>OZ010787.1:596896420-597098344 GCA_963932465.1 Maratus speciosus
TTAAATTGAAAAAAAAAAAATATATATATATACATATTGTACGACAAAATTAATCTTCCAAAACTAGTCTTGCCACGATCTCCAAGTTCCATATTTTTGACCATTGCTTGTAATTAGACTATTTTGGATATTTTTTTCCATAAAAGATAAAACATAACTTTTGATTTTCAATTTACATTTGTAAGTGATATTTTGTGTTGTTTTATATATGTATATATATAATATATGTATTGTAATTATTTAAGCAGCATATGTATATACTATACATTATACAAGCTCATATAATCGTGTGGATTGGCTGCCTTGTAATTGTTTGTACTCGTAATAATAAAAATTCTAAGCCATAACCCTCAGCGGTCGGTGTCTACGTGGTGGATTTGTTGACATATATATTTTTTAATTTGTTTTGTAAATTTTCATCAATAGAGAATATATCTAACCAATGTACACTGTTAAATATTTGTAGCAAACTGCCCAGTCTTTCGACCGTTTTTACAAAAAACGGTTATTTGTCCATAATTTGAAGAGCTCTCGTTGGTCAGAATAGAGATAATGTACGGTTTTTGAACCGTTTTCTATAAAAAAGGGTCGTACTACACAGTTTTCTGCAAATTTTGAACAGTGTATATATAAGTATAAGGAAAAAATGAATATTTGTTAAACCATTATTTTAGCACAATCAAATTCATTGGTAAAATTATCATACAAATTGAATATTTCCAACTGAGCGAAAACATGACCAGGCCGGGAATCAAACCCAGATCGTTGGTTTAGAAGTCTAATGCTCTGCCGTTTAAGCTAACTGGGCCGACAACCAGTGAGCATATTTCGCTCAGATAACCTTAACCCAGATCGTTGGATTACAAGGCCATTGCTCTACCGTTCAAGCTAACTGGGCTGAGCTAACCTTAAGGTTATCTGAGTGATAAGCTTATCTCCGCAAAATATGCTCACCGGTTGTCCGCCCAATTAGCTTAAACGGTAGAGCATTGGCCTTGTAAGCCAACGATCTGGGTTCGATTCCCGGCCCAGGCATGTTTTCGCTCAGTTGGAAATGGAAATATTCAATTCGTATGAATATTTGTTAGTTTCATCCAAAATAGCAAATCTTGAGAAAGAAAAATAAGTTTGGGGTTATTAAAACAGATGATTAATGTCTTATTTTCATCTGTAAGATTGCTATGATTAAAAAAGAAAACTGTTCAACATATTGTATCGAAGTGGAAGATCAGAGATCTGTATTTGAAAATTTAAGTATCTCTTTATAGGTAAAATTCTAAACCATAGTTTTAGTTAATAATAAACAAAATGTTTAATTTCTGTAAGTTTATTGTTATTTAATCAGCGCGAGATAGCAAGAAAAATATTACAGAATTGGTCCGAGAATTATTTCATTTTAACTGATAAAGAGAAATTTTGAATTTGCAGATTGCTTGGGTTTTCTTTTGAAAAGAATTTTTTTTTTTTTCTTTTTGAAAGAGAAATCTAAAACGAAGAAATGGCAGTTTCCTAAAAAGTGAACGACCACTACGTGACACATATTCGATAAGGGACATGTCCGGATAAATATGCATGTAAAACTGCGTAAACGTTTTCTTTCTTTTATTAAGTTGCTCTTGATAAGAATAATATTGTTCAAGTACTGGCGACTCATACTTTAACATTCGAATTCTTTTTTTAATAAATTATAATTACTGTGAGAGAGTAACCATATAATCCCACCCGATGTGAATTACTATTGTTCACTACATTTTTGAAGAAAACATTTTTCTATTCGTGTTTATGCTATATATATATAAATATAGGTATACCGGGTGTCCCAAAAATGACCGATGATTTTAAAATTCAATAATTTGCAAACGGTGACAGATATGTAAAAAATTCATGCTGAAGGGTTATGTATGATGTCAGGAGTTTTTTTTACTGTGATTTGTGATTCTTTATTTTAGTTCGAATTTCAAACAACAGATGGCGCCGAGAGCAATAGGCGCTCAGTCCAGACGCGATTTTTTGGTACTTTGGGATCCATTCAACACATTTTAATCTCCTTTTTTCCATGGAAGAAGAGAGGCCGAAAAAGCGAGCCTGGATTTAGCTGTTATTGCTTGCAGCGCCATCTATCGATGCTGTTTGTAACTAAAACTCAGAATCGCAGCATACAAACTCCTGACATCTTACATAACACTCCTTAACATAACAGAACGTAACATAACAGAATTTTTTTTTAATATCTGTCACCGTTTGCAAGTTATTCAAATTTAAAATCATCAGTCATTTTTGGGATACCCGGTATGTAGGATTCGAATTTTAGGTAGCATAATTTATTCCTCTTATGACGTACATGATCAAATCATCGAAATCTCTAATATTTATTATTGTCTATGATTTTAACGCATGATATATAAAAGCGAAATTCACAGATCACTAACACATCAAGGACTTTAGACTTTGGACATTAGAAAAGGGTCAGTCTCTTATTTTTTCCATCTTTCATGAAGCATTGGCACGAGAGATGTCAATAAAGCAATTGGCTATATTAGGCCTAATTAGAATATTCTACAGATTATATTTTTAAACTGTTAACCCTAGTATGTTTGAAGAAGCTAGTTATAAAGCATTGTAAAATTGTCTTTATGGAATTAAATCAAAGTTTGTACGATTTCAGCTTTTTGTTACTATTTGAATATTTCAATAAATTAACGTTTTCCGTATCACCTTCTTACATATATAATAATTTTTTTCTTATTACCTCCTCTTATTTCTATAGTTCAATATGTTTATAGTTCATTTGCTACATTAACATATCCCGTGTGTATTTTGTCTTAAATCAAGCAAAATATGTAAAACGAAAACAATACAAAATATTAAACGAGTCGTCTTGATATTAATATGATCTTTTAAATCAGAAAAAAATATTTTATAAATAAAAACTGTGAATGCTAAATCTTAGCTGAGACATAAAAACTAAAACACTACATTATCTTTTATAATTGATGTTTTCAAATAAATCTATGAAGCATAATTAACCCGTGTATTTTCCACAGCCTATGATTAGATTGATTTTTAAAAAGCTTAATACGGAAGTTCTCTAAAAAAAGAAAAGAAAGATATATTTTATATGTAATTGGAATCGGCTTTACACCTTTATCTGTTTTTTCCCTGGGTGGATATTGATTAAGATAACAATGGTTCATTATATTTATCAAATAAGCCATTACAATTTTATTGTTAGATTCTGTATTCAATAAAAAAAGAAACATAAACACGCCTGTAATTAAATCTATTGTACCACTTTGTGTTAAATACTTTTTCTCATTGCTGTTCGCAAGAAACAACCCATTCCCTAATTAATATTTTCAGCAATAGTTTTAATGAAGAGGACAGTTTGAAGAGGACAGTGATAATAGTTAAGACGACTTGGAAAATTTATATAAAATATGCTGCATAAAATGTTCAGTTATTTTTCATTATGCATAAAACTGCCCATCTGAACGTGAAGAATATATAACAACACATTCTCCGATTTGTAATTTTCATTGGTGTGCAGAATGTAAGTTATATTATTCAACAACAAATATGCTGGATATTTGTGTCCATATATCAAATGAGTTGAGAATATACATATGAGTCCGGAAGAATCAATGCCGTTTTTATTTTCATCAGCATATCTATGTATCTACAGAATGAATCACAAGTCTGCGATGGTTGTGTTTTTTAAACTTTTGATAATTGATTTTTATATATTTTTTTTTAATCCGAAAATGAACTTCATTTTTAACCATCACATCAGGATTTTTCGAAAATCGTACATTTGAAAGATAAAAAGTAAAAAATTAGCGAAAATCTGATACTATAAAATAGATTAGATGATTGTGTTGTTTAACTTTTGATTAATTGCTTTTTATGTATTTTTTTGCGCTGAATCCGAAAATGATATTCATTTTCAGCATATTACCAGAAATGTTGTTCGACTTATACACGAAAATACATTTTTTTTCAAAATTTTGCTTAAGAATTGAGGGGGGGGGGGGCGACTTATACACGAGTATATACGTATATACATTCAAAATATATATATTCAAAATGTATATGATCGGCGCAGAATCTTAAAGATTAAGAAGAAGAATTCTTAAATTCTGTTACGTAGCATGCGAAATATCACCTCCAGTTATCTTATCAGAATAACTATTTTTTATTTGTCGCCCTTTGATTGCCGGTGAGGACAAACGATTATTTGTATATTCAGTCGTACCAAAATTTACAAAAATTTTTTTTTTGTGATAGATTTCTCTTGAAAATATCCTAGTACGGCAGAAATTATTTTTGAAAAAGTGGTACGAATAGAATAAAAAATAGTCCACTGTGACGTATACGTCCAGACACGTAAGAAAAGTCTTAAGGAGGCTGGTCACTCAGCTTACGATTTCCCTTCACTAATATAAAGTCTATGAACATTGGATGCATTTGTACATTTAAAATATCTCCTCGGGAAATTAATATTTTTAACTTCTATTTTTTGTGTACACTTCCTAAAAGTTCTTTTTTTTTAGCTTTAAAATATTTCTAAAGTATAGACTTAATTTTATAGGAAGTGTTGAAATCTTACTCACAGTTCGCCCGCTTTTAACACATAAAATATTAAATTCAGCATAGATTTTAGAAATATTTTGAAACGTAAGAGAAAAAGAGACATCCTTTAAAAAGAGTACACAGAAAAAAGATGTTAAAAATATGAATTTCCTGAGAAGATATTTTAAATATACGAATGCATCAAAAGTCCATAGCCTTAACATTACGAAGGAGAATTCCAAAGCTGAGTGACCAGCCCCCTTAAGATGCACTAGCTGGATTCCCTCGGACTCCGACACATTTTTTAACACCACTTTTTTCAAAGTAACATATTATTTTTAGATTTCTCTTGCAAATTTTGCAACAACCTAACCCGAAGATTATTTTTGTAGCAACGGTAGTAAAAGCTTAGAACGAAATTTTTTCTTTAGATGTATTGGTATTAAAAAAAAAAAAAAAAAGGACCAGTGGAAGTGCTGAACTTGCAAGTGTTTTTCGCTTTATTTATGCATTTCATTTATTTTATTTTTATTTATTTACTTATTTTTTATATTATTTTTGCAAGTAAGCTATGTTTTTATGGTTTTATTTATCGAATGTGATTGTGTGTGTGAAAATGAGTTATATACAGGGTGTCCGGTCTCAACGGTGTCCAATGGCTAATTCCTAAACCGTTAGTCATAGACAAATAGTTCCAATTACAAAAATGTTTTAAATGAGGTAAAGAAGTATTTCTAAAGCTATTTAGGTCAAGAAAAACATTTATTTAAAAATTACGAAATTTAAATTTTTATACGGTCCCGCGGTCCTATAAGTGATATTTAGTAAACTTTTCCTATTTCTCTAACAAGTACGGCAAAAAAAGTCCCATTCACCTAACACTAAAATTGACCGAATTATGACATTTTCAATTTTATGACTTAAACCACTTTTCTGGAACTGAAAACAGATGAGTTGGACCAAGCTTTTAGGGGTCGTACACGAAGTGCTTAAAGTATTATAAAGGGCGTCCACTCCAAACGATGTTCAATGGCTAATTCCTAAATCGTTAGTCAAAGGCATATCTTTGCAATTACAAAAAGGTTTTAAATAATGTAAAGAAGTATTTTTAAAGCGATTTAACTGAAGGTGCTGCCCTCGTATAAATATTACGGTAGTGCTAATTTTTAATAATTAACTTTCAGATTGGTTAAAGTAATTGAAGAAGTGAGTTTCAAAACTCGCCTTATCAAGATAATAATTTTTTTCGGAAATCGCGTAAAACCTTTAAATGTGCCCATTGGTATTCACTGAAAATCTGGAGATTATAGTTTTGAATGGTACAGTTATAGCAATAGAATAGATTGATAGAGAAACACTATTTTTTAAATTTCGGATAAGGCGAGTTTCGAAACTGACGTCCTCAATAGTATTTTGGCATTTTTTTTCTTTTTTTGTAAGAAAATGAGTGTGTTTCTTTTGATTATTTTATTTTAAAAAGTTGTATTATTTTTATAAGCTTTAAACTTACGACGTTCGTATGTATGTCTTCCTAATTCAAAATTTGTATTCCAGTTTTAACTCACTTCCAAATATCCGATCAAGATTAAATTTTGCATAATTATGTAAATCCAATGACAATGTAATATTAATATTATTTTAGGTACGTACCATTTATATTTATTTTACAGGACCACTCCAAAAATTTCGTATACATTATTGCCTACAAACAGAAATTTTAAAGTCAAAATCAGTAACATTTATGTAAGGACTAGGGTATACACTTGCTCATCCTGAATGTAGTGTACGAGATATTAGCGTGTGGATGTTCAAAAAGTCAAGTATGGAAATTTTAAACAAGTATGGTACTTATCCATATAGATCAATACTAGGACAAGAATTAGCACCAGGAGACAAAGAGCGTTGTTTTAATTTTTGTAATTTTATTTTAAACAAACAAGATGAAGATCCATTTTTTGTGAATGAAATTATGTGGACTGATGGATGTCAGTTTAGAAGACAAGGGTTCGTAAATACTCAAAACTTTCACTATTGGTCCCTGGAAAATCCACGCATTATTCGTCCTATCAAACATCAAATACGTTGGTCCATAAATGTTTGGTGTGGTATCTGGAAGACGTCCTTAATTGGGCCGTTAATCTTCGATGTCACTTCAACATCAGAAAAATACGCGGATATTTTATCTGGACCAGTATCCGATTTTTTAGAAGAGTACGTTTTATTACAAGATTTGTCTAATATGTGGTTTCAGCATGATGGCGCGCCAGTACATAGATCGCTAAAGCCACGCACTGTTTTAACCAGTACTTTTGGAAATACTATTAACGTATATGGAGGTCATATTGAGTGGCAGGATTTGAATCCTTTAGATTTTTTTCTTTGGGGTTTTCTGAAAAATAAGGTATATGAAAGAGAATCCATTAGCCGAGCAGATTTGTCGAATCGTATTGCTATGGCGTGCAGATCTGTAACACCTACAATGTTCAAAAAAGTAGAAGAAGAATTTATTTCAAGTGTACATTTCTGCACTGCAGCCAAAAAGAGTCACTTCGAGCATGTCTTAAGATAACCTTAATTTTTATTAATTAAGTTTTAGATCAGGTAATCTAACTATGTATCATTTTCTAAAGGGTTGTGACTGTTGCTTTTATAATCATTTAGCAAAATTTCTGTTATCTTTTTTTACTTATATTTTTAGTACAAGTTGTATATTTTGTTTTAATATGTCAGAATGAACAAAAATCTCAAAATATAATTGTAATGTTAATTTACTCTCAATGTTTAATGTTAAATTTTATATCTGACGATTATTTTTATTTCTAGTAAATTTGTGACTGGCCCCTATTTTGCAGCAAAAAAGATACTCCAACTTTAAACATCTATTACTCGGCCAGTTTTAATCGCAGAGGAATGGGGCTTTCTTTGTCTAACTTGTCAGTGCAATAGGATATTTTTACTAAATATCACTTATAGGACCTGGGGACCGTATAAAAATTTAAATTTCGTAATTTTTTAATAAATGTTTTTCTTGACCCAAATCGCTTTAAAAATACTTCTTTACCTGATTTAAAACATTTTTGCAATTGGAACTATATGTCTATGACTAACGGTTTAGGAATTAGCCATTGGACACCGTTGAGACCGGACACCCTGTATATGGGCCAATATTATTTCTAATAATTTAATTTGTGTCCCTTAGGGTTATATGCTACATTTTATCTTTTATATAATTTTCTTTAGCATAAAATGTATTCGGTAATGCCTTTCTACAATTTCGAAAAGAATTTTAAAGAAAATAACTGTAAATGTTTAATAATATTTTAAGTATTCAAATTGTCACTTTTGTCCTTTTCCCCCCTTTTCATGCATTGATCTTCTGGAACACATTTAAGTGTAATGTCAAACTATTTCTAGAAATTTTACTATACAAAATAAAAAATTACATTCTAAAGTATAATATAAAGAATTTTTATTGTAAATTATAAATTGTTTTATATTTATTGTAGCCAGAGAAATGTTGTCCCCTAGTTTTTATGTCACCGCTGTCCCCTTGAATCAAACTGTTCATGTGATCATCAAGATTTCAGATAAACTTTTGAGGACAGTTACATTTAGTAGAAGAATTTTTTCTTCCTACCTAATTAATTATATTTTCTTGCTTTGTAGTTTTATAGAAGATTTCGGTAAAAAAATATTTCAAGTGAGACTTCAAGATCCTGGTATTCAGCAACATTCTGAGACATTATAGTCTGAGACACATCGCCATATTTTGGCAACAAATTCTATCGTCCATGATTTTGATATGTATGATATGAGTCATTCTCCAGAAAGTGTACTATTCCAGCCACAAAGCCTTTTTCGGTATTTGACATGAACATTTTAGAATTAATTTATGTTTTCCATTGAAAGTGAAAGAAGACTAAATGTGTTGTATGCATACATTTTTTATAATTACTTTATATTTTTTATTTCTTAGTACACAGTATGTATGAGATGTCACGTCTGTGTCATGTCACATACCCAATGTTACTAAGGAAAAGGAATCATGACTTATTTAATTGAAAATAAAATAGTTAAATAATTATTATTCTAGCTACTACTATCTCAAGAGCAAAATAACTTAGCATAGTTAATTACTTTCTGTGTATTTTTGTTTGTTTTCTGAGTACGAAAAGGAGTGTCACACAATAAATTTTCACCTCTCTCTATGAACCAAACATTAAGTTGCATTTTCACGTTAAAAAATCGCAAAATTGTCATCAGATTTTGTTTCCCATGATGCTAAAGTTAGCCAGTATATTTGCTGTTGTTAAATTATAAGTCAGAAATTTGTTTTTATACTCAGGTATTAGAATTTGTTATAGAAAAGAAACGATGGTTATTGGAGATTCTCACCTCCCTGAATTGTAATTCAAGGTGACTAAATCAAACTAAGATATTTGCTTATATATTGCTTATATAATTTTATCAGCAGATATTGATTTAAAGTACAAAAAAAAAAAAATAAATAAATAAATAAATAAATAAAATCTCAAAAAATAAATATGTAGGTTAATATTTAGAGCATGTTTCTCACCTCCGTCAATTTCTTAATTTTGAAAATGTATATTTCAGAGAAAAATGCTTAACAAGAATTTACAATGACTGTAAATCAAAAAAGATTGTTTTAAAATTTTTAAAAAGATGAATTTAATAACATATAAAAGATGGGTGATGATAAAGAAGCTCCAGATAGGAGATGAATTTTTTTGTGTTTTTTTATATTCATTCCAAATAAATTCATTATGCATTCTTATATAGAATTGGTCCTTAGTTATACATCTAATAGAATAAATAGTTTTTTTTATGCTTTGTCGCACTGCACAAACATTTAACTGCAGCATAAAGTTCACCTCTGTGAATGATGTTAACCCTTTATTGGGCAATGGTAATATACTTACCAGTCCATTTTTATTGAAAACTGGTCGATTCGCACCGGAAGTTTTGTAAAATATTTTGATTTTATAATTCCGCTGATAAGAAAGCTGCATTTTATTTTGAAATAAATCTGTATGCAGATTCTGGTGGCAGTGAATCTTTTCAGCATTTCAGCCATAGATAAAGGGTTAATAAAAAAATTGTGTTTCTAAAATATATATATATAATGCAGCTGGGCCATTGCTGATTTTTACTTGCAGTGAGTGATAGGTTTCTAAAAATGATAACATTTGTCTTGAAAAACAAAATTTCTTTACGGGAAAAATTTGTATGTGAAAATGCACTGCACACTTTTGGGAGAATGACCCATATATGAGATGGTAAAGATAATGAAACTGCCAATCAGCTTGCACACAGCTAACGGGGTGTTGCCATAGCAACAACACACATCCTGCAATGTGAAACGAATGGCAACCCGATTACAGATGATGTCTCAGATTCGGCATAACATCAGCAATCAAGCTGCAATTCATTTCACATTGCAGAAAGCTGTGCAATGTTGCTATGCAAATGCTCCCCCCCCCCCTAGTGCTCTAGATGTCTGGCTGTTCCGTTATCCGTACTATCATACATAATAAAATCATCCACGCTAAAATTGGTTGCCAAAATCTGCCGCTGCCTCTGGGTCTCAAGATATTTAAGCTTTCGTTTGTTGTTTGTTATGTCTATTTTTGAAAATTCTATTCATTTGTTTGATTAAATAGGTATTTGTATGTGATATTCTATTTTTCTTTTCTAGGAGCTGTGATTTTTCATGATCATACGTGCCGAAACAATATAATTTACTAGAGTTTACTTATCTGTTATCGAATTATCTTGTTATTGGAGAGACTGTGAAATGGAAAAGAATTTTTGCAGCACACATCTCTTGGATGTACATTTTGGAAAATATTCTACACCATATGGGAAATTGCTGCTCGCAGGAAAAGTTACGCGTTATGTCATTTAATGTTTGATTAATGCAACACTGCGCAAAAAAAAGTATTAACGTAGTTTCAATAAATTGTTAAAAGTATTGAAAATAACACCGAAAATTTCAAATTACAAATATTTTTCTTCGCTCAACCACGCGATTATTGAAGTAATTTGTATGTACAAACATTTTTTTTTCATTTTTCGATAAATGAATTACATCTTGTGTTATAAGCGACTGTTATCTCAGGACGGCAGATTTTTCATTTTATGCGCAGTTTCGTATAAAAAGTTGGTTCAAAACGCCAACTTTCATAACATATTCCGAAAATGAAAACCGAAAAAAAAAGAAACGAAAAAAGAAATTGGATTACATAGTTTCTTAATAAGACAATCTGCAATTTCATACGTTTGCGAACAAAACTGAATTAAAAAATATGTCAGAAAGTAGCCAGTTCGGATTTGAGAACAAACAGCCTTAATGATATAGTCAAGCAACGGAAATTCTTGTTATAATTACAGTTTTCTTAAAACAAACGTAATGACAAATATTTTAAATAAAAAAAATTCTTTTTGTATGATATTTATGTAAAAAATGAAAGCATATACCTCAATTCATAACAGTTTTACACATTTGGTATTAACTTTACTCACGAAAATTTAAAAATTCGGATTTTATTAAGGCTGTTCTCATATACAAACTGGGTACTTTCTAACACATTATTTATTTATTTATTTTTTTTTTGTACGCAAACGTATCAAATTGGCAGGTGTTCTTATTAAGAAATTACGCAGTCGAAATGTTTATTCCGTTTCTGGATAAAGGCAGAATATTTTTCAAAAAAATATGTTAAAGTTGACGACTTGAACCAAATTTTTGGACGCAGTAGTGCAGAAAAGGGAAAAAGCCACTGTCCTGAGATGATGATCAGTCAAACTCAATCAGTTAACTCAAGATGTAATTCATGTATCGGACTAGTGTTACCAAGTTCACTATAAAAAAAACGGGATAAATAGAGACAAAAAAATCAGGATTGGGGTTTCAAAATTTGGACAAAAAATATAATAAAATCTATGAAAACGTAACGTGTTTTTAACCTGTCACGTTTCTTACGGAAGCAACCCCATGCAATTATACGTGCTAAGGGGAAAACCTATCTATAGCGAAAGTATATTCTTGAGTTACTATATTCTGTTTTATTAGGTTTTAGTGTATTAAATAAACACAATACAGTAAAATCTGTGAAAGCGGAATGGTTCGGGACCGAAACCGAAACAAGATTCCGATTGAGCAGTTATAATTGTATACTATACAATTATACAGATATAGTATATATGGTAATTATTACAGATATTGTCCGAAGATTCAAATAGTGGGAACTTTGAAGCGGACAGTTCGTCTGAATCAGAATTTTAACCAGGGGCTTCAAAAGCAGACGCTCCAAAACGCATATCCCTTTCTCACACAGAATTCACCGCATTTAGAATTGGTATATCATGTAGGTAAATTGCGTTAAGAGCTTCATCTCTGCTTCAGGATGCAGGAATTGTGACAACAGGAAATAAGGATCCCGTCGTCGATAAAGACAAGATCAGGAAACAGAAAAAGAAATTTGGAAAGAAGATACAGGAGGAGGAAGACCTTGGAGGAAGAAAAATTACAAGCATATTTTTGATAGTAGAAAAAATAAAACGATCTTCATAGAAAAAAGGGGACAAGCAGCACCGTCGACAGAAAGACGAAACAAATATCACCATGTTGTCTGAATGTGGTTTGGAATATTTGATTCACTTGACACCTCCTTCTGGTCACTGTGGAGAAATAGCGAATTCATTATATAATTTTCTAAGCCAGAATAAAGTCTGCTTTGGAAAAAATCAAGAAGATAACTGCAACATTTGATATGTGTTCTTCATACGAACGAGCTTCCACTCTGACATCGACATCAACTGTCTAAACTAGAAGCTAGAACCACATGACCTAAGAAACAGGAATATGTTCATAAAGAGTGCGACACCTACATTTTCGAACGCCATTAGTGATATGTGCTTCGTATTTCTCTCGACAATGCCGCTGGTCCCCCTTTTTTTATGAAGACCTTGTGTCGCCTTTTCTACCATCAAAGAATATGGTTGAAATTTTTCATTCTCCAAGATATTCCTCCGAGCTTTTTTTCTGTCTCCTGACCAAGTCTTTATCGATGACGAAATTCTTATTCCCTGTTGTCACAACTCCTGCATCCTGAAGCACAGATGAAACTCTTAACGCAATTTACCTATATGATATACCAGTTCTAAATGCGGTGAATGCTATGTAAGAAAGGGATATGCGTTTGGGGGTGTTTGCTTTTGAAGGCCCTGGTTCAAATTCTGATTCAGACGAACTGTCTGCTTCAAAGTTCCCGCTATTCGAATCTTCTGACAATATCTGTAATACAGAGCAGAAAGATAATTAACATCGCATCTCGCAGTTTCTCCCATCTCTATTTCCTCCTCATCTTCATGATGACTGATTGCGTTTTCATTGGTTTCTATTCCACATTCTCCTCTCTTTCCAGAATTGCTGTCAAGACATGCTGTGATCCGTCATCCAAATATATGACCCTGAACGCATCGAAAAACAGAAGGCAGAGCGAGGAACATAATAAAGACAAAAGAGATAAACCGACGAACGAACCAAAGAATACTTACAATTTTTGCTCACTTATACGCAATAAGGTTATAAAAATCGCCTAATTCAAAATTCAGATAACTATTAAATAATACAAAATCAGAGCTTATTTAAACATTTCGTACACTAAACATGACATTGCAAGTAAATTCAGCTAAAATAAATTTTATTTAACATTTTTAAAAATTTTGCGAAAAAAGTTGAATTTTGCGAAAACTGTATTTGAGCAAAACTTCAAGCCATTTGCAGCAAATGAAGGAATTGTCCAAAAAATCTCAAATTTTTTGAGTAAACTTAGTGCCACCAGTAGCAACTTTTCCACACTACCCATCATCGAAAATCGAAAAAAAGTTTTTTTCTGCCCACTCTATTGTATAGTGCCTTCCGTACAGACTATGGTATTTTTACGTTTGAGACAGAATTTCCTTACAGTCAGATTAAATTTTCACAGGTTTAACAGAAAAAAATGTGCAGTAAAATCTGTAAAAACAGAATCGCTAAGAACCGGATAAATATTTCACTCTAGATAGGTTTCCGTATAGGTTTCCGTCTTAGCAGGTATATTTATACTTTGTACGTTATTTCTTTCGGCGGGATCATGAAGTTTTTCACTCGTAATGCTGTTTACCCTTATTTCATCCCTATTTTACCTTTATTCTGTTTTCACAAGTTAAAACTATATATTAAGGCCTAGTCAATTCGAACTATCGAATAGTATTTTAATAAAAAATAATAAAAGAGTTTTTGCATCATAAAAATTCGTGACTTTTGCACTACAAATTCGTGAAACAATTTTGCAACACTAACTCAACATAATAATTAACACTTCTAACTAAAATGATTTTTGATTGTGTTGTGAATGCGTTGCGAATGTGTTGTGTCAAATAAAAAGATTGTGCAAAAAGTGTTGCTAAAAATTACAAGAAGAGAAAATGTGTTTTTGAAACATTTTAAAACATTCATTTTTAAATTTGTGTAATTTTAAAGGCACCATGTAGAAAGTGTTTTGAAAGTGTTTTACATGTGTTGTTTTATAGTGTTCTAAATTGTGTGGTGTTTACAATGTGTTGTTAATTTGGTGACAAAGTGTTGTGCAGCACAACACTATTGTAAGAGAATATTTTCATCAACACTATTTACAACACGATTTCAACACAATTAACAACACTATTTTTAGAACACATTTTTAGATAGCAACACTTTTGCAACATATTAAGAATACATTTCTAGATAGCAACACTTTTGCAACATATTAAGAACACAATCACAACACAAAAAATATTTTGTATATGAAGTTTTCTAATTCAAAACACATAAATGTGTTGTTAATTTGATGACAAAATGTGTTTATTTTTGTGTTTGGGAATTTTCAGTGTGGTGTCCCGCGCAATGATTCCGCGAGACGGGTGTTGGAGACACTGGGAATTGGGGCATCCCGCTTAAATCGGGACACCTGGCAATACTACATCGGACATATGAAAAAAGCGGATGGATTATAAATAACTTCAACAATCATGCCTGCAGGCATCATGCTTTTATGTTAAAAAGTGAGTTAGAAAATGTGTCGGAAAGTTCGTGTTGTTGAGCGGAGAAAAATATATTTTTTTCAGAACTACCTTATTTCTCATTTTTGAGTTTTACATTCCTTTTCGTTTCATTTCAAAGTGTTAATTTTGATGGATTTGCAGGATGTTTCATTAGAAACTCAGAGTGAGACTATTCTTCCTAGCTCATACGTTATTCGCAAGACGATATAATCTTTATGAAGGGAAGAATTTTAATCAAATACAATGTAAAGATCAGCATGATTAAAGCGTTCTTCCAAAATACCACCGCACTCTGGGTCAGAACTTCAGGAAAAGCACGATTAAAGGCGCGTCTTCTAAATACATTACTCGTGCCAACACGGGTCATCGGCTTAAGGAAAACGTCAAAGGAATAATAAAACACGTGAGTATAAAATGAAAGTTATTATAAGTTATTTAATTACCTTATTTCGAAATATTGAGACATTGATACCAGAGTTGTAGTCGTAAAAATAACAGAGGGTATATGCTATCAACAGAAGGTATACGCTATAATCACGAAGTTCATGGCAAGAATATACGCTATAGCTTTATTTGAGAAACAGATGGTATACGGAGCTTCTTAAAAAAATCCAGAAGGCATATGGCGTATACCTCCGTATACCCTCCACTACACCCTTGATGGCACTAAAGTATAATAACTACAGTTTACTAAAGTAAATACAACTTTATTTAACTATACATCTACTTATATGTAGACGTATAGTTAAATAAAATTATAATATTCTCTTACATATAAGAGAATTATTTTTCGACACTATATTCTATAGACTGTAACTATCCGCATACGTTTCGATTTTGACACTTAGCAGTTCTGAAACATGGACGATTTATTTTTAATATTTTACGTGTATACATGCTTGCATTCTTATTTTTATTAACAATTCCAATATAATACAGGAATTTCAATAGTTTTTACCTTTTCAAAGTACATACAGGTCATTCTACGCAAAACGCTACATTCTTTGCGTATAAAAATTTCAATCGAAAAGTTTATAATAATATTCGTAGTTCATATTTCCCTTCTTTTAAGATTTATATAGATGGTCGTATACTCTTCTCATCATTTGATGCTTAATTAAATTTCTAAAGATCTGGGGAAGAATTTCTATAATTATATTGTAACGGGTATATAAATATACATTGTTTTGTTTTATAATTCCATGTCTTTTTAGGGATTTATATGTAACTGCAAGTTAATATCTCAAAAGAACTTTATACATTATGAATTAAAAAATTATTTTAATTTTAAAACTTATTAAACTATGCTTATCTTTTAAATCAAGAACGGAGGATAAATAATGTTAACGACCATTTCCAGTACAAACACCTCGAAATTAAGGCGGTTCTCAAATGCCCTGCTCAAAAACGCCGAACTTTCTGGCACTTTTTCTGACTCCTTTTTAAACATAAAAGATATAAAATTGGCAACCCTGACTACTGAAGCGATTTGGGATCGAAATGAATTTTCCATTTTTTGATAAATAAATTATTTATCGAGTTATAAGCAATTGTGGTCACGTGACGACCGGTTTTTATCCCTTCTCGCTGTGTCGCGTTCGGAAATTCTGTTCAAAACGAGAATTTGACAGTATTTTCTGAAAGATCCTCTGCCTCTACCAAAAAATAGAAAAAGTTTTTGCGAACAAGAACACCTGCCAATTCCATGTGTCTCAGAAAGTTACTCCTTTGGATTTGAGAACAGCTTTAATGACAAAATATAATGTGCATATTCATCGCTAACAACTGAAATTGAAAAACTTCTGCCCTGAGTATTTTTATTAGGTGACGAATGCTACTATATTTTGGAAATTGTTGTACAGACTTTTACTGTATAAGAGAGGGTGCAAGAAAGGCTTGCAACAGCAATTCAAACATCATTTTTAAAAGAAATTTTCTTTTCATAATATATTTAATTATCATATAAAGGAATTTTCAGAGGAAATAATGCATCATTGAATAAATGGACATATTTATCACATACACAAAATAAATGAAGCTGGAAATAAAGGATTTCGTGTGACATGTAACGGAGGTATACTTAGTAACCTTCGTTTATTAAAAAATATATATATAAAAAAATCGCAAACCATCAATATTTATCAAGTATATAAGTCATTGACTTTGAAGGGACATATTTAAAACAGAGAAGAGAAACAATAAAAAAGATTCACAAGTTTTCCTCTAAGTTTAAAGAGGGAAAGATTTAAACGTGATTTTTTTTTTCAGGTATACGGATAATTTATTCAATTGTGTCGTCTAGTTGCAAAACCGGCCAACTCCTCAAAAATTGAAAATGTGTTTTTTCAGTTTTTTTAGTTCTAAGTAAAGGTTTCTATCATCTGGAAACGATAAACCATGCAAAAATCTGTCAATCCCTGTGTTATATGCGTTTGAAAATCACGATGTGGTGCAAAAGCGGCCAAATCGTTCAGCCGGTGAGTTTCAAAACCGGCCATCTCCATATCCGCTAGCTGATGCTTCTGCTCGACGCCACAATAACTTCTCACTTGCTGATTAGATATACGTTATCGTGTTTTCTTACAAACCTCCTCTTAACTCTGGTTAACACGTGTTAACTCTTTCTTCAAACTCTTTCTTCACGTGTTAACTCTTTCTTTCCCTCTGGTAACACGTGTTAACTCTTTCTTCAAAACCGGCCATCTCCATATCCGCTAGCTGACGCTTCTGCTCGACGCCACAATAACTTCTCACTTGCTGATTAGATATACGTTATCGTGTTTTCTCTCCCCCGTGACTGCTCTCCCTTGGTGCATACAAATTTTCTAATAATTTACCTTCGTGTTTTCTCCGATTATGGAAGTGTTTCTGGAAGAAGTGTCTACTAATCAACCAAGGAAGTGGCAAAGTGGATCTATGACGTGGTAATGGAGAAAATCCAAAATTCAAAGGTAATGTACATCTTTTGATAACCAGGGCTGGTTTATCATTTTTTGACGCCCTAGGACCAAAATACTTTTCCGCGCCCTCCCCCCCCCCTTTCATAAAACTGTAAGTGAATTTTCTTTGACAAATTTAAGAATTTTTTAATCTATTTAATTAATTAATAATTCATTTAAATTTTGCTTTATAAATTTTTCTATTTTGAGGATTGTAGATTGGAAATGAATGGGCTTTTGTTACACTTAAAATCTGAGAGAATTTTGTGTTGGTGTATCGAGAAGTAGAAAAAATGTTTTAAATGTAATTATTACAAATTCATTTTTTATTTAACACTTTTCGTTAAAATTTTAAATTGTTCTTATTTCATTAAATTTAAAAACTTTAAAGTTCTTAATTTTGCGAACTCTACCTAACGTACGCCCCTTGGCCATAGCCTAAGTTGCCTTATGGGTAATCCACCCTGGGGATAATATAATACATAATTAATTGATAACATAATAACATCAGAATTAGCCTATTTTGATTAATTAATTATCATGATGCCATAATATTTTATTAATCTAATAACTTGCCTACGTTGATTCAGTATTCTTTTATCCCTCCAGACCGTGTTTCAGCTCAAGTTGAAAGGAGATTGAAGAAAATCGAGTCCCTGATTCAGGCCTCAAAGTATGAAGAAATTTTATCTGAATATGGAACAGTTTTCAAGTCGAGAAGAGACCGACCATGATTGGAAGAAGACCAGCAATTTCTTCCCCAAACCACCTGCACAGTGGCATTTCAAATTTGCTCCTACGAAAAAAATTTCATAACAGAATGTAAAAATAAGCTGTTGGTGCAAGGGCAGGTCTTCTACAAATCTGAGGTAGAAGTCAGAAAGTCTATTGTCAAGAGTAAGAGAAGTATTATGAACAGCAAGCTCAAGGACGTTGCTCCGGATACCGTGGTGAAGCCTATAAAACTTCGGGATGTCCAAAACTTACTGACGAAATATTTCGGACCAAATTGGGATGCTGGCAAGCGGTTATTTTTTTTACAAAAATATATTGGCATCAGCTGCTTAAAAAGCAGAAAGCAAAGATGATGAAGAAACAGACGCATGGATGGACCATCATGACGAAATTTGTGAGACTATCGAAAACGATGAGACCACTAAAATTTGAATTTGTATGCACATGTACATTGTATGATTTTTGTTTAAGTTTTTAAAATTTAATAATTTTACTTAAAATAATATCATGTCATTTAAATCATTTGTTTAGTGACATTTAAATCAGTTTTAACAGCTAGTCAGTTAGTTTTAACTGTTAGTCAGTTTTAACAATCAGTAACTGTGTAAAGGTCGTTTTACGTTAATAACTTTCCTAAAGTTTTTTTTGTTAAATAACATTAAGTTGAAAAAAAACATTTTTGTGTATTTGCAACCCCTAAAAACCCAATGTTAAATTAAATTTAGCAAAAATTAATTTCTGGTTTGTTGCAAAACCGGCCAACTCCAAAGTAAGTTGCAAAGGTGGCCAAATCCAAAACAAAGGCCTAAATAACCCCTTCCCTTCATGTGTCCCTGCCACCTTATTTCGTGTTTTCAAATATACTGCCCTAATGACTATAAAACTGAAGAGTTTTGGTTCCAAACTTTATTTTGCTAAGTGTGGTAAAAAATCAGCTTTTTCTCAAAATTTTATTTTTTGGAGATGGCCGGTTTTGCAACTAGACGACACAATTATAAATTTTGAAATATTCAAAGTTATCTAATGTAATAATTGTATCTAACGTATATTTTTCAATTTCATTATTTAAAGAAACTTTGAAGAAGTTGCATAAGTCAATCTAGGTTCCACTTAAATATTCACATCATCTTAAGTTACCAACTCAGGTAGCCACGAGTAAGGTAATTTTTTAAGGGAAACACTGGTATTTGTTTATAGAAAAACCCGCCTTATGTAATCGCGAATTATACATAAGGAGGTTTTTCTATAAGAAAATATTGGTATTTTCCCTGAAAAATTCCCTGACCCCGTAAGTTACTCTGCAACTGCAAAATTCTTATGAATCATAACGATTCGAGTCGTACATAAGCATGAAAATAAAAAAAGTAAATTGAGTTAGACATTCAAGAATGTTATTTTATTTTTTCTTTTGGCATAACACTGGTTTCTCACAATCGATAAAATATAAATAATGTATTAAAAAAAATGGTTGCAATTTAAAAAATATTTTTAACGTATATCAATACACTAAAATTCGTTGCAATTTAAAAGATATTTTTAACGTATATCAATAAACGTTTTCCTGGGTATAAGCGCTGGGAAACGGCAAAGACTAAATTAAAAACTGCAAGAAAACAAATCTCTACAACATGATTTAATATTATTGTCAACATTGTTAGGCATTCAGCAATGTTATTTTACTGATATTTTTGGTATAACACTGGTTTTCTACAACCTATAAAATATATATAATGAAATTTAAAAAATTGATTGCTATTTAAAATGTACCTTTTATGTATGTGAATATGCTCAAAGCATTTTTCCAGGTATCAGCTGGAATAGAACGAAGAATAATTTTGAAAACTACCACAAAAATTATCTCTGGAACATGATTTAATATACACTGTCAAAGAATTTATAAGATTGTTTCCCAAACAATTAATTCTGTACTTCACTGTCAGAAAAATTCGTCTTTCTACACTAAATTATTCGTCATTTTTAAACAAATAATTTCCGTACTCCTAGAACACATGCTTTTTCAGTTAATTCTTCCCGGAAATCTGAAAAAGTGGAGAAAATTCCGTTTATTTCTTGCACGCATGCGTATTGGCTATATTAATACCAAAGTTCAAATTTATTTTTTAATGAAAAACGAAAAATTACATAAATTAAAATTTTTTATTTATTTAAAAACAAACAAACAAATATAATGCTTTCGAATCTAATAAAGTAACGATTTTCTCATTCATTTAAACTTATTCGCTGTTTTTTTTTTAGAGTATTAAAACAAATATTCGCATGCAAAATATATTCAAAGAGAACAACACATTTAAAAAATATAGAGTAGTTCAATCAAGTTAAAAAAAAATCAATTTTATTCAAAAAAGCAAACATTTTTTCTCGAATTTAATTCAAAATATAATATTCATATTTTACATCTAGAAACCCAATTATGTCTTATTAAAAATATGACTAATATGTAATATTTTTTATCCTCTATCATTCTATAAGTGTTAAAACACCAACCCTTACTTCATAACGAGGAAATGTCACTGCAATTAAGTTCAAATTTCCGAGCTTTCTGAAGAAGAAATTTAACAAGCCTTACCAAACCCCCATTTGAAGAAAACCCTTATCTTCATTTTAAACTAGCCCTCTAACGGGGCCGTCGCGAAACAACTTCCTTCTCTTGGGGCCTGGTCACTCAGCTTCGGAATTTTCCTCCATGGACTTTTGATGCCTTCGTATATTTAAAATATCTTCTCGGGAAATTCATATTTTTAAAATCTTTTTTCTGTGTACTCTTCTTAAAGGATGTCTCTTTTTTCTTAAATTTCAAAATATTTCTAAAATCTATGCTGAATTTAATATTTTATGTGTTAAAAGCGGGCGAACTATGAGTAAGATTTTAACACTTCCTATAAAATTAAGTCTATACTTCAGAAATATTTTGAGAACTACAGGGATGAGATTTCCGACTTTTTGCATACCAGTAAAATCTTAGAGAAACTGTTGTACTGTTAAATAACAACAATGTTCCGATTAAACGAAGTAACGTTTTCTCTAAGATTATACTGATGTGCAAAATGTCGGAATTCTCATCCCTGAAACTAAGAAAGAAAGAGACATCTTTCAGAAAGTGTACACAAAAAATAGAAGTTAAAAATATTAATTTCCCGAAGAGATATTTTAAATATACGAATGCATCCAATGCCCATAGACTTTACATTAGTGAGGGAAATCGGAAGCTGAGTGACCAGACCCCTTAAGGCTGGTCTCAACTGCTCTGTTCAACAAGCGCAAAACTTTTTGACACATTTACAAATTCATTTTTTAACGGAAAGATATAAAACTGGAAAGCCGGACCATGGAAGCGATTTGGAATCGAACTGTTTTTTCCATTTTTTTTTTAATCAATAAATTACCTATTGAGTTATAAGCGATTTTGATCACGTGACACGGCATTTTTCTCTCCTTACTGACTGGATTTTCTGCTTTTGTTCGGAAGTTCAGTTCAAAATGTCAACTTTGACAGTATTTTCTGAAAGATCTATTGCGTTTACAAGAAAACGGAAAAAACAGTTCGATGACATAGTCTCTGAATAACAACACTTTCCAGTTTCGTGCGTTTCCGAACAAAAATTAATTAAAACTTATGTCAGAAAGTTGACCCTTTGGATTTGAGAACAGCCTTAAGAAGAAAGTTGTTTCAGGACGGCCCCGCCTCTACCAAGTGCTCGCTCGCCAAGTGGTTAAGATGGTCAATTCGAAACGCGCGGTCTCAGGTTCAAAACCAAGTGGATCCACGGAAGAACGAGAGACGCATATTTAAAAAAAGACTTTTTTTTTTCCAGATTACGGAAATTTTCTGTCCTAGAAAGGAAATTCCTTAAGTTCTCGGATATAAACCAGTAGCAGTGCTGCCAGGAATATTTCCGTGAATTGAAGAAAGCATTTCTAAGAGTGTTTAGTTGTAAAAAAAAAAAAAAAACGATATTCGATTTAGGCGTTTTGAGAAAAAAACTTATTTTGGGCAGATCTCAAATCCAAACTGGCTACTTTCTCACACATTTTTTAATTCATATTTGTTCGCAAACCCATGAGATTGGCAGATGCTCTTATTCAGAAATTGTGAAATAGAACAGCTTTTTTTCTATTTTTGATAAAAGTAGTAGAAATTTCAGAAACTGTGAAATAGAACAGCTTTTTTCTATTTTTGATAAAAGTAGTAGAACTTTCAGAAAGTCCACCAAAGTTGGCAGTTTGTATGAAATTTAAGGGTATTCTTAAATCCAAAAGGACAACTTTATGGCATAAGTTTTAATTAATTTTTGTTCGAAAATGCATGAAACTAGCAGTTGTTGTTGTTCAGAAACTATGTAATCGAGCTGTTTTTTCCATTTTTTTGCAAACGCAATAGATTTTTCAGAAAATAGTATCAAAGTGGACGTTTTCAACCGAATTTCCGCGCGAGAGTAGAATAACCACTCAAGTGCGATCGAAAAACGTGTTTGTCACGTGACCAAAATCGCTTATAACTCAATAGTTAATTGATTGATCAAAAAATGGAAACCACAGTTCAATTCCAAATCGCTTCCATGGCCAGGCTTTCCAATTTTATATCTTTCCGTTAAAAAATGAATTTGTAAATGTGTCAAAACGTTTTACGCTTGTTGAGCAGAGCAGTTAAGGATGCTTAAGGTGCGGAAGCAGGGGAAAAAGAAAAATTAGCATTTATGAGACAACAATCGCTTATAACTGAAAATTTAATTAATTTATCGAAATGAGAAAATCTGTTCTAGTAGGAATCGCTTCAATAATCATGCCAGCAAATGTCATTTTTCTACGTTTAAAAATGGATCAGTGTGTCATATGTGTCAGATTGTTTTGCTTGGAAACATATTTTTTAGACAACCCCCTTAATGCCTTGAGGGGCGGTGGATTATACCCCACCTAATTTTAATCAAGATTTGCAGATGGAAATTTTAATTAAGTTTTAATTTTATTACTTTGGTGAAAAAGAGCTGAAAAATTGCATTTCCTTATTTTGAAATAAAAAATTTCCAAATTTCCGGTTGAAATTCAACATTACAGAAACACAATTTCTTGCCCCATAAAGGGTTAAAGGAAGAACATTGGCATTTTCCTGGTATGATTTTTGTGAAGCAATTAGTGGACAGAAGACAAAAATAATTACTATTTTAGAACAATTAATAAAAGACACTGGACATATTTTCTTTTGCATGTTTGACTATTTTAAAGTAATTGGTGGACATATACCGTAAAAGGGTGCATTTGACCACTGGCCATTTTTCAACCATGTTGCAGCACTTTTTTTTTTCATCGTCACTAAAAAAGTTTTTACTTTCGTAATGTTTATTCTAAATGGACAATATACTAATTTTCTGAATAGACACTTGATTAAATGTAGTATAATATACAAAGGCTTGTATTCAGTTTCTTGGAGCACATTGACGAAACAGTAACCTAAAACCTAAAAAGTTTTTATCCCCAAAAATGTTGCATTTATTCCATCATCATACATAAAATGTATTCAGTTAATTATGGCAAAGAATTTCAAACTGATATTCTTCCCTATTTTTATGTTTCCAAACACCAAATGCATTTTCCTTTTTGGCATAACAGTGAGTTACTGGCCTCGTTGTCAACTAAAGCTTCCAGCAGTAAGGCTTCCTTGAGGTATTTCAGTTATTAGTTTTTTTGCTTTCGCGGAGCTTATTCTTTTTCATCCAGGTGAGAGTCATGACTGTAATGCTTAGGTTCCTCATATGTATCCGCATATTTAGGATGGTGACTCTCATGATGATAAGGCTCGGATTTGTTTTCAGTAAATTTTAGCACATCTGGGTAGTACTGTGTTTCGTGCTTATTTGGAGAATTTTCATGTCCATTCTTTTCATTACCAAATTCAGAATGAGAATGATATTTATGAGAATTATTTGAAATAATACTCTTGGGTAACTCATAATTGAAATATTTCTTGGCGTATGTCGGTAGAAATAACGCACTATATTTTTGCAAATGACCTCTTTGTAATTCCGCTAGTTTTTCTTCGTGTTCCTTCAAAAGTCTCATTTTCAAATCCAGGTCCTTTCGTAATTGCTGGTAGAAATCTATTTTAGGCTTATACATCCCGCCATAAGTATGTCCTCCAACGTTAAAAAACGGTTTGCTATTCAGAAAAGATTTAAATGGAAGTCCTTTATGATACTTGTTACGATATGGGTAGTGTTTTGAGGAATACTGATTGTTTTTAGTATCAGCTCCATGCTCGTGTTTCTTATGGTGCACTTTATCACCATTCATTTGGTGGAAAATTTTAGGAAAATCCAATTTGTGTTCTTTGATAAAGTCATTAATTTGAGGAGCATGACTAAATTTATCTTCATGCAAAGTATGATGTTTTGGCATGTAAGGCTTTCTGCTCCTTATTATTTTGTGAGATTTGTCACTATTTCTTTCAGGAAAAGTCTGATAGTGATCATCTGAATGGTGATACTGGTGGTTTTTTACATTTTTATCTTCATTATAGTCTAAATTATGGTTCTTCTCTTGCCGTTCTTCATGCTTTCCAGCATGGTACTTTGGGTATTCCTCTTTGTGGTCGGGATAATGATGTCCACTATATTCTTCTTTTACATTCGAGTAACCATGGTGTCCGTGAATTTCTTTCTTATCCGGATAATGATCACGTCCATATTTTCTTTTGTATTCTGGATAGTCATGATGTTCGTGGTTTTCTTTAGAGTCTACATTAATAGGATAATCGTGCTCTTCTTTATCGTTTGAGTAATCATGATGCGTATGTTCTTCTTTATACTCTGGATAAACGTGCCTGTGCTCTTCTTTATATTCTGGATAGGAGTGTTTATACTCTTCTTTATATTCTGGATAGGACGGTTTGTGCTCTTCTTTATATTCTGGATAGGAGTGTTTGCGCTCTTCTTTATATTCTGGATTTGGGTGTCTATGTCTTTTCTCATGTTCTGGATATTTATGATGTCTATATTCATTATTTTGTTCTGGATAAGTATCATGCAACGTATGATACTCTGGAAGTTTATATTCATAAGACTTTTCTTTAGAATGTTGTTCATAACTAGATTTCTGATCAAACGGTTTTTGATACTTTTTATCTAGTTTATTATCAGGGCTTTTCAAGGGGACATCTTCAGAATTTTCATTATTATAATCTTTCGGAAAATCATCATTATTTTTTCCCCTAACAAAACCATATTTCGGCATTTCGTCAGATTCTTTTTTATCTTCATCTTGATCATTATCTTCCTCCTCATCTTCCAAATCATGTTTAATGTCAAAACTGGGAATTTTCTTTGAAATTACGTACTTTGAAAATATTTTATTGTGGGGAATGTATTTAGAGTCTTCCTCGCTAGGACCATATCGTTGAAAATTTGTAAGAGGTTTATAAAGATCCAACTTTGAATCATCGTCTTTTCTCTCACTTGCATATTTATCTGTGATTTCCGGAATTAGTGGATTCGTCCTCTCTTTGTAATTAAGATTAGAGTGCTGTTTCGGACGGAAATACCCAGGTTCTGCACTCAACTTGAATTTCTCTGGAGGTGCCAAATTTGGATTACTGCCATGTGAGCAGAGAATGATGTTAAGAAGAATCAACACAAACTGAAAGAAAAAAATAATAATAAGAACATGACTCATAAAATTAGGTATGATCTTATTACGATAAATGAGTCATTCTCACGAAAAGGTAATTTTTATGGTCCCAAAGGAATAAATATTAGGAAATGTAACAAATTTCCTAATATTTTCATTCATATGTATATCTATGTTTTCAGACAGCTATTAAATACATTTCTGTTAACAAAGCAATTTTAATATTTAACTTTAAACTTTTAATGATGAAAGTCCCCTCCGTGGACGTACCTACATCTGAAACACAACGTTCATTTCACAGACGTTTAATCCCTTAACGGTCGCATTAAATTACGGTTTAAAATTTCAAATTGCTTATTGGCACCACTTTTTTGAAAAAGAAATATTCACCTTATTTAATGACAGGTAAAATGATAGCATATAATAAAGCCAATTACACTATTTTATAAAACTGGTCGGAATCAAACAAAAAAGAATAAACTGAATAAAAGACAAAGCCCGTAAATATCACGGGAGCGAGAATTAAGGGGTTAAACAGTTTGATTTTTTTTTACATTATTTTTTCAATAATAACTAATTAACGTTTTTACTTAAGTTCTAACTTTGTATTTTTAAAAATGGTCTTATTCTTACTAAGTGGTTAAGTTATAAACTTTGTCCTTAGCCAAAATAATCTCTCTGGTTGCACACTGAAAATCAATAATAATAATAAAAAAAAAACGTACCACAGATATACCCACAGTACATGCCAAATTATTAGTAGTTAGTTTGAGAGAAAGAAAGTCTTTTTGGTTTTTAGATATAATTATTTGTTCTATCGTGAAATTATTCAATTTTTCCCAATTTATTAGTTCCATTTACATGCCAAATCATCATTAGTTAGTTTGAGAGAAAGAAAGTCTTTTTGGTTTTTATATATAATTATTTGTTCTTCCGTGAAATTATTCAGTTTTCTCCCAATTTATTAGTTCCATTTGGAGTTTGGCAAAGTTCTCAGTGCATACTCCGTGGTCATCATTAATAAGGTAAGACAATGGTATTTATAAATATAATACAAAATTTAGACAGCTTTAACTTTGCATTAAGGGTGTTCTGAAATCGAAAAGGGCAACTCTCTGACATAAGTTTTAATTTATTTTTTTTTGGAAAATGCATGAAACTAGCTGGTGTTGTTGTTCAGAAACTATGTCATTGAGCTTTTTTTCCATTTTTTTTTCAAACGCAATAGATCTTTCAGAAAATAATGTCAAAGTGGGCGATTTGAACCGAATTTCCGCGCGAAGGAAGAAAGAGACTCATAAGCGGGTGAAAAACGTGTTTGTCACGTGATCAAAATTGCTTCTAACTCAATAGGTAATTGATTGATCAAAAAATAGAAAAAAACAGTTCAATTCCAAATAGTTTCCATGGCCAGGCTTTCCAATTTTATACCTTTCCGTTAAAAAATTAATTTTGGCCTTTTTTTTTTCATTTAAGAGGCTACTTCATTCAAATGAAAAGACCCGTTCGCTAATGCTAATCCTATGGAAGAAATTTATAAAGATATCTCGGTTGCATGTCAATATTTTTAAATAATTTCTTTTCCATTAGACAGCTGAGATCGATCTGTGCAAAGGTTGCTTTTTACTTTCTCGATTTTGTTTACAGATATTTTTTATGGGGACACTTTCATTTTCGGAACCGGTTTCGAAAGTAAAAACTTCCTCATAAAAAAAAAAATTGCAATGAAAATTGGAAAAATATAAAACGGCCTGCACACAGATCGATCTCAGCTATTCATTGCAAAAGAAATCATTTAAAAATATTGAAATGACACCGAGATATCTTTATAAATTTCTTCCATAGGATTAGCATTAGCGAACGGGTCTTTTCGCCTGACTGAAGTAGCCTCTTAAAGGAAAATTTCTTCTTTAGGAATTTCCTGTGTGAATTCGAAGTTTTTTTCATGAAAGTAGAGGCAACCCAGTCTTGAACCACTTTCCTGATTTACACAATTTTTACACTGTTTTCTACAGAAAATGTGTAATTTTAATTTCTTTCAGGATTTTTAACCCGGGAGGAGTCGCGTGGGATATGACATACCCCGGGTGTGTACAGTTTTTACAATTGTCACCACTATTTTTCGAAGAGTAATCTTCTACTTACTTTATCGCATAATTTGTAACAATTATCTCCCACTAAATAAGGTTACGATTATTATTTGCACTTATTGGTGACAAACCGAAAACCGTTCATACCCTGTTTATGCGCTACTTCCCCCGGGTTAAAAATATTAATTATAAAGTTCATAATAAATTTTAACCCCTTAACGGACGCATTAAATTACGGTTTAAAAATTCAAATTGCTCACTGGCACCACTTTTTGGAAAAAGAAATATTCACCTTATTTAATGACAGGCAAAATGATACCATATAATAAAGCCAATTACACTATTTTATAAAACTGGTGGGAATCAAACAAAAAAGAATAAACTGAATAAAAGACACAGCCCGTAAATATCACGGGAGCGAGAATTTAGGGATTAAAGTGAAAAAATAAAGATTTTACATGCGTTGGCTTTTCCATTAATTAGCATATTTTCACGATTCTCTCTCAACATAAAAATTTTTGAAGACAGTTTATGAGAAATATAACACAGAAACTCTGTTAAAAATTTCATACACATACTTTATAAAGAATTTTAGATATATTCTTTCAAATTTGACAAATCATGAAAAAATCCATTCTGAGATAAATGAAGTTAAGGGTGTTCCCAAATCCAAAAGAGCAACTTTCTGACATAAGTTTTAATTTATTTTTGTTCGAAAATGCATGAAACTAGCTGGTGTTGTTGTTGTTCAGAAACTATGTAATTGAGCTGTTTATTTCATTCTTTTCAAACGCAATAGATCTTTCAGAAAATAATGTCAAAGTGTGCGTTTTGAATCGAATTACCGCGCAAAGGAAGAAAGGGACTCAAGAGCGGGCGAAAAACGTGTTTGTCAAGCGATCAAAATTCCTTATAACTCAATAGGTAATTGATTGATAAAAAATGGAAAAAACAGTTGTCTAAACAGTTGTCTTTAAACAACTGTCTAAATCGCTTCCATGGTCAGGCTTTCCAATTTTATACCTTTCCGTTAAAAAATGAATATGTAAATGTGTCAAAACGTTTTGCGCTTGTTGAGCAGAGCAGTTAAGAACAGCGTTAAGGGGTCTCAGGACTCTTAAAGCTTGGAACTTTTCGAAATTTTATATTTTTAGATGTTAAACTCTTATCTTTTCTCAACATTTTGATGTAATTGTTTTCTTTAAATTCTTATTAGAACAGAAGATATGGCTTTTAGAATTATACCCGCTCAATAGCTGAAGCGGCGTTTCTGAAACTTTGAAGTCATTTTTCTCCAAATGCCGTTTTTTGGGCATAACGAGCAGGATATCTCAAAAATTTCTGAATATTTTTTCATCAAATTTTCAAAACATATGTTTCATGTTAGTCTAAGTAAACTGAACCTGAAATTTCCTTTTCATTGTTCAAAAAATATATCTTTTAGGTGATTATATACTGTTGAAATTTTCTAAATTTTGTATTAGCTAAATACAACTTTGTATTAAAAATATAAAAATGCTTTAAATACGAATTTATTTAGGTTCAATGTAATTATTATAATCCGAAGTTTAAGTGGACACAAAATTTTTTATTCTGGTTGCGGTATTTATTTTGTAATCTTGCGCGTAAGCTGTTTTACCAATTTTCTGCTCGTCAAATATCTGACAGTTTGGAACCCCGTATAAATTCTAATTCTGTATATTGCAATTACTTAAACACATGAAATGAAAGAGCATACTTATATCTTTCATCCCAATAAAAATTGTGTTTTAAAATAATATGCACTTTAAGGTATTAAATGTTGAAAATGGTCTTTTTTTTTTCCTTTTTTCCAATTTTAAGTGTCTTGAGACCCTTTAACAGCCCGCACTAGGTCACGAGAAGAAACAAAAATGACCTTATTTTCAAATATCTCATTTGCATTTTAATGTTTTTAAATGATATTTTTTGCATAAGGTATCTGAGGTCTATCTCTAACCGAGCTAGTTTTACTTTTTCGATTTTAGTTACAGTTTTTTTTTTTTTTTTTTTTAGAATAAAGTTCTCGTCAGAGTTCTCGTCGCGCGTCATCACAAGATAATAAATGTTATATCTCCTGATACAATCAAGATAAAAGCATGCGATTTGCGGTATTTAACTCTAAAATCTCTGCAATTTTTTAAGCCAATTTTTTTTTTTTTTTTTTTAGAATTTTTTGATCCGGAACCCCTTAGTCTTATCAAACCTCGTGTTGATTTTTCAAGTAGCCTTTTTTAACATTTTATTATGCTCGTGTAATGTAAGATTGTAAAATTAAAATTGTCTATTTTCTTTCTTTTTAATGGAGATCAAAAGCTAATTATTTATTTGTATATTAAGCGAAAGCCATTTTAAGTGGGCCCCACCAGTGGCCGAGAGGTTCTGCTCTCGAAGCTGGTAGGTGGCAGGTGCTGGGTTCGAACCCAATAGCGTCTGTCGGCCTAATCGTTCGAAGCTTCCGTGGTTTTCTTCGAATCTTGGATTTCCAAGCGTAAATACGGGTTAGGTTCCCTTAGAAAGACCCCCACGAAGGACACTCCCTCCCCCCTTAGGGTCCATATATCCCTCGTGTTGATGATTGGCCGTCATAAACACAACCAACCAACCCTTTTAACTGTAATATTTTAATACCAAATATCTAGCCTTTTATGTATTTTTCATTTTGATCCTTTTTTTTTTTTTTTTTTTTTTTTTTTGTAATTAATACATTTTATGAACTTATAATTAATATATTTTACACTTAATTTGTGTTTTTTGATAAATTTTTATGAAATATTGTTTCGAGGAATGGTATAGAGCACAATCTAAAGTTTTGCGCACAGGCGCTGAACACTACTGACACGCCCCTGTATTTATTGCATTATAAATCTTAAAAAAATCAATAAATTAAGCATGTTTTATATGCAGTTATAACACAATCATTATCAGTTTGGAATATGTCAAAAATCATGATTCCATAAGAAGTTATTTAAAAGTACAATAATTATGCTTAAAACTGTATGCAAGTTTGTTTAATTATTTGTTCATCATTATATTTTACTAATCTACATATTTTTCAGTGTTGTCTTATTTGAAAGCACATAGTTTAAAGCACAGTTGTCAATATAGAATTTTTTTTTTTTTATAGTTTTTTTTTTTTTAATTTAGTATATTTTATTTTGTAATTATATTACTCAAGAATAAATAATAGATGACCTCAAAGTTCCCTCTTTCCTAAGTTTCTACCTAATATTTTTTTTTACTACATGTGTAAGTAATGCATATTTGACTGATGATTGTTACTTATTTTGATTTTCTTATATTATAATTTACAGGAAAAAAATATTATTTTTACAATTGGAAAAATATTTTTGCCTTTATTAAAAAATCATTGTTCTATTATTTAAAAATGTTATTATATTTTATTTATGAACAGTTACTTTTGAAGCAATTTGATATTTTAATGACTGATACGTTACCGAGATTGCAATTGCAAACGAAATCCATATCCCATGTTTGTAAACAAACACGCGCAAGGATACAAAACTTTTTTTCCCCCCAATAATGAAAAACTTTTTAAGAATAAGAAAGTAGTTTTATTTATTAAAATTATTTATTATATCATCATAAAACATAAAAGCAAGTTTATGGAAGCAGATTGCATGTATATTTTATTTTTCATAAAAAATATTCGTGTAAAGCGCCATCTAGTGACAGCTTTCATGTAAAATGATGCAAACCGGTGTTGAAACATAGTTCAACTTTATACAGCTACAGTACAGGACCCATTATCCGGAATTCCAAAATCCGGAATTCCAAAATCCGGAAGGACCCGAAATCCGGAAAAAAAAATTGAAAACTTTCTAAATTTGTAAATTTTTACTAAAATTTTGGAATTTCTAAAAATTTTCGAACTTCCCAGTTTTCTAATTTTTTTTTTTTCAGTCCGTTGTGTTTCAGTGTGTAACCACTAAAATATGTTACTTCAGCGGCGGGGGGAACACGGAACCCCCCCCCCCCCGAAATTAGGAAAATAATAATTTTTCTCTCAAATTTTAATATAAAATTAATTTACATTACGATTCGTTAAAAAAGAAAATGTCAATTGTTCGCGGTAATAATCACTAATTTTGCCAAAGGATTTCGGAAAAAACGCTAATATTGTCAAAAGATCGCAGAAAAAACGCTAATTTCGTCAAAAGATCGTGAAAAAAATGCTAATTTCGTCGAAAGATCGTGAAAAAAACGCCAATTTTGTCAATGAATTCCAGAAAAAAACGCTAATTTTGTCAAATAATCGCGAAAAACGCCACTTTCGTCAAAGAAGCGCGAAAAAATGCGCATTTTTTTCAAAAAATCGTGAAAAAACGCAAATTTCATCAAAGGATCGCAAAAAAATGCAAATTTCTTCAAAGGATTGCGAAAAAACGCAAATTTTGTCAAAGGATTATGAAAAATAAACGCTAATTTCGTCAAAGAATTGCAGAAAAAAACGTTAATTTCGTCAAAGATTCGCGAAAAAATGCGAATTTATTTCAAAGAATTGCGAATTTCGTCAAAGGATCGAAAAAAACGCAAAATTCTTCAAAGGATTGCAAAAAAGTGCAAATGTTTTCAAAGAATCGCAGAAAAAACGCGAATTTCGTCAAATGATTGCGAAAAAAACGTTAATTTCGCCAAAGGATCTGAAAAATAAACGCTAATTTCGTCAAAGGATCGCAGAAAAAAACGCTAATTTCGTCAAAAGATCGTGAAAAAAATGCTAATTTCGTCGAAAGATCGTGAAAAAAAAACGGCAATTTTGTCAATGAATTCCAGAAAAAAACGCTAATTTTGTCAAATAATCGCGAAAAAACGCCACTTTCGTCAAAGAAGCGCGAAAAAAAGGCGAATTTTTTTCAAAAAATCGTGAAAAAACGCAAATTTCATCAAAGGATCGCGAAAAAACGCAAATTTCTTCAAAGGATTGCGGAAAAATAAACACTAATTTCGTCAAAGAATTGCAGAAAAAAACGTTAATTTCGTCAAAGAATAGCGAAAAAATGCGAATTTATTTCAAAGAATTGCGAAAAAAATGCGAATTTCGTCAAAGGATCGAAAAAAACGCAAATTTCTTCAAAGGATTGCAAAAAAACGCAAATATTTTCAAAGAATCGCGGGAAAAAACGCAAATTTCATTAATGATCGCGAAAAAAATGTTAATTTCGTCAAAGGATCTGAAAAATAAACGCTAATTTCGTCAAACGATCGCGGAAAAAACGCGAAATTCAGGAGGACCCGAAATCCGGAATATTCCAAAATCCGGAAAGCCTTCGGTCCCGAGGATTCCGGATAATAGGTCCCCTACTGTATTATTTTTTTTTATGTGCACATTTCCTTTGGGCAACTTTGTGTTTTTTTAATAAGTAATATGTAATGATTAAACATACAAAAAATTCGCAAACTCCCGAAGTTTGGTAAACGAAACTGAACAATTCTTGCTTACGGCCCATGATCTAAAATTTATATTTCAGCGACAGCATTTTTCAGAATTATCCCACAAAGAAGGAAAACATTTATGTACATTTTTCTATAATTGTAGTTTTAATATCTTTTATCTCGATTTAGAAATTATCTCGAAATAGAAATTTTGTTTGTGCACACACTGTAGCTTCACAAACCCTGGATAAAAATATATGAAATTTACATAACTGAGAAATGTATATCTATCTTGGAAATATTGTAGAAAATAAAAATGTTACGCTCGGAATTTCCGAGTAATAAATAATACTTAAGTACCGAGTAATTATAATAGTAAATATTTCCGACGGAAATATTTTCAAAATTCTAGTAATATTCCAGTTTTTCATGTTAATTTAAAAATTTAAATATTATATTTTTTAATTATCTTTAAGTTTTTGGTTCATTCCGTGAGAAAATGCAATATTTATCACTTCTGAAAATTTCAAGACTAAACACGTCATAAAATGGTTTTTTAAAAAAAATGTTGCGCACAATATAAAAATTTGTATTATGAGACAAACGCGTTTAAAACACTTAGAAATGCTTCCTTTATTTGTGTGATAATTTTGAATCTCGAAATAGATGGAATATAAATTTGGTGTCAAAATATTCTGAACTAAAATAGCCTTCATTTAATATAAAATTTGAAAATTTGATTTTTCGACGTTTCCAAGGTATAGTGTATTACTGTACCACTTAAACAGAACCACCTGTATCACTAATCACGTTACTGTTCCACTTAAACTGAAAGACAATTTTACTGTTTACAATCACACATTTCACGAGCATAATGAAAAATTTAACCCTTAAATGCATGATTTTTTATTTTGTTTCGAAAAAATTATATATGATTTTCAGAAAGGTTTATTACTCAGGAAAAACAATGAAAAAGATCAGAGATACATTTTTCATATAATACATCAACCTTTTCTTATGTTGCACATCTGCAATACAAGTAAAAACTAAAATACTGCAAATTAGTAAACATTTTAATAAGTATGAATCTGAATACCTTATTTTATATAATTTTTTTTTTATTTTGTAAAACTTAACCCTTAAATGCACGAAATATTCTTTTAGAGTTGTGTTTTTTATTCTTATATTAAAGATCAGACACCAGGAATTTTAAGATAGATTTTTAACTTTATTTAGTAGCCTATTTTTGTACATTTTACAGGATTAATATTTCTATATAAATATAGTGGTTGCTAAGAGTTAAATAAAAGGGATGCAGAAAAGCATCACTATATGCAGTTAAAACAGTCACAGGAAAAATGAACGCAAAATTTGATAAAAACAAAACGCAATTATTTTTCATAAATTATTTTTGCCCTTTTTTTTAAGTGGTTTTGGATATCGTTTAAATTATTTTTGGAAGATAAAGCTAAATTTGTGTAAATTTGTCCTATGAGTTTAATTAGACGTTTAAAGCAGGAAATCTTTCAAAATTATACCAGAATATTTCTCTTTGTATAGCATTAATTTTTGAGTGTAATACAGCTTCAAACTCGTTCTGAAAATTCTTAACCCTCTCGCTGCGTAGCCCGAGCTATGCTGGGGCATGCATTTTCGCGTCAAATTAATACTATTTGGTTGTTCCCACCAGTTACTTTTTAGCGAAAACTATGTCAGATTTAATCAGGACATTTTTCCTCGATTACGATAGTCAACAATTTCTGCTTTAAAGAACCGGTGATAAACAATTAAAAATTCTGTAAAAGACGCTCATCGCGAAGAATTACTTACGCAGCGATAGGGTTAAAGGGCACGAAGATTCTCGAAAGACTAAAAGGTAATCAGAAATATGAATGACCTTTAAAATACAGAGAATAATGATTTAAGGCTGTTCACAACTGCTCTGCTCAACAAGCACAAAACGTTTTGACACATTTGCAAATTCATTTTTTAACGGAAAGATATAAAATTGGAAAGCCTGACCATGGAAGCGATTTGGAATCGAACTGTTTTTTCCATTTTTTGATCAATATATCGATCAATATTTGACATATTGAGTTATAAGCGATTTTGATCACGTGACACGGCCTTTTTTCTACCCTTTCTGACTGGATTTTCTTCTTTCGTTCGGAAATTCGGTTCAAAATGCCAACTTTGACAGTATTTTCTGAAAGATCTATTTTGTTGACAAGAATACGGAAAAAACAATTCGATAACATAGTTTCTGAATAACAACACCTTCTAGTTTCATGCGTTTCCGGGCAAAAATGAATTAAAACTTATGTCAGAAAGTTGACCCTTTAGATTTGAGAACAGCCTTAACTCACTCATTCATAAATTATACAGATAATTAATAGTAAACCATAAATAATAATTACTAATAATTTTAAAGATAAAATTATTTTAAATCCTCTGCTTTGCAACAGAAATATCACTTTCCCAAATGAATTAAAAACTCAAATCCGGGGCAGTTGCTAATAATCTTATAGTAATAATATGAAATATTTGCGTTTTTCAGTGTACTATAAAGGTTTGTTCGGGGTAATAAAATAGCAAAAATATGTTTGCATCAATGAAGAAAATCTACTCCGTAGATCATAAATGCACTTTAGACGTAATGTTATTTTTCGTTTGAAAAACAGTCTTAAGAGGCTACTTCAGTCAAGGGAAAATGCCCGTTCGCTAATGCTAATCCTATGGAAGAAATTTATAAAGATATCTGGGTTGCATTCCAATATTTTTAAATGATTTTTTTTTTTTTTTTTTTTTTTTTTTTTTTTTTTGCATTGGATAGCTGAGATCGGTCTGTATGCAGGCCATTTTTTACTTTTTCGATTTCGATTGCAAATTTTTTTTTTATGGGAATGATTAAGTTTCGAAACCGGTTCCGAAAATGAAAGTGTCCTCATTAAAAATATCTGTAAACAAAATCTAAAAAGTAAAAAACGGCCTTTGTACAGACCGATTTCAGCTATCTAATGCAAAAGAAATCATTTAAAAATATTAAAATGCAACCGAGATATCTTTATAAATTTCTTCCATAGGATTAGCATTTGCGAACGGGGTTTTTCACTTGACTGAAGTAGCCTCTTAAGAGGGCTGGTCACTCAGCTTCCTATTTCCCCTCACAAATGTAAAGTCTATGGACATTAGATGCATTCGTATACTTGAAATATCTCCTCGGGAAATTAATATTTTTAACTTCTATTTTTTGTGTACACTTCCTAAAAGAGGTCTCTTTTTTTATTAGTTCTCAAAATATTTCTAAAGTATAGACTTAATTTTATAGGAAGTGTTAAAATCTTACTCACAGTTCGCCCGCTTTTAACATACAAAATATTAAATTCAGAATAGATTTTAGAAATATTTTGAAAACTAAAAAAAAAGAGACATCCTTTAAGAAAAGAACACAGAAAAAAGGTGTTAAAAATCTGAATTTCCCGAGAAGATATTTTAAATATACAAATGCATAAAAAGTCTATAGATTTAACATTACGGAGGAGAATTCCGAAACTGACTGACCAGCCCCCTTGGTTGTTTTCGAATTTCTTGTTTAAACTTGAGTATTTTTAAAAGGTTTTTTGCGTAGGATAGCTGAGCTTGATCTTTAATGTGGCTGTTTTTTACTTTTTCGATTTCGGTTGCAGATTTTTTTAAATAAAGGTACTTTCACCGGTTTCTAGTAACTGAAAGTACCTTTAAAAAAAAATCTGCAATCAAAATCGAAAAAGTAAAAAACAGTCATATTAAAGATCGAGATCAGCTATCCTATGGAAAAAAAATTGTTTAAAAATATTCAAATTTAAACGAGAAATTCGAAAACAACCTGCACATTGGTTTAACATTACGAAGCGTCTGTAAGTGAAGAGTCCCCTTACGGCTGTTCTCAAATCCAATAGGGTAACTTTGTGACATAAGTTTTAATTTATTTTTGTTCGGAAATGAATGAAACTAGCAGGTGTTGTTGTTCAGAAACAATGTAATCGAGCTGTTTTTTCCATTTTTTTTGCAAACGCAAAAAATCTCTCAGAAAATAGTGTCAAAGTGGGCGTTTCGAACCGAATTTCCGCGCGGAAGAAGAAGAATCAATCAAGAAAGGGCGAAAAACGTGTATGTCACGTGATCAATCTCGCTTATAACTCAATAGGTAATTTATTGATCAAAAAATGGAAAACACAGTTCGATACCAAAGCGCTTCCATGGTCAGGCTTTCCAATTTCATATCTTCCCGTTAAAAAATGAATTTATAAATGTGTCAAAACGTTTTGCGCTTGTTGAGCAGAGCAATTGAGAACAGCCTTAAGGCATTTCTCAAAAGAATATTTTTGCCCGCTCAACAACGCGAAACTTTCTGACACATTCTTAAACGTCAAAACATGACAGTTTTAAGCATGATTATTGAAGCGTTTTCTATTTTTACCAAAAATTAATTACATCTTGAGTTATAAGCAATTTTTGTAACTTGACGGCAGTATTTACTTTTCCAGCGCTGTCGCGCGTCGGGAAATGCATTTCATAATGATAACTTTAACAGCATTTTCTGGATGATCTTCCGTTTTTACAGAAAATTATACAGTCGGACCTCTATTTAACGAAGTAGCTAAATCCCGAAAAAAGTTCGTTATATGGAAAATTCGTTAAATAGACAGTCACTTTTTAAAATACTTTAAACTACATAAAACGTAATTTAAGTCCATAAACACTAAATATAATTTTAAAAAGTAATTAGTCACACTCTTTTTATAAATTATATCTATTTGTTTTATTTATTTTACCCATCAAAAAGCAAACTGCAAGGGAAATAAGAATGAAACAAAACATTGTCTGGAAATACATTGTATTTTCAGTTAAAAAAATAATTTTACGTTAAAATCGCGATTTTTTATTATCGTTGATAAGCTGTTTGGAGGAATACCAAATTTTAAAGCAGTATTCTTTTTCTTCACGTCTTTATCCACCTCTTCAAGAATAATTTCTTTTTCTTTGACGCTCAAGCACTTTCGCTTTTACATTTTCGAGCTACAAGAACCGAAATTATTAACACGATTGATCATGATCAACAATCTAGAAAACGGGAAACTATAGTTTAAGGACACGGGGCAGCTTCATTGATGGTTAAAAGGGAATATTGAAAGTTTGTACTTCTTGGATGGAAAGCAAAGAATCACAGCAATTTTACTGCTCTCGGTGAGTTAGGTACCTGATAAGAGTTGTTCATGGTCAATGATCATCATAAAATGTGTTAAGAGAAAGAATAAGTTTGAAATGTCCAGTAATATTTTAAGAAATAGGGAGAAGAAAAAATTAGTTCCCAAAGAAAAGTCCGTTAAATAGAGAATGCACTTCGCAATTTGGAGGTTATTTTACGAAGAAATTTGCAAAATGTTCTTGGTTCCAAGTAAAAGTTCGCAAAATAGAGGTTCGTTAAATAGAGGTCCGACTGTAAAAACAGTTCAATTTGATAGTTTCTAAATAAGGGCACCTGCCGATCTTATGAGTTTTCAAACATAAGTGAATTCGAAAATGTGTCAAAAAGTTGCCAGCTTGAGTTTAAGAACACCCTCAAGGGAACAAGAGACCTTCAAACTCAATTTTTATTATTTTTTAAATTGCACTTTAAATACTATTCAAGGACACACTATATGAATTATGGCACACATTTGTCACAGAAGAAATTAAAAAAAAAATTGTTGGAGAAAAATAAGGAATTTCCCTGAATATTTAATTTTCAAAATGCTCCATGCATATTCCATATATTAAAATCCCCAATATATATTTTTTTTATGCCAGTATGATTTACATATACAAATCCAAACTCTGCATCGAATTTTATATGTTTGAATATAAAGGTAAGAAAAAATATATTTTCTAAATTTTATGAAATTTTCAGTTAGTTTAAATTAACTATTTAATTGATATGGAATGCGCGTGGGGCATTTTGAAAAGTTCTTCATAATGCATAAAACATTCAGGAAAATTCCTTATTTTTGTCCAATTTTTTTTAAACTTCTGGTGTGTAAAAATATGTCATAATTCAGATAGATATAATTCTCTTGAATAGTACATAAAATGCAATCTAAAAAAAAAAAAAAAAAAAAAAAAAAAAAAAAAAAAAAAAAAAAAGTAGTTTCTTGTCTTTTTAAATGATTTAAATTATCACAGCCCTCTAAATACTACGGGCAAACACAAAAATGACGGCTCTCGAAGATGGATTTTTTTTTTCAGCTCTTGCATGGCTCTCTAATTTGAACACCAATATTTTCTAAAAGTACTCTTCGCCATATTTTTCTTTTATGAAATAAGAAGAAGAATACTTAAAAGAATACTGTTATTCAAATTCAAAGGACCGTGCAAACGCTGAAAAAATCCGCATATGACTGAAGCCATTTTTGTGTGAGTGCGTTTTAACGGATTGAGAAACATGAGGCTGTGAAGTAACTACTAAAAGAGCAGATATTTAACAAATATAGATAACTGCTGCCCTTTGGTGTGAAAAAGGAAAAACAATACTGTAAAAGAAGTTTTTAACAAAATTTAGTGCTGCCATCTATGGACAAGAATTAAGTAATGAACTCTAATTGATAATTATCAAAAACGGAATGAAAAATATGAAATAACATAAAATTTATATTAAAAAATAGAATAAAAAATGTATAGGAAAAAGCTTAAAATAAATAACTAAGTAAAAGTTGAAAAATGTATTGATTAAATTAATAATTTTAAAACACTTATTATAAAAAAATAATAAATAAAAAAGAAAAGTGCCCCGCTAAACTGATGGCATTGAGCTCACAGGCTATTCACACTAACTGTATATTATACTCTTATTTTAAAGAATAATGCCCCTCAAAAAAATAAGTGAAGGCGGATTAGCCCCCGATTCCCCCTTTATACTTAATCAATGAACCTCCAAATCTAATCAGGGAAGCTCCTTAACATAATTAACCGGTATGCCAAATTTAGAGCAAATCGAATAATCCTGCAAAAAAAAACTGATTTATCTAAATTAAGGGGGGTGGACTAGCCCCCTTTACCCCCTTTATCCTTAACCAATGAATCCCCAAAACGAAACAGGGAAGCTCCTTAACATAATAAACCGGTATACCAAATTTGGAGCAAATCGAATAATTCTGCATGAAAAACCCGTTTATCTAAATTAAGGGGGGTGGACTAGCCCCCCTTTCCCCCTTTATCCTTAATCAATGAACCCCCAAAATTAATCAGGGAAGCTCCTTAACATAATAAACCAGTATACCAAATTCGGAGCAAACCGAATAATTCTGCATGAAAAACCCATTTATCTTAATTAAGGGGGGGGGGGTGTACTAACACCCCTCTTCCCCCTTTATCATTAACCAATGAACCCCCAAAACTAATCTGAGAAGTTCCTTAACTTAATAAACCGGTATGTACCAAATTCGGAGCAAATCGAATAATTCTGCATGAAAAACCCATTTATCTGAATTAAGGGGGGGGGGGGTTGGACTAACCCCCCTTTTCCCCCTTTATCCTTAACCATTGAACCTCCAAAACTAATCAGGGAAGCGCCTTATCAGAATGGAACTAGAAAAAAAATTTGAAGCAAGTGGGATGTTTCTATCAAGAGTTATCGCGTTTCGTACGTACATACGTACGTACATACAGAACCGGCGGGCACATAAGCTCTCAGGCTAAAAATAAGTAAATGAATCATATTTAAAAATAATAAGGATTATTTTAAGATAGTGTAATATAACCTTGTATTAAGTGCCAATATGTGAAATATTTATGAATAATTATATATCTTAATTAATTTTAGAAAAATGTGAATTGCATCCTATAAATTTTTTAACAGAAATAAATTTCTAGAAGCTTCGAATGTGAGAATCTAAAATTTCAGATTATTCTGCTATGTAGTTTTGAGTTATGCTTAAAAAACAACCTGTACCTGTTCTTAACTGCTCTGCTCAACAAGCGCAAAACGTTTTGACACATTTACAAATTCATTTTTTAAAGGAAAGGTATAAAATTGGAAAGCCTGGCCATGGAAGGGGTTTGGAATTGAACTGGGTTTTTTTTTTCATTTTTTGATCAATCAGTTACCTATTGAGTTATAAGGAATTATGATCACGTGGCAAACCCGTTTTTCGCCCGCTCTTGAGTCTCTTTCTTCCTTCGCGTGGAAATTCGGTTCAAAACGCCCACTTTGACATTATTTTCTGAATGATCTATGGTGTTTGAAAAAAAAAAAAAAAAAGGGAAAAAACAGCTCAATGACATAGTTTCTGAAGAACAACACCAGCTAGTTTTATGCATTTTCGAACAAAAATAGATTAAAACTTATGTCAGATAGTTGCCCTTTTGGATTTGAGAACACCTTTAAGCTTATTTTTTTTTTTAACATAATATGAAAAAACACACAATTTCAAGTTGAAGGGGTTATTGTGGTTCTTTGATGTGACAACATAAAGATTAAAATGTATGGGGTGTTCCTTTTTTTTTTGGTGGTGGTGGTGGTGGTGGTGGCCGGGGGGGGGGGGAGGCTGCGATTGAACATGGAATCGAATTATTTACTTAAAAATCATGACTAAAACATTAGATAATTTTTTTAACAAACGAATGTTTCGATAGTATATGAGATAAAATTGGAAATCCGAAACAGTCTATTTTTAAATCTAAAGTCAATTGAAATTTTAAAATATATGTATCAGCAGATAATTGTGCAAACTGACCTTGCAAGCATGCCAAAAAGATTATCCCTTCAATTGTTTTATATTAGAATGCTTTGAAGTCCGTTACCTTATATAAAATTAGAATAACAATTCTTAATCAAAACCAGTCTGAAAATTTTTATTTCAGGAAAATGCAAATATAAGTTTTGTAGCAAAGTTGGAGATCCATAAAATATATTTTCAATAATAATTTTTTTATTAAAATAATAATTGGGTAATTTGTGATGCTCAGAAGTTTCAATGATAATTTTGACTAATAAATTTGAGGTTACAATAAAATGTATTTCCAATGGAAAATTTTGATTAAAAAATTATATTCAAAAAGCTTCAGTCACAAATTCGATTAACAAGTTTGGGAATTTACAAAATGAATAAATAAATAATAAAATTTATTATAAAAAGTAAAATATAATGATAATAATAATAAGTAAATAAAATTACTGATATTTTGATTTAAAAAATTCTATTAAAAATGTTTCAGTCACAGTTTCGATTAACAAGTTTGGGTATTTACAAAATAAACAAATAAATAATGGAAATTATTACAAAAAAGGAAAATATAATAATAATAATAAACAAAATTACAAATAAACCTGAAGTATATTTATCCAAAATCAGTTTGTATACAACCAATAAATAAATATTTTTCTCCTAATAGAATCCTTTTTGCCAACTTACCTTTTCCCAAAACGAACGTAAAATGAAATAAACATTTAAAAAATATCCTACCTTTAAAAGATTTTTATCACCAGAAACTTTACTGGGTTGATTTTAGAGAAAACTATTAAGTTACCTTTAATGCTATCGATTCGAGTTCGATTATAACTATTCGAGTTTTATTAACCCCTTCGTATAAAGTACTCAGAATCCTTGACCATTCCTACCTGTAATTTTTAACTGAAAATTTTGCCTTATTTAATCAAAGTATTTCCGTGATTAAATCAGAGGAAGATTTCTATTTTGAAAACCGATAATTAAAAAAAAAAAAAAATTGTGAACGCTCGTCGCGAAGGGGTTAAGTGTTACGAGTAAAATTTAAACAAACTCTTACCAAATATTCCATGATTCTTCCTTCCTCCAGTAACAGAATTACATTTCTGAAAAGCAAAAACTTTTGCAGAGCAATTTATACAGTTATATTTTTTTGTCACAAATAATGTCGTTTGTCTAATTTTATTGCGTCACATGCTTTTCTTTCAAGTGAAATTTGGTGACAGAATTCATTTTAGGTTCAATGCGTTCGTGCTGCTGCTCGCTCTATGCACACAGAACAAACGAATTTATTACCCAATTTTGTAGCATCGCCTTTTGGGTCGGTCCGCGCTGATTGAAAATTTAATAACATCTTATGTAATGTTGCTTTCTCCAGCAAGTTAATTACGATAAGCTTATCTCCATAATCTGCATACTTTTAATATTTTCTCCGAAGAAGCATATGCCACGAAAAATTCTTCAATTTATCAGAATAATAAATGTAAAATCATTCTTCAGTTATTGTCCTTGGACCCATTTCGTGATTTTTTTTTCCTCAAAACTTTACCACAGTTTTCATGTATTTAATTTTGATAAACCTTTAAACAAACGCATTATTGTACTTATTAAAAAGTACAATCTAAATGTCGTCATTGACACTATATAATACACAGCTGCTTTTACGTACATTTGGTGATCTGAACCAGACTAAATTTTGGAACCCTTGCAAATTAACATTTTCATTACTGCCAGCTTTTACGCTTTTTCTCACCATTATTTTCGAGTAGTAATCTTCGCCTTTTTATACGATTCAATAAGGAAAGACCAAGAATTTTTCAAGTTAGAAATAAATAAACAAATAAAAGAATATAAAATAAAAATTACCTTTAATTTACATAAGGTATTTAAATAATATCTTTTCTTATTTAACGGCAAAATCATATAGACGAACATTTCATTTTTCAAATATCTAATTTTGATTTGTGTTTAATGGCGTCAGACAAGAGGAATAAATTCCTTTTTTTGTTAAGTTGTGAAATAGTTGTTTTTAATTAAATAGTTAAATAGTTGTGAATAGTTGAGAATGAATAGTTGTGTTTAATTAAATTTTGGCGTAGGTATACGTGGATGATGTTTTCCTCGTTGCTGAGTTCATGACCTCCCAGTTATTTTAACGCATGCAAATTCAATTTGTGGTTCTATACAATTTACATTTGTGTATGAAACTGACCAACAGCTCCCCTTTTTAGATATTTTGATTCGTAGAATTTCTGGTTCCACTTCCCAAACCCTTGTAACCACAGTCTATAGAAAACCAACATTCACTGGACAGTATTTAAATTTTAATTCAGAATCCCCCAAATCTCATAAAATTGCAGTTATCAGAACCTTGTTTGCTAGAGCTTTGCGTTATTGCAGTACTGAGGATCTTTTCAACATAGAGAAACAAAAAATCTTAATTGATTTACAGCTAAATGGTTACCCATTACGATTGTGCCTTCGAATTCTCAGAGAAATTCTCCGTGCAGACATGAATACCCCTCCACCTTTCCAGCGTACAAAAGCATTCCTTATTATAGCTGCATTTCTGAAAAGGTTTCGCCTTATTTGAAATCAGTTGGTATTCATACATCTTTCATTCCCCAAAATCCTCTTAAGAATCTGTTATGTAATTTTAAACATAGATATTCCATCCTGCAGTTTAAAGACATCGTTTACGGAATTCCGTGTGAGCAGTGTGAAGCAGTTTATATTGGTGAATCTAGCAGGACACTTGAAATCCGGCTTAAAGAGCATAAACAGGCATTTAGATGTAGAAATTTGAATTCAAAGGTCGTTCAGCATACTATTGCAACCGACCATTTTCCAGATTTTAATAAAGCTTTTGTGATCCGATCCGGCTGCAACAATTACTCGGAGAGAGTGTTTTTAGAGGCCTGGCATACTAAAACCAAGGATATTCTATTTTATTTTAAATGTAACCTGAAATTGATGACTTTCTGTTGTGTTTTTCTTGTAACTGTTGATAGTATTGACTTAACGTTTATAATTGGCTGAGGAGGGATCGTGAGGATCCGAAACGTCCCAATTTTTAATATGTTTTTAGTGTTTTTATGTAATAATTTTAATTGTTTAAGATATTGTCTGTGATTTTAATGTAAATATTTTAAAGATGGAATTCAGACGTAATATTTTTGCTTATATAATTGTGAAATAACAGTTGGTGAAAACACGTGTAAAACACTGATATACCTGTTTCTAGGGAATTACTGAAGATATTTCAATAGATTTACCACCAATTTTTGAAAACAGCACTGTAAAAAAAAAATTCCGTTAAAATACGGAAATTGTATTGGTAATCGAGACGCCAGTACTATTTTCGTATTTTAACGGAATTTTTTCCGTAAATTTTGTGGAAAACGGAATTTTTTCTGGAATTTACGGGAAAAAATTCCGTTAAAATACGGTAATAGTACTGGCGTCTCGATTGCTCGTACAATTTCCGTATTTTAATGGAATTGTTTTTTACAGTGAGTGGTGGCAAAAAATCGTAGAAGTTAGCAACTATGCCTTTCTTTATTTTGATTTATTCTTCATATTTTAAGAACATTTCAGCTCATAATGTTCCATAATCCGTGGAAGCGACACATTTGTTATAAACCCCTATTTTTTTTTTTTTAATTACACAGGTCCACAATGAAAATCTTTTTTGATCATTTTAGTTCTTCCTTATGTAATTTTCTATGCTAGCTTTAAAAAAATCACAATAAAAACGTTGTAAGCAGGTATCAGTTTTACCTAAATTAAACTTCTGTGATACGTAAGTTATGTTACAATCTGCTTATTGCAATTAAAACGCCGGATTTTTTCTTTTTTTTTTAAACAAAGAATTTTTTATATCCCAAAATTAAATGTGTGCAGTGCTACACACGGTGCATTAGGAAAATTTATTTCACCTATTTTAGGGAGAAACTTGGGGATCAGGCTATATGGCTTCACACAGTTTTTTTATGTTCGTGTAAACAGTTTAATAATGTTGTCCAAAGGTAAAAATAAGAATTCATATTTGGTTTCCCAGTGATACAAGAAGGGGGTCTAAATACTACACTTATGATTATATTTTTCGCGCATGTGATGTATAGTAGTTAGAATTCTAAAAGAAAGAATTTATATACCCAAATCTTCCTTAGTTTTACCACTTGTTCTATACAATCCACAAATTTCTGCTACTTCTTTTATAGAAATTATATAGATATATTTGAAGACTTGTCTGATTCTGATTCAAATATAAGGATTTTCTGATACTCTTTTACAATACCTATTTGAAGGCTCACTTGATTCTGATTCAAATAATGATACAGACAATGATGCCACTGAACTGTTCAATCAACCTAAATATTCGGATTTAAAATGAGATTTGGGATTGTCTAATATGTTGAAATGTTGGGATCCAGATTAAAAGAAAACACTTATAAGTTTCTGAAACGTCTGCATGACTGTATATAAAAAGAGAACGGGAATTTATATCTTATTCTCTAACAGTACATTGACTAAAAAAAAAAAATATTTTTCCCTTTTCACGAATGGAAGCATTCTGAAATATTTACGTACTAAGGCTGTGTTCTCAACTACTCTACTCAACAAGCGGAAAACGTTTTGACACATTTACAAATTCTTTTTTTAATAGAAAGATATAAAATTAGAAGGCCTGACTATGGACGTAATTTGGAATCGAACTGAGTTTTCCATTTTTTTTTTATCCATACATTACTTATTGAGTTATAAACGATTTTGATCACGTGACAATGACGTTTTTCAACCTTCCTTTAGTGGTTATTCTAATTTCACGCGGAAATTCGGTTCAAAACGCCCACTTTGACACTATTTTCTGAAAGATCTATTACACTTGCAAAAAAACGGAAAAAACAACTCGATTACATAGTTTCTGAAGAACAACACCTGCTAGTTTCATACCTTTCCGAACAAAAATAAATTAAAACTTATGTCTTAAAGTTGTGCTTTCGGATTTGAGAACAGCCTTTGATTGTTCAAACGATTTTTAATAGAACAGTGTTTTTCATTTTTCGATAAAGGTCTTTGTTTGTAAGCAATTTTTGTGCCGTAGTGGCTGTTTTTTTTTTTTTTTTTTTTTTTTTTTTTTTTTTTTTACAGCGCTGTTGCATCCGGAAATTCAATTCAAAACGCGACTTTGACAGCATCTTTTGAACGATCTTTTATGTCTTTACCTAAAATTAGAAAAAAAAAGTGTTCGATTACATAGTTTCTGAATAGGAGCCCCTGCTAATTATGCATTCGCGAACAAAAATAAATTCAGAAATGTCAGAAAGTTAGCCAGTTTGAATTTAAGTACAGCCTTAAATGTATTCTGTATAGATATTCAATTAAAATTGTTCTATTTCATTTTTTTTTTTTTTTTTTTTTTTTTTTTTTTAGCAGGCTATATATCCATGTAACGCATGTTGGCGCTGATGATTAAAAAACTGTATACGTGATAGAAAAAAAAAAGAGATCATTTTTGGAATAAGCATCCCAAAAATGTTTGGAATCTTTAAAAACTTTCATATAAACGGAAATTTTGTAGATCTGTGTTATTCAGGGGATTGATTGTTACGGTCTGCTTCGTTTGGTTTGAAATTAAAATAAACGAAAAATGATTACATTTGTTAAAAGAAACACAGTGCATTTTTTTTTTAAATTTTTTATTTTGTATTACAAAAGTATTTTGCAAAAGAACTAAATATTTGATTAAGAGAAAATACAAACTTTTCTAAAGAAATTTTCTCCTTGTATTAAACTTTTACCTATCGAATTCAGATATAAGTGATTGTTATGATATATTTTAATCTGTAATCTTTTTAGTTCCCGGTATGGTATGCTATTTCCTTCTCCCAGCTTATTCTGTGTCGTCTCCAAAAAATAACGTTACCTTACAGAAGCCAGCCGTAAAACAAAGCAGTACGATTAAATTCTCAATAGCAATTTTTTTAACTTCTGAGCATCGCACATTTTCAATTTTTATACCGTCGTATTGGAAAAGTAAAGTACTTTTAAATGCAATTTATTTGAAAACAGCATCTCCATTTATTTTTGAAATATTAATTTTTTTTTTGTAGTTTTTGGAGTCATTTGCTTAAGTCTGTTCTCAAATCAAAAGAGTCAAATTTCTGATATAAGTTTTAATTCATTTTTATTCGGAAACGCTTGAAACTAGAAGGTGTTGTTATTCAGAAATTATGTCATCAAACTGTTTTTTCCGTTTTCTTGTAAACGCAATAGATCTTTCAGAAAATACTGTCAAAGTTGGAATTTTGAACTGAACTTCCGAACGAAAGAAGAAAATCCTGTCAGTAAGAGGAGAAAAATGCAGTGTCATGTGATCAAAATCGCTTATAACTCAATAGGTAATTTATTGATCAAAAAATGGAAAAAACAGTTCGATTCTAAATCGCTTCCATGGTCAGGCTTTCCAATTTTATATCTTTCCGTTAAAAAATGAATTTGTAAATGTGTCAAAACGTTTTGCGCTTGTTGAACAGAGCAGTTGAGAACAGCCTTAATATTGGCAACGGAAGTGCTCCATTTCTGTAGAAAGTAAAGGAAAAATAGTTGTAAAATATTAATTATATATTTTGGTTGCCATTTTTTCATAACAACAGAAAGGAAATGTAATTAAAATACGTCTATTTTGAAAAAAATATAAACGAATGATTTCTGTTAAAACATGGAGCTATTATAAACTATATTTAATTTTATGTATATCTATATTAATGTTACAAACAAATGAAGGCTTATGAATCATTAAACAGCCGTTTTTTTTTGTTTTTTTTTTGTCGAGTTTCTTGAATGACAGCATCTTTTTGCTGCATTTGTGTATTATTTCGCGACAGTGACGTCCTATGCCTACTTTACTGTAGATGTTTAAGAATGGATCGTAAATGTGGAATACGTAAGCGGATGCGAATGACGTCATTTTACATAAAATAAAAGCGTGTGCTGTAAGTCTTAAAATTGAAATATATTTTGTACTATTTATATATACATTTTTTTTTTTTTCATTGGGGGCGACACTAAATTCCGAAAAAGCAGAATTCCTGTTTTCTAGTCTTTTCTTTCTTTCTCTCTCTTGATTTTTCCCCCTTTTTTCCCCAAAAGTGAAATATGGATGTTTAACGAATGAAAGCAAATGCATTTGTTATTAACACATTCACTACGGGAAACGAGAATTCTCGTTTTCATTCAAAAAACATCATTGACTAAGGGCGTACCTTCTACCTTACAGAAAATGCATTTATATCATGCTGTCCATATTTTTATGGATTGTAAGACATTTTTTATTAAATTCGCACATTGAAAGATATTTACCGATGTATAAACTTAGGAAACCTATCTAGAACACCCATTTACAAAAAAATTTCAGAATAGAGGGAGGAGCTTCTACTGTTTTAAAATTAAGATTTGATAAAAATTGCCCGTCGGCAATATGTTAATATTATTATATTTTATGTTCTTTTAATAATATAAATCATTTTAAGTACTTTTACCAATTTTTAAAAGTATGAAATATTTTATTATTATTATTTTATATGAATGGTTTAAACTGTGCACTTTCAAAAAATGGCAAATAAGGTCGTTTTATTATTTTCCATACATTTCCACATTCAGGATCGAAACATAATTTCCATGTCAGAATAGGAAGCAAACTTTCTTTTATTCTTTCCAAATCGAAATGAATGAAATTGAATTTTAAACTGATTTTTCAATTGGATGTTCCCAATTGCGAGCATTGGTTAAAGAATAAACTGAATTTTCAGAAAAGTGAATTAAAACATAACCATTGGCTTACTTTTCTATCTAACGTTAAAAACTTCAATCGAGTGATGAGTAATAAGAAATAAGTTTTCAGAGTAGCGAGCAATACAAAATGAATTAGTTAAAATGCTAAACACTCAATTTATTCCAATTAAACCAATTCAAGGAGAAGCGAAGTTTGGATACAAAAGGAGATGGTTTTATATTATATGGATGTTATTATATGGATACTTGGATTTTTTTTTTTTTCCAGAGAGAAACATTCGCCTTGCATACAATATTTCAAATGAAAATCAAATTTCAAATTAATTGCTTAAAAGGCGCAAAGGCCAACATAGTGAAAAAGATTCACTGTATGTGTATAACATTTGGTGTAACGTTACTCCATAAAACTGGAGGCAGCATTGCTGCCTCCAATCTTATGATGGTATCTAACTGATATAACTGGTGTAACATTACACAGCTCTTGTGTAAGGTTACATCGTAATTTTGTGAAACATTTCACAAATTTCTGTGTAAGGTTACACCACAATTGCCTGGGAGCTTTCACAGTAATTGTGTGTAAGGTTACACATCAGTAGAAGTAAGGTTTCACCTAATTTTCCTGGAAGGTTGCCCATTATTAGGTGTAAGTTTTCACCACATTTGTCTGTAATCTTACACAGTAATTGAATTAAAGTTACAAATCAGTAGGCATAAGCTTTGATGGAATGGCTAAATTTTTATCGCACCTATTAATAATCATCTGGTATTAAAATATTATTTACCTAAAATAATTTTTTTACGAAATAGTAATAGCTTTTAAATGCAAATAAATAAATAAATAAATAAATAAATAAATAAAATAAAACCACATTTTACTAAAAATTAGTATTTATTAATAAACAAGCCTTTAAAAGTACACCTTTTATTTATTTTGCTTCAATAAATATATATATTTTTTTCAAATTTAACCTTACACAGTAATTGTGTATAAGGTAGTAGGGGTAAGCTTTCCTGGAATGTTACACGTTATTAGATGTACGTTTTCAACATCCATTATTCATTCGTCCACTGCCTAAAAATTGGGTTAAATTTACAATTTTAGAATGTTTCTTTCTATAAATTTTCTTTGTAAAAAAACACTAAATTGTTATTTCAAAATTTGAAAATATATATATATATATATATATTTATTGAAGCAAAATAAATAAAAAACGCGCTTTTAAAGGCTTGTTTATTAATAAATACTAATTTTTAGTGAAATGTGTTCTTAATAATTTTTTTTTTCTTTTAAAAGCTGTTACTATTTTGTAAAAAAATTATTTTAGGTAAATAATATTTTAATACCAGATTATCATTAATAGGTGCAGGAAAAATTTAGCACTCAAAATGAGAAATATGTACTAAAGTACACTTATAAACATCTGAAATTAAAATCTTCCATAGAAAATCCCCCCTGCCCCAGCGATTCATTTTTTTTTTTTTTTTTTTTTTTTTTTTCGTATTTCCCGATGAGTTTTGTGTTTCTGAATAAGTATTTTAATATAGTTTTTGTATCAATCTGATGAAAGAATAAAATAGGACAGAATGTCAAAGAAATTACATTTCCACCCCACTTCCTTCTCTCCCTCCTCTTTTTTTTTTTTTTTTTTTTTTTTTCTTTTGAGTGCTTTGGAGTTTCTGAATCATTATCAAAAGTGGATGAATGGGGCACTCATTGTACAAATTATAAACTCACAAAGTACAATACGATAAGAAAACATATTATTAATTATTTAACGTATTATATATATTCATTTTAATTTAAAGCGTTACGTGTTTCCTTTTTTATACTTATTTTGTTATGTTTAGAAAAAGGTAAAATTTTAAAAGCTTAAAAACTTATATTGCTACCTCAATTAATAAGAAATAATAATTTAAAAATCTTACTTAGTTATCAGTATTAATAATTATAAAATCTTAAATATTAATACACTAATAATTAAAATAAATACTGTATCCTTTCTTTACTCAGAAATAAAAATATTCTATATTTTTTTACAGAATATTCTACAACAATATATAATTCCCATGCCGTATCATATATATATATATATTATTTCTTACTTTACATTTTCTGTGTAAATAGGAATTTTATAAAAGTTTATTTAATTTATTATACTAAAACAAAATATATTCTTAAAAAATGATTTTTAAAAATAAGTTTCATTTAACTTGTAATGAAATGTTGTAATATTAACAAAAAATAGTAAACAAAATAGTTTCACTTAATTATTATTACTAATATTTAAAAAAGATTTCTGCAACATATACTATTACAAAGTGTAATTCGTATGTATAATTCTCTTATACCTTACATATTCTTTGTAAACATACATTTTATGAAGGGTTATTTACTATTACTGTACTACGTTACTATACTATTTAAGAAATATACTATATAAAAACTATGACATATAGTATATTACTTTTAGAAGCTCCGTTAAAATATTATACAACCTGGAAGTTGCGTAGGTAGGATCTCTAGCTTTACTGCAACTCTAACCATCATAGACATCTATAGACCTCATCAAAACAGTGTTTATAGATAGGAACTAACAATTAAACACAACTTAAAAGTCATCAATACAAGTAAATTAAAAAAATAGGTAAGTAATGTAAACAAATAATATAATAATAATAATAATAAAAATAAGTCAATTCCTTCTTAGGTCAATAAGATAATTTTTTTTCTCCCATTCTTCTTTCCTCTTGAGTAGCACTTAAAATGCCTTGATCAAGAAGAGGGCTCTCTTGGTCTTAAAATACCTTGATCAAGAAAAGGGCTCTCTCGATTATTGAAAATTAATTAATTTAATTTAATTAATTTAATTTAATTAATGAATTAATATCTGAAAAATCTGGATTAACACAAATGTCATCCACTACAAGTTTAAAAGAATTTATTTGAGCTTGATTGAATGAATAATAAGTATTTTATTAACGATTGAAAATTTTAACAAGTATATATGGGGCATTCTCACAATCTTTTGACTTTCGGGAATAAAAATCTGGTGAAATTAAACTTGCTAAAATAACATTTTAATCTGATAGATGAATGCCTTAATGATTCAAAATAAAGAAAAAATGGTCAGCAGCGAAAAATTTTTTATTTAACTGAGGCTTATGTTAAACTTGCGAGTTTAATTTTCCTTACAATTTTACCACTAAAACTTTTTATTTTCTTCTGAATTTTTACTTATAATGAATTTGTATAGTACCCACAGGACATTCAAATAAGAAATAATAACAATGTAGTATTTTTAGTACAAAATTTTGGTGTAGCATTGTCTTAAATGGGTGTTAAAGAAGGGACGGTAAGGCAAAAAAAGGAGACGGTAAAGGAAAAAAAGGACGAAATGGGGGAAAAAAGACGGTAAGGATGGAACGGTAATAAAAATTACCACCTATTTTAGGCAAATATTGTTAAGAATAAGTGGTAGCCACGATGTTCATTGATTTTTAGAAACAGTTATTTACATTTGATTAAATAAGAAAAAATTATAATTTACCTCGAAAAGTGCAGGAATAAACCTTGGGGACGGTAAGACTACCAATAAAGCCACGATCTTGAAATTGATATTTAAATGCTGATTTAAATTCTGCAGTAAATTTCCTGCCAAAGAATTTTAGATATTTTTTCTCTAGCATACTTCTGCATGAGAAAAAAATTGAAAAAAATTCTGTGGGTGCATCTGACGTGATTTTCTGTATAAGTTTAGCAAGAGGGACGGTAAGGATAAAAAATCCAGGGACAGAGTTAAAAAAATAATATCAACCGTAAAAATGTGTGTAGGTTCATTTTTTGCTACATATTTGTACAAAACAATTGTCCCAGTTTTGGGAAAAAATTACATTGAATTACTTTTATTGAAAGAATTTCATACAGACAGCTCCAAACTTAAAAATCAACATCAGGGACACGGGACGGTATAGGAGTTTCCCTGGTATCTGGACACCCAACATCGTTCAAAACTTATTTATCTCGTTATTATTGTTATGCAATCATGCAATGAGATGTTCCCCAGTATATGAAATAAAAAAAAAAACACAAGAAAATGTATTAAAGAAAAAAATATTATTCAGGACATAAAAGTCAAAAGATTGTGAGAATTCCCCATATAGCGGAAGTGTGAGTTAATAGTAGGAATTGAAAAAATAGTTTCACATTGATGAGAAATAATTAATTAGTTCGCTTTTTACTCAGTCGGGTTTTTAGATTTTTTTAAAATTTAATTGTTTATTAACTAATTTACACTTTATACGCCCATGCTCCATATAGATGTAATGTATGTATACTCATAAGTTACATACGTAGTCCCTGTAGCGCAGTGGATAGCGCGTTGGACTTCTAATCCAAAGGTCCCGGGTTCGAATCCCGGCAGGGATGTTGGGGGCAATAGATTGCGAACTTAAATGAGACAATTTAGTGTTCCCATTGTTTTCTCTTTCAGATATGTTACCTGCCATTGTGTGTGAACCAAGTGAACAAACTTATAAAGGATTTGGAGTTATTTTTATTTTCTTTAACCCCCCCCCCCCCCCCTTTGATTGTAAATTTTAGTCATCAGTCTTTTAGATCAAACAAAAACTATGATCTCAGACATTTCGAAACTTAAATAAATATAAAAGTAAAAATATATTCATATATATTTATTTTATTTAAATTATTATTATTATTATTATTATTATTATTATTATTATTATTATTATTTTTATTATTATTATTTGATTATTATATTTTATTCTTCGTATAATATTAAATTAATACTATAAGACTATGTAAAGATAAAAGTTCATTTTTTAAATATAATAAACTCTTCCTTTTTTATTTATAATATATTTGATATGATTGTTTTATATGATTTTATTTTATATGATGGTTTTGTTTTATATGGTTTTATTTTATATGATGTGTTTGTTTTATATGGATGTTATTATTTTATATAAATTGTTTAAAAGGTGCACTTTCAAAAATGGGAAAGGGGGTCGTTTTTACATTTCCACATTTACGATAGAAACATAATTTTCATGTCAAAAAAGGAAGCAAACTTTCTTTTATAACGTCTGATTCGTTCCAAGTCAGTATGAAAGAAATTGAATTTTAAATTGATTTTTCAATTTGATTTCTTCCAATTGCGAGCATTAGCCTGTTAAAGAATAAACAGAGTTTTCCGATAAGTGCATTAAAACATAATAACCATTCATCTAACGTTAACAACTTCAATCGAGTGATGAGTAATAAGTAATAAGTTTTCATTGTAGCGAGAAGTACAAGACGAATTAGTTAAAATGCTAAACAGTCAGTTTGCCCCAATTAAACCAATCCAATGAGAAGCGAAGTTTGGATACAAAAAAGAGATAGATACGAGAAAATGACCGCGGTTCTGCATCGGAAGCGGTGCATTCAGAGGCTTCGAACATGCGTGGAAAGAAAAAAGGAATTTGTTACAATGGACTTCTTTTTAAAAAAGTTTGATTCTATTAAATTTACTTGAAATTGCACTGTAAACAAAAACAAACAAACAAAAAAAAAACACGCTTCTTAATGTAGGCGAACATAGCATAACCACGAGCGGATCTATAAAATAACTTCTTCCGGGTGCGGTCCCGAAGAGAGTTCTTTATATTTGGAAATCGCACAGAAATTAATGTATTTCCGAAATTTAAAAAACAATTTATAAAAATAATGTTTCTCTTGCTGCCACTGATTTTTGGAAACGTTTCAGAGTAGTTTTTAAAGTGAATTAAGGCTGTTCTTAACTGCTCTGTTCGACAAGCGCAAACCGTTTTGACACATTTACAAATTCATTTTTTAGCGGAAAGGTATAAAATCGGAAAGCCTGGCTATGGAAGCGATTTGGAATTGAACTGTTTTTTCCATTTTTTGATCCATCCATTACCTATTGAGTTTTAAGGAATTTTGATCACGTGGCAAACACGTTTTTCGCCCGCTCTTGAATCTCTTTCTTCCTTCGTAGTCCACGGAACAAGTACTCAAAAAGTAATTAAAAATTAAGCTTCGTTTGCCACATTTGGGCAGTATAAAAAAATATGTTTTTTAGTATTTTATAAGTGTACTAATTAAGAAAATGCAATGTTCTCCAAGAAATATTTGCACATTAATTTTTTATGGCCAGCAAAAGTTGAGTTGCAAACATTAATATTTCATAAGTGGTATTTATACCTCTTGACTTTAAAATAGAATATTTACACTTAATTTGATATAATAATGGAATAGAACAAAATAGAGAATATATTGAAGAAATAAGATACACACAGGGAGGAATTTTAGCATTGCGAACTTTGCATTTTACCATTTTGACGGATTTACATAATTTCCACTTGTAAGCTTCTGAAAATTTCAAACACTTTTAAATGACTTTTCCAAAACCTAATATGTTTTTTGAAGCACCTCACTGAGATGCAATTCATTTTTAAACAAATAAAAATAACTCCAAAATACATAATTTAACAAAATAGAAAATATACATATTGCAAGTATGAAAGCGAAAAGAAGATCCTGTTTGGACTTCTGAAAAATAATCAATTTATTTTTGAATTTGAATGTATTATTTTAAGAAAAACACAACATGTGATGCTCAAATTACATATATTAAAATTTGAAGGACATTAGCCGAGAGTTTTAAACCTCGTTACCGAAACATGCGTGACAGAGCCAAGTCAAATTTCAAATTATAACAGAACAACTGGATATCGGATGGTTCCTTCAAGGTGTTTCATCCACCCCCTTCCCAATTTTTTAAAACATTAATTTTAAATATATTCAATGCATTAAATTTTCAAAGTTAAACATGATGAAAACAAAAATTTACCTTAGTAATTTACAAATATTAAACTTTCCGTAATAAAAACATCGACAAATAATCTTTCTACTATCTTTCGACTGATCTTTCTAACTATTAAATCAAGAAGTTAGGATAATTTTCTATAAAAAACAATAGAAATTAAATTAATAATTAAAGAAAAATCCTGAACAGTAGTAAAAACACTTATTCATACCATGTAGGGATGCACCGAATAGTGATTTTTGTCGAATACCGAATATTCGGCCTACAGGCGAACCGAATATTCAGCTAGCCGAATAGTAACTTCTTGGCCGAATACCGAATATTCGGCTAATCGAATAATTTTATATTTCCAAGTTTAAAGGCATTAAAATGTTAAATTTTAAAACAGTTTTACATAATATTTAAAACAAAAAAAAAACTTTCATTTTGATAATCAAGAGCTTATTTCAAGTAAACTTTATACTGAAAAAAATTTGCTTTGAGTTATTTAAGAAGAGGATAGTTATAAAACTCTTTTAATTAATAAAATTTTAAACTTCATGGTTTCTTCCGTGAATTAAAACAAATGAATAAAATTTTCTTAAATTCTAAAATTAACATTTTAAATTTTAAAATCAAAGACAAATTGTGAACAAATTAGAAGAAAAATTGTACAGGTTCATACATTACTATTTGTTAGTCAGGAAGAGACTAAAGTAAAAGCAAATAAATAATACAATCTATTCAAATTTTATATGGTGGCAACTCGACAAGAATAACAGTTCTACTCCCTTTGTTTAAGCAAGGAAGTTTTTAAATGCATCCTAGATCAGTGTCTTGGGGTGGGCGAACATTTTCAGAGATTGTAAACGTTGTTCTTAAAATCTTAGTAAGAAACAGATTATTTACTGGGCAATTTCAGGAACTTGCATTTGTACATAATTAATTCCTATGAAAATCCTCATGATTCGTTAATTTTCTTAAATAATACTTAACAAACAGCAAATAGATAATGTAAAAACATTCTCTTTTATTTAAATATATGATTCTGTTTCTAATTATTCTGAATATCTTTATAAGTTGACTGTTAAACATAGATGTGGTATAAAGACCAGTTGCAGAAAATTCTCCAAGTGTCTGCAACAGATACTTCAGTGGTAGAAAATAATCTGCAGGTAAAATATTTTACAACTGAAGCGTTAATTAATCAATCAATCACTTACCTTTGACATTGTTATGCATTTTATTAATTTTGCTAATAATAATCTTAAGTTTTTTGTATTAAGTAATAAAGAGCTAAACATAATATAAAGCGAAATAAAGATTCAATGGATAATTAATCTGCAAAAAGAGAAGATAATCTGCGACGCCCGTCTCCCGTCTCGAACCTTCTGCTACCGGGATATAAAGTTTTTAAAAATATGTTTAAAAAGTTTTTTTTAAGTATTCGGTTGGGCCGAATATTTCGATATTCGGCCAAACCGAATATTTGGCAGGCCGAATAGTTTGCTATTCGGCCAAGCCGAATATTCGGTATACTGAATAGTTTGATATTCGGTCAAGCCGAATATTCGGTAACATGGCCGAATGCCGAATAGATACCGAATATTCGGTGCATCCCTAATCATATGCATATTATCTCTGGAAAGCTGCATGGCTACAGTATAAATAAATGACTTAATCTTTAAAAGTACATTAAATTTTCAAAGTTAAACATGAAAACAATAATTTACATTAGTAATTTACAAACATTAAACTTACCGCACTAAAAATATCGACAAATAATCTTTCTACTATTTTTCGACTGATCTTTCTACTTTTAAACGAAGAAGTTTGGATAATTTTCTATAAGAAACAAGAAACAATAGAAATTAAATTAATAATTAAAGAAATATCCTGAACAGTAGTAAAAACACTTATTCATATCACATGCATATTATCTCTGGAAAGCTGCATGGCTACAGCATAAATAAGTGACTTAATCTTTAAAAGTACATTAAATTTTCAAAGTTAAACATGGAAACAAAAATTTACATTAGTAATTTACAAACATTAAACTTTCTGCACTAAAAATATCAACAAATAATCTTTCTATCTCTCGACTGATCTTTCTACTATTAAACCAAGAAGTTTGGATAATTTTCTATAAGAAACAAGAATATAACATTCGAAAGACATAACTGCGTTTTTAGGAAAAAGAGGCTTTCGGTAAAATTAGGATGCGAAAAGTATTGTAGAGCAACAGCGAGTAAACAAAATCAAAACAGTAAAACGCAAAGCCTTTGGTAAAACGTAAAACACGCGCAAAGCTAGCCTATTCATGACGTCACGCGGAGTAACACAATAATTTTTTCTTCCTTTTTATCAAAAACCTCACTTTGTTGAACTTAAAATTGTTTTATTCAGCATAAAAAAATGTAAAACTAATTATTTTTTATTGAAATGTATAGATATATTCTTCGTTAAATTTAAAGTTGTAAGCATCGCAGCGGCATCAAGCGTCAAAACCTCCAGGAAGAGTTTGGAAGACGCAGAAATATAGTTCTACGTTTCAAAGGATATTAAAAAATAATTAATAGCAAGTTCTTTTTCGTGAACATTGTGTTTTTATGTTAACTTCTGTCCAATTTCTTCATATACGCAAAAGTTCACTTACTCTCCGTGCTTGGTAAACGAACTTGAACGATAAGTGGTCATGTCCTATGGTCTATCGCGCGAAATTCGGTTCAAAACGTCCGCTTTGTCATTATTTTGTGAAAGGTCTATTGCGTTTGAAAGAAAATGGAAAAAACAGCTCAATGGCATAGTTTCTGACCAACAACACCAGCTAGTTTCATGCATTTTCGAACAAAAATAAATTAAAACTTATGTCAGAAAGTTGCCCTTTTGGATTTGAGAAACACCCTTAATCTGTTCTCAACCTGGAATATTGGTTTTTGTAGTGAATTAATCGGTTCTCAACCTGGAATATTGTTTTTTGTAGTGAATTAATCGGTTCTCAACCCGGAATATTGGTTTTTACAGTGAATTAATCTGTTCTCAACCTAAATATTAGTTTTTATAGTGAATTAATCTGTTCTCAACCTGGAATATTGGTTTTTATAGTGAATTAATCTATTCTCAACCTGGAACATTGGTTTTTATAGTGAATTAATCTGTTCTCAACCTAGAATATAGATTTTTCGGATCCTATCATTTCTCAAACAAGCATTTTCATGGTTAACAAGCATGTTTTACAGACAAACATGATAAACGGAAAGCATTAGGAGTGTACTCAAATCCAAACTGCCTATTTTATATGATTCATTTTTAAATTCCTTTTTTGCTCTTGAATGCATCCAGTAGGCAGGTTCTCTTATTCAGAAACTATATAATGTGCCGTATGGGTCCATTTTTTGATAAAGGCAGAATATATTTCAAAAAATGCTGTCAAAGTGGGCATTTTGAACCGAATTTTCCGAAGCGATAGTGCTGGAAACGAAAAAAAAAATGGTCGTACTGAGAAAATTATTGTTTCTAAATCAAGTTCTAATGAATTGAACGAAAAAATAAAAACGCAGGTCGCTTATAAATCTCTTCAAAAATCACGTCAGCAAGTTTCATGTTTTTGCTTTTAAAAATGAGTCTGAAAATATGTCAGAAAATTTCGAGTTGTTGATGGTTAAAAAATATTATTTTTTTAATACCGCCTCAATGTATGCAAATACAACTACGAGCGAATATATACAATAACCTCTTCTGTGTTACCCACGATCTGAGAAGCGTCGTTTATCTTTAGAAACCTCAAAAATCAGCATATTTTCGAGGACACATATTTAAGAAAACACACTGCAAATAGAAGCTTCTTAAATTTAGACACATGTGTGACTGAAAAAGAAATTTAGACACTTAAGTATCTTAATCTGAAAATTCAGACATTATAGATGTCTTAATTTAAGATACATAAGTGTCTTACTATGACCATGGTGTAAACGAACTGAGAATAATGTCTAAAATATCCGCAAACGTCTTATTTTAAGACACTTCATTGCTTTAAACGTGTCTTAATTTAAGACGTTTTGATTCTTCCGACGCAATAACCACCAGGGGGCACTAACACTCCCAGTTGCGCATGCGTTTTAGATGTCTTCGTTCGAAGTGGTATACGTTGTAATTCAAACAAAGTTTGTTTTTATGTACGCGTGTATTTTAATTCGTTTTTTGCGAAATGTGAAGTACTGCGATTTTAATTCGTATTAACTTGGATTATTTATTTATTGAATACATACATCTGACGTGTGTGCTCGACATCAAATGTCTCTTAGAAGCTGTCGTCGATATAAGGGCGGGATAGACACAGAACAGAAATAGACGACGGTTGAAGATTACACCCGGAAATTCTACAAAGCGTGTGCAATGGGCTTAGTGTTAACTCGTATTAATTTATATCAATAATATTGTGTTATTCATCTTTGTTCTGTCGAAGCTGGCAAAAAAAAGAAACTTTTGTCTGGCGGGCCCTGTTTTGAGGATGAAACATCTCATTCTTTAAATATGGCTAGTCGGATGTATTATGGGATTACCTTTTAACTGATGAAAATCTTTCTTCCTCACTGTGGTTGTGGTAGTTTTTAAAATTTCAAATCGAGGAATATTTCTTACCTCTTGCAAACAGCGATTGAAGTAAGTGCTATAATTTCTTTATAGTACTAAAATTAGTGTCTTTTATGATTTTATTTATTGTACTAAACAAAATCTTACATGAAATCTAATTAGTTTTGAATCTTTTTGCAAAAAAAACACTAATTCTAGAAGTATATATTTTTAAATTTATGACATTGTCTTTTATTACAAATTATGTATTATTTATTCTCATGTTTTTTCTCAAATTTAAAGTAATAACATCACTAAAAAACAGACATATTTAAAAGTTAAGTTCATTCTCTTGTTTTGTTTTGTTTTCAATATGGCAGTTCTTAGTTTCAATGGATCCGGATTGAGATCCCGGGATCCCGCTTTAATTTTAACCCCGAAAATCCCGGAATTTTTACTGGAAAATTCCGCGATTTTCGGGATTCCCTTTTTTTTTTTTCCATCGAACAATATTCAGCTGAAATTAAAAAATATATTTATAAATTTTCGCTTTTGGAAAAGAAAATCAATTGCTTTTCATGAAATTTATATATAATTGAAAATGAATGTTTATCTCAAGTATTTCTTAGATATATTTCTAAAGCTATTAAATCTTTTAATGTGTGAAAACTTTTGAATTGGAAACATAGAAGTAAGCCAGTCAGGAAAAAGGAAATCATTTGTTTATTTAGATTTCGCTGCATGTGTGGATTCGAAGGTCATTTTCCAATTAGACTTTACTGATAAGCATCGCAAGTTTGTATCATAGTGATATCATGTGCTAACTTTTTTTTTTTTTTTTTTTTGCTTTAAAGTTTTTGTTTAGTATATGTTTAGTAGCTCATAGGAATGATAACAATAAGCCCATGTGGCAATATAAATTTTTAAAAAATCTAATTTTTAAATTATAAGGATTTTTATTTTTTTTCGGGAGGGGGGGGGGGGGATTTTGTATGAAATTTTCGTAAAGTTGATACCTTAAATCTTGCACTGATTATAATGAAAGTTTTGAACTTTTAGAGTAGGACAAGATTAAAAAACACAAAATATAAATAAACAAAATACCGAAGTAATTTTTTTCCCCAATATTAACCCTTTGCACTCGAGGGCTCCGGAGCGGAGCCATTTAAAATTAGTCTTCAAACTCGAGGTCTCCGCTACGGAGACAATGCAAATAATTTTGTGATACCATGTAATCTTGGCTTTTCTAGACAGGTATCACAAAATTATTTGCATTGTCTCCGTAGCGGAGCCCTCGAGTTTGAAGACAAATTTTAAATGGCTCCGCTCCGGAGCCCTCGAGTGCAAAGGGTAAAGTAGAATATTTATTTATTTATTCATATTTAAATAGCTGTTGTGATTATCATCTGATATATATGTAAAATTGCCTATGTGGCAATATAATTTTTTAAAAAATCTATTTTTAAATTATATGAAGTAGAGTAGGACAAGATTATAAGAAATATATATATTTATCCATGTACTTTAAAAGCCCTCAATAGCCCTTGCCGCTGAATTTGTCCGACAATCGGAGATGTCTGCTTTTGTGAGGTAAAAAAATACAAATATGTATGCCATGCGGATTAAAAAAGTATTCGCTAAATAGATGTTTCAGAATAGCTATTCGGGAATGTCCATTAACCTCCACAATGGATACTCCCGAATACCGGACATCTCAATTGAGATAACAATAATGCAGGGTTGCATTTTTTGCAAAAGAACTTCTTGATTAAAGAATGGGCATACTGGGCCGTGCCCCGCCCCCCTACGATTTTAGTGCCCACAAATTTGATGTGCAATATTTCTAAAATTTATATTTTAAATCTGTTTCGAAATTGTATTGATTATAATCAATATTTTGAACTTTTAAAGTAAAATAAGATTAAAATAAAACAAATTTTAAAAATCTAATATTTAGATAAATATTTTTTGTTTTAATCTTGTTCTACTCCTGAAGTTCAAAATATTGATTATAATCAGTAAAATGTAAAAGATTTAAATTATCAGCTTAACAAAAATTGCGTACCAAAATTGGGAGCACCAAAAAAATCAGGTTGTAGGGGGGGGGGGGGCAGGACCCCTGCCAAATATTTTTCCAGGATTCAACGTGGTCAAACATGGCTACGTATGATGCTTACAAAAAAAAATGGATGCTATTAAGACGTTTGAAGTGTCTGAAATTCAAACACGAAAAGTGTCTGAAAAAAGACATTTTAAAATGTCTGAAAACTGAACACTCCGTTTCAGACACTTAAGTGTTTGAATTTCAGACATTTTAATTTACAGTGCACTTATAAAAACAAAGTTCCTTCTGCAGCCTCTGATTTTTTACAACCTTTCCGAGTAATTTTAAAGTGCTTTAATTAGCTTTCTGTACTTGGAATATGGTTTTTCCGGATGTATCATTTTCATTTCTCAAGTAAGCATTTTCACGTTCCTGGTTTACAGACAAACATGATAAATCGACAGCATCAGCATTAACATTACACTGCAGAATATAAACTGTTGATGTTACAGTATTATACTGGCAGCTGGGATGCCAGTATAATACTGTAAAATCAACAAGTTTACCGTTAAATAACAATAATAAACCGTAAAATAAACAGTAATATACCGCTAAGTAGTAATATAATGGTATATTTCTGCATTTTCATTTATAAAACGGTATACTACAGTTAATTTACGGTTTATTACTGTTAATTGTACAGTATAATACTGGCGCCCCAGCTGCTAGTATTATACTATTAAATCAACAATTATTTTTTGCAGTGTAAAACTACATTTTTAAAAATCTACCGCAAACTGTCCCGTCATTTGTCCGTTTTTTAAAGATAACGGTTACTTTACAATATTATAAAGCGTATCTGCGACCATATTAATAACCATATTATGCTCAGAATAAAGTTAAATTACGGTTATGTAGCCGTTTTCAGTAAATACGGTTGAAAGACTGCACAGTTTGCAGCAAATTTTTAACAATTTAATATTGTTTTGTTACTCTTGCATGTATGAATTCAATTACGCAGCTGAAAATGTGTAATTCAGAATTAATAGCATCCTATAAAAGACTAAATTTTATAGTTCGGCAAATTTGTAATCGCAATTATCCGCAGTGTAATTACAGAATAATTGCATGTAATTGATTATAGTTACATGCATTAAAACACAGAAATTTTGTCAAATAATGGGATGGAGGTGGTTCTGGTTACAGCGCTGCAAGTAATTTTTACGGCATATAATTTTAACCATAATTAATTACATAAGATTAAACTGTAATTTGCAGATAATTGGAATTACAAATTTTCCCAACTCTGTCCTATAAAAACTTATATTCCAGGGTGAGAAAAGTGATTATAAATACTACTCAGAAACGTTTCCGAAAATCAGTGGCAGCAAAATAATCTTTGTTTTTATAAATCCTTCTTCAAATCTCGAAAATGGATTGGTTTCTGAGGTTTGTAAAGACAAAGAACGCTCGTCGGAATCATAGTAACTCTGAAGAGGTAATCGTATATATAGTTTCGGTCGTAGGCTATGTTATATTTTAGTAGATTAGAAACATTTGTGCTTTTTTACAGTGTATAGTACTTTTTCAGAAAACATAGAAATCAATATATTTTCGAAATTTAAAGAAACAATTATAAAAATAAAGTTTCTTTCACTGCCACTGATTTTCAGAAATGTTTCAGAGTAGTTTTTATAAGAGAAAATCAGTTCTCAACCTGAAATATAGGTTTTTCGGAATTATTTCTCAAGTAAGCATTTTCATGTTCAACAAGCATGTTTTACAGACAAACATGATAAATTCTCAGCATTAACATTAACATTAAAAATAATATTGTTTTTTACACTTGGTTGCATCAATTCAATTACGCAGCTGAAAATGTGTAATTGAGAATTAATAGCGTCTTCAAAACATATATTCCAGGTTGGAAAACTGATTAAACCTCTATAAAAACTACCCGAGAATATTTCAGAAAATCAGTAGCAGCAAAAGAAACTTTTGTTTTTATAAATGTTTCTTTAAATTTCGAAAATATATGGGTTTCTGGGGATTGTAAAGATAAAAATTGCTTTTCGGAAACATCAGGTAATTCGAAAGGGGTAATCGTATATTTTCAATCGCGCGGTTATACTATATAGAAGTTAGATTTAAAAAAATTTGTGTTTTTTCGCAGTGTATTGTGCTCCTTGTTATTGCGTATGAAATGTAAAATGTTTTACCGAATAAGTATGGTTCTAACATTAATTCGAAAATTTAATGCGAAATGTATAGTAGTAAAATCCGAATGATATTTTTATTCGTGAAAACTTTAGTTCAGATGCATAAATATTTTATTCCTGTGTAATAATACAAAATTGACACCTTGGGTTGATATATATATTACGAATCCTCACCAAATGAACTGCGATGTTTATAACATTTTTAAACCTAGAACTACCGGAAATTTTACTCAAGTTTTATAAAAACATTCTACACCAGAATTTTTACTTAAAACTATTTAATTTGTTTATTTAACTTATTATTGTCTGATTTATACATTTAGTTTGTTTTGAAGAAATTTCTGGTTTGAATAAATATTTTGAATGTACATGTCGGGTCCAATGGACCCGTCTGGTAGACGGAAGGTTAAACAGAAGACAGTTTTTCTTCGATACGTTAATGCAAACGATACGTATGTAAGATCCGAATGATATTTTTATTCGTGAAAACTTTAGCTTAGATGCATAAATATTGTATTCCTGTCAGTAGCATAGAAAAGAGAGTTCGATTGGAAGGGTTGGTGGTGTGTGGTGCGTGGAACTGAAAATCATACTATAGTACGAGAGGGTTTGAGAAGACTGTTAGGTTCTTATCAGTTGGAAAGGAGATAAGAAATGATAATCTGATAAGAGCATGTTGTAGAGAGAAAAGGATAAAGTGTAGAAACTGATTGTCGAACATGAAGGTTAAGATAGTTTTCGAGCGTAAGGAATTGATTATCATTGTAGATCATAGTATAATACTATAGGGTAGAAGGGGACTAAATTTTTAGACGGTGCTTAATTTTTCGTATCATTTTAAGGTTTGAATGAATAATCATATAAGGTAACGTTATACTATAACATAAGGGGTTAGGTCTTTTTGAGAGGAAGTATGAGGAAGCTTATTTATTTTTTTGGAATCGACTTAGAGTTTGAACATGAAACAGAACTGAAAATACTAGGTGGCGCCCTCTATTGGTAGGAAATGGTAGGTATTGCAATCAGGTTTTTCGTAAAAAATTCACTTGGAATCGAACATGAGACAAAATAGTCTCTTGACTTGATAATTTGAAGTAATTTTAACTGATCAAGCCAAGAAACTATACCTGTGAGTCGAGATTTTAGATGTTTCAACTCAAAAAATTGTGTTCCTCTCATGTCTAAAGAGAGGTCGGTTGCTTAAGATAAGTCAACAGTACTTATTTTAACTACTACTATATTTTGAGAATTACTTTAATATATACGATTTTATCGATTTTGCACATGGGAGTATGATCATTTTACCAAACCATAGTTACCAAACCATGCGAACTCGCGAACTTCATATCAAATTTACATTTTTTGTAATTGATACGCTATCCACTGTTTGAAAATTACTTTAATGTATACGATTTTTATTTTTAGTTTAACTGATTTTATCGATTCTGCGCACAAGAGTAGGTTCATTTTACCAAACCCTCGTTTCAAAACTACGAACTATGATTCAAATTTGATTTTTTTTTTTTTTTTTTTTTTTTTTTTTTTTTTTTTTTGGGTGATACGCTATTCGCTGGACAAACCGTGCCCCAACATTTACTAATATACTTTTGAATACTATCTTTGAGATTATTTCGCAAGTACATAAATTTAAATTTTAAGAAAGAAGATTCTTTAACATTCCAATTAAATTAATTATGTACATTATTTTTTAACATGCCACTATATTTTAAGTATACTATTTACTCTTAATTTTTGATATTATAAATTAAATCAGCTCCTAGTTCGTTATTGTAATAGATAATTATTTAATGATTCTACATTAGTTCCAATGAATTTTAAAACTACTGCTACACTTCAACTCATTCTTTTGTAGAGTTTAATAAAAATTAGTACGAGTTTAAGCATTGCTTTAACATATATTTCACTGAAATAATAAAATTAACTTGTAAAGCCTTAGAACAATGAATTCAAACTCGTAATTCGAATAATCATGTACTTTTCAGACATTACAACAGCATCTTTCAATATCTGATTGATCCACTTCCCGTGAACTTTATACTTTATGTCACGTGTTATTCTTAAATTTATGCACCAATCATTAAAATTTTCTAACATGCACCCCCTATGATTATATAAAATTGAATGGAACGAGACTTTTTTTTTTTCATTAGTGTTTGCTTTTCTTTGAATGTGTGAAGACGTTTTTACACTTACGATAATATGGGTAGTTTTCAAGATGGATATTCTACTATGTTAAGCGATGATGTATCAAGATTAAATGATTAAGACATGAGATTAACAGTACGACCTAAAGTAGAACCCGTTTCAGATAATGAAGTGGAATCCTCCGTATCAGAACTGAAGTCGCCTTATATATGTACTATTTGCAACAAGTCTTTTTTACGAAAAGGCAATAATTTAAAACAACGTTTGATAATTCGTTCAGAAAAAAGACCATCTCTATGTGACATCTGCCAAAAAGCATTCTCTAGAAAGTTTGTTTTGCATCGTCATAAATTATCTCATTTAAAGATACCTTCGCAACATAAATGCGATTCATATGCTGAAGCATTCTCAAGAAAGTCTGACTTATTAAAACACAAGAAGATCCACAAGTCCTCCAAGCAGGATAAATCTAGTGAAATGAAACCAGCTTTATACGACTAAGAGACACATGTTTCAGATATTGAAATAACTCCTTTGAAGATAATGTCCTTTGAATGTGGAATTTGTCATAAAACATTCATGCAAAGAACTGATTTAAAACGTCATAGTATAACTCATTCCAAGACAATCACTATATATAAATGTGTGTGATCAATGTTGAAAAGACTATTTCAGCAAGTTTTTGTTAAAAAGTCATACGTTAATCACACATCAAACACCCTATTTAAAGAAAAAGCCCTTTGAATGTAAAATTTGTCGTAAAACATTCATGCAAAGAACTTATTTAAAACGACATAGTATAACTCATTCCAAGACAACCACTTCATATAAATGTGAATAGTGTGGAAAAGACTATTTAAGCATGTTTTTGTTAAAAATTCACATGAAGTCTCACGAGAAGACTCTCACCTTCTACAATTGTGATAAATGTTCCAATTCGTTTTCATCAAAGTCTATTTTAACTAAAAATAAAAATAATTCATTCTAAGAAATATAAATGTAATCACTGTAACATTATCTTTTATCTTGACTTTGAGTTTATGCATCATCTTATCAAAATACACAAATGAAAACTTTGTCTAAACATATAAATTGATTTGAATGTCTATACTTTTTTTTAAATTATTTGTCTTTTTCAGGACTCGAAATGGAAAAATCCACGAACCGGAACGCTATTTTCAAAATTATTGTCGACTAATTTTTTTTTTGGAAGTACAATAAAGTTCCGATTATCCGAGTCCTGCTTAACCGAGTTTCCACTTTAGCAGAGTTATTTTCTCCTGATGAACTGATAGCTTCCATTATTATGAAACAGCCATTATAAAAAAAAGTGCTAGGTGAAAATGAAAGAGCAGACGTAAAAAGTTAGAACTCTGATTTTCTGGTCAGAATGGGGAAAAAATGGCAAAAAAATTATGGCCATTTTTCCCCCCATTCAGACCAGAAAAATCAGAGTTCTAACTTTTTACGGCTGCTCTTTCATTTTCACCTACACGGAAAAACTGTTTTGTTGAAATTACTAAATTTTGGTTCATATAGCTCCATCCAAATATTTTGGTTGGAATGATTAAATTTTGGTTAGATTAACCAAATTATTTTGTTAATTCAACAAATCGTTTGGTTAGTCTACCCAAAATTTGGTCATTCCAACCAAAATACTTGGATGGAGCTATATGAACCAAAATTTAGTAATTTCAACAAAACAGTTTTTTCTGTGTAACACTTCATTTATAATGGCTGTTTCATAATAATAGAAGCTATCAGTTCATCAGAAGAAAATAATCCATTCCAAAGGTATAAGTTTGATTGAAAAAAGCTATTTAATAATTTGAGCAGAAAGGAGAGGCTACACCTGCAATTTTCATGACGCTAATAGAATCATATAGCTGCCAATTTGTACAGTTTTGTTACCTCTAAAATTGAATATAAATTTTTTCCATATTTAATCGTTGACAAGTGTTAGATTTCGGCGATTGAATTAGGCAAAATTTACTGGTAAGTTTTAGAGGTAGAAATTGGTAGCTATGCAGTAGCCTAATACTGCAGCAAAATTGGCATTCAACAAACAAAAAACTATCAAGGGCTTTTTCAAATAAACAATTTCATTCCTCGTATTCCTTAAAAGTAACGGAAATGTACATGCAAAAAATGTTCGTAGTACCATAAAAATGAATGAATTAAGTAAAAATTTATATTTCATTTCCTTAGTGGGTGACGATTTGTGTCAATCCGGTTTATACGAGTTTTTTGCTTATCCGAGGTGAACTTGGTCCATATTAACTCGGATAATCGGGACTTAACTGTATAGCAAATTTATATTTAACCGTAGAAAAACCAATTTAAAAAAAAAAATGCATTTAAGATTCTAAATAATTAGAAAAAAAAAAAAAAACTTTACAGAGAGCATAGTAAGCTATATGTATGAAACTGTAATAATATTTTTGAATAATTCCACGAACCGGAACAGTATTTTCCATACTTTTACGAACCGGAACAATATTTGTCACAATTTCTCGGACCGTTCGAGCCCTGGTCTTTCTATAACTATTGAAAATTATAAATATTATGTAAGTGAAACATCTTTTGTCTTTATTATTTTTGGTCTAACAACATTTCAAATTTTATCTAAGAAATTATATTCAATTAAGTAAATAGTTACTAAGTATTCAGCTAATATTATACTAAAAAGAAAAAATAAATATCATATTTCAAATGTTGTTTAAGTAATTGCAAAATATTTCAAAAACATTTAATAATATTACTATATAATATCTATTAATTATTAATATAATATCACACTAAAAAGGAAAAAATATATATAATATTTCAAAAATTTTGCCTAAGTAATTGTGTTCAATTAAGTAAATAGTTAATAAGTATCCAACTAATATTGTACTAAAAAGAAAAAAATACATAATATTTCAAATTTTGTCTAAGAAATTATATTCAATTAAGTAAATGTTTACTAAGTATTCAACAAATATTTCACTAAAAAGAATTAAAATTTTGTTCAATTAAGTAAATAGTTCAACCAATATTATTCAACTAATTATTAATTAATAGTATTCAACTAATATTATACTAAAAAGAAAAAATAAATTTCATATTTCAAATTTTGTATAAGAAATTGTATTCAATTAAGTAAATATTTATTAAGTATTCATATAATATCATACTAAAAAAGAAAAAATAAATATCATATTTCAAATTTTGTCTAAGTAATTGTCTTCAATTAAATAATATTTACTAAGTATTCATATAACATTTTACTAAAAATTATATTCAATTAAGTAAATATTTAAAAATTTGTTTGAGTAATTACAAAACATTAAATAACATTTCTTCACAATATTTACTAAGTATTCAACTAATATTGCACAAAAAAGAAAAACATAAATATCATATTTCAAATTTTGTGTAAGTAATTGTGTTCAATTAAATAAATAGTTACTAAGTATCCAACTAATATTTCACTAAAAAGAAAATAAATATCATATTTCAAATTTTGTCAAAGTAATTGTATTCAATTAAGTAAATATTTCAAATTTTGCTTAAGTAATTGCAAAACACTTAGTAATATTTCTAAATAATATTTACTAAATATTCAACTAATATTATACTAAAAAGAAAAAATAAATATAATATTTCAAAATTTTGTTTAAGTAATTGTATTCAGTTAAGTAAATAATTACTAAGTATTCATATAATATTATACTAAAAAGAAAAAATATATAATATTTCAAATTTTCTCTAAGTAATTGTATAACATTTATTGATATTTCTACATAATATTTACTGAGTATTCATACAACATTTTACTAAAAATTGTATTCAATTAAATGAACAATTACTAAGTATTCATATAATACTATACTAAAAAAGAAAAATATATAATATTTCAAATTTTCTCTAAGTAATGGTGCTCAAATAAATAATATTTAATAAGTATTCATATAACATTTTACTAATCATACAATAGTGAAGAAATCATACAATAGTGAAGACATCAGTCAAAGTGTTTAAACACGTAGTTTAATTGCATTACTCTTGAATCAACTTCACTTAAATTTATTTTTTTTCTTCAATTTCTTATCAAATGAATCCTGAGTTAACTTTATTTTATTAATTTCATATTAAATTCCTGAACTTATCCATTAAATAAGTTAATTTTCAATACTTTTAATACATTAGAACGTTTAATATATCAATCACCGTTTGTATAAACAACTGTTATTCGCTTATTAATAATGAATATTATCATATGTTACCATACAATTCTTCAAAAAGGATAAAACCATGAACATAATATATATCATTCACCCTGTATATAAAAACTGTTACCTTGTGTTATCACACAATCCTTCAAAAAAAGATAAAACCACCATTCAAAATTGTTTTAATGAATTTGTTTAAAACAAAATGCATTCCTATACTCTTTAATCTATGTTTTTATTTTTTTCAAAGTGATAGAGTATGATACCCCTATTACAACTTTTAATGGAATGTTATAATTTTGTACATGTATAACTAAAGAAATAAACAATCCTATAATAATTAAAAATGTATAAAATATCTATAAAATATCCTACTAAAAATCTTAATACTATGATTCATACTTTTCAAAAATTAAAAAAGTTAATACCGAAAGCTTCGAAAAAAGAATAAAACCATTAACATAATATATATCATATCAATCAATTAATCAATCAATCATATCAATCAATCAATCATATCATTACTAATATGTATGTTTATTTTGCTATACCTTTTTAGAACTTTTAATGCAGTGTTAGAGTATAATTTGCATATGTATAACTTAAGAAATCAACAATTCTTTAATAATTAAAAAATATAATATAAGTTTAAAATATTAAACTAATAATCTTAATACTATAATTTATACTTTTTTTAAAATTAAAAAGTTAAAAAAAACTTTATAAAATTCAAAAATTAAAACCTTGAAGAAAAAAAAACTTTATAAAATTTTAAAATTAAAACTTTGAAAAAAAACTTTATGAAATTTAAAAATTAAAACTTTGAAAAAAAAAACTTTATAAAATTTAAAATTAAAACTTTGAAAAAATTATAAAATTTACAAAATTAAAAAAATTAAAACTTTGAAAAAAGTTAAAAAAATTAAGTTATCAAAATTAAAATAATATTTAAAAACTTCTTAAATTAAGTTTGCAAAAGCGAGTTTACCTGCCTGTATATGTACATGACTTTCAACATGTTATAGTTTAATAATATATATCTTCTTTTTTATCGTATGAAAGCAATAGATTAATATATATATATATATACACACACACACATACATATATATACTTAATAAAAATATTTTTAAATAAAAAGAAAAAAGAAAGAAAGAAGTTATCATAATTAAAATTTTAAAAAAGTTATCATAATTAAAATTAAAAAATAAATAAAAAAGTTTTTCATAATTTAAAAAATAAAAATTTAGTTTAAAAAAAATTTAAAAATAATTTTTAAAATTAAAAAATTTTCAAAAATGTTTTTAAAAAGTTCAATTAGATTTCAAATAAAAGTATTCAATCATATCAATCAATCAATCAATCAACCAATCAAGATTTCAAATACAAGTAATCAATCAATCATATTAATTCAAATTCAAGTCAATTCAAGTATTACAAGTTAGCAGAAAAAATTACAATTTATCAAATGTGAGTTTGCGTATTTATCTGTATATAAGACTTTAAAAATTTCACTATGTTTTCGTTTAGTATATATGTATGTAACTTTCACTATGCTTTAGTTAAATACAGTAAACTCTCTGTAAGGCGGATTCTGTGTAAGACGAAAATCTGTCTAACTCGGAAAGATTTTCAAGTCCCTTCGAATCCATAGACATAGAGTAAAATTTGTCTAAGGCGGAATATTTTCTACTGCGGAAAATATTCTTGGTCCCGATCGATTCCGCCTTAGACAGAGTTTACTGTAATTATAAATCATCTTTATGTTATCATCCTATCCTACCCTCATTATATCCTATAATTATACACTTCGAAACGTTAAAAGCAATATATTAATAAGTTCTTCAGTTTAAAAAATTAAAAATATTTTAAAAATTAACTTAATAAAGTATTCAAAATACTATAAGATAGAAAAAATTTGATATATGCATACCAAAAAATAATAAATTTACCATGCCTGAACTGAGAAAAGAAACGTCTAACTTATCGCATTGCACATAGTGACGTGATCGACATTACGTGCCCCCTTCATACCTTCTGAATGATCTATCTACAATCAGGTTGTATTATCATGTGATCTAACTAATATGAGTTATTAACAAGACACTAATCCTCTTCATTTCATATACTTATAAAAACTATTTATACTAGAATATATACTAATATACTAGTATATACATAGTATAAATTATATAAGTATGTAAAACTTGGTTAATATTCAAATTTGAATTCAATGAATGATGCAATAAAAGCATCCGCTTTTATATTTAATAATAATAATAATAATAATAATAATAATAATAATAATAATAACGGTTAAATAATCAATCAAATATTATCAATGATTATACTTTCATACTGTGAAAATCAATCTTTGTTCACAATAGTGAGAAAGTTTTTAATAGGATTTTGTTTGCAAATACGTGATATCCTGGTACTTAAGATTTCACAAAATAAGACTGAAGAAATCCAACCTACATATTCAAAGACTAAATTAAAAATGGCTGACGTCGTGTTAACAACTCATCATATCAGTTAGACCTCGTGACTTGATAATATAGTCTGATTGTACATTGAACATTCCAGAGGGCATGGTGGAAGCACGTGATATCTTATCGATTACGTCATAATCTGCAATGTGATAAACTGAGTATTTCTTTTCTGACTCTAAGTATGTTAAGTCCCACTATTTTTCGATATGTATATAACGAATAATAATATGCTGTATGAATATATAATTTGTTGCTTTTATATGAATGTTTAAGTATAGGTGTTTTAAAAGTTTTGTATTGTTGGTATAGGGATGGTATAGCATATTATAATATATAAAACTTGGTAATACTCATACTTGAATTCTATGAATGATGTAATAAAAACCTTCGCTTTTATAGGAAATTTAAGTTAATTCTAAATATATTATAATCCAGTTAATCAATGAATGATTATACTTTAGCTGTATCAAAATCAATCTTTGTTCACTAGAGTAAGAAAATTATTTAATAGGATTTCGTTTGCAAATATATAATACCATGTTACTTAAGATTTTACAAAATGATAGACTTTGAAGAAAATCTCCGCAGAGTGAAATGAAGAGGATTAGTGTCTTGTTAATAACTCATATTAGTTAGATCACATGATAATACAACCTGATTGTAGATAGATCATTCAGAAGGTATGAAGGGGGCACGTAATGTCGATTGCGTCACTATGTGCAATGCGATAAGTTAGACGTTTCTTTTCTCAGTTCAGGCATGGTAAATTTATTATTTTTTGGTATGCATATATCAAATTTTTTCTATCTTATAGTATTTTGAATACTTTATTAAGCTAATTTTTAAAATATTTTTAATTTTTTAAACTGGAGAACTTATTAATATATTGCTTTTAACGTTTCGAAGTGTATAATTATAGGATATAATGAGGGTAGGATGATAACATAAAAAAGATTTATAATTATTTAACTAAAGCATAGTGAAAGTTACATACATATATACTAAACGAAAACATAGTGAAAGTTTTAAAGTCTTATATACAGATAAATACGCAAACTCACTTTTGATAAATTGTAGTTTTTTCTGCTAACTTGTAATACTTGAATTGACTTGAATTTGAATTAATATGATTGATTAATTACTTGTATTTGAAATCTTGATTGGTTGATTGATTGATTGATGGATATGATTGAATACTTTTATTTGAAATCTAATTGAACTTTTTAAAAACATTTTTGAAAATTTTTTAATTTAAAAAATTATTTTTTAATTTTTTAAAACTAAATTTTTATTTTTTTAATTTTGACAAACTTTTTTATTTATTTTTTAATTTTAATTATGATAACTTTTTTTCTTTTTTCTTTTTTATTTAAAAATATTTTTATTAAGTATATATATGTATGTGTGTGTGTGTGTGTGTATGTGTTACATTATTAGATCTAATTCCGCGATTTCCTTATCTTATTCTAATTTACTCCTTTATGTTCCCTAAATCCTTATCCTTAAATAATCTCTATCGTTAACTCTGTTAAATTCCCTTTAATTTAATGTCTCACTTGTCTAAATTGCTTAAATACAGTGGAACCCGGTTAAGACGCTCACGGTTAATACGCGAATTCTTTCCGATCCCTTGAACATCGCCTATAAGGCTAATGCAAAAATATCACGTTTAATACGCAAACGGTTAATACGCGATCCCGCTTAATACGCGAAAGATTTTTGGTCCTTTAAGGCAAAAAATCACGCTTAAGACGCGAATTCATTGATCAAGATGCGAATTCCTTGTCTCTTTTCCAGTATTACCAATTTATCGGATTTTTTATATTTAAATAGAAAACAGTGTCTCAAAATAATAATATTTACTTTATTTAATAACAGATTTATTAAGCTAGACATTATTAATCGGAAATAGTGGTAATTATTTGAATTTAAAAAAGCCCGCTAAATTAGCACGCTGGAATTCTTTGATCCCGCGTCCTAACATTCTGTATTTCCCGCTTCGTGTATGTTTTTACTGTAGAGAGAGAAAGACGAATTCAGGATACTCAGATATGTCATAAAATTATGATTAAAGATGATTATACCTATTGTTAGTGAGGTTTTCAATGTAACTTATATACTTATTATGTTTTAAAATGCATATTATAGGCCAAAAAAAAAAAAAAAATGAAACTCGTAAATGTTAAATAAATAAGAATGAGGTTGTTTAATTCTTTTTGTATGTTAACAATATTTTTTACCAAAAGGTTAATAAAGATGGTTTTTTCTTATAATGAAAAGGATAGATTATAATGGTACTCATTATCATAAGTAACTAAATATTATTTTAACAACTGGATTGTGATTCAAAAGTTTAATATTTTTTATCTTTGTTAAAAAAATTAGTTCAGCTGAAAATTATTATTTTTTTATTTTTGGTTGTAACTTAATAATCTACAATAAAACCGTATAAATTCATTTTTTATTTTCAGTTATTATTACAGTCGTTCCTAAAAAGATAATAATGAGCTAAAGTTGAATACAATTAAATTTCAATCTAAATATACCTAAAAGATACAATTTTCTACCGTAAACATCTAACCGAAAGCTCTAAAGTTCATTTAGACGATTAGATGTGTAAATAGGCGCACAGTTTCTGCAACGTTATACAAATCACGTTTAATACGCGATCCCGCTTAATACGCGACTTTTGTCCACTCCCTTGAAACGCGTCTTAACCGGGTTCGACTGTATTACGCTTTTAGTATTCTCAATTTAAATGTTCCATTTCCGCGTTTTTTTCTTTCGAGAATATTCTTTTAGCTTCCATTTTTACTTTCCCGCGCATTTCTGAGGTTATCCTTTTTTCCTTCAAATTCATCCGCTGCCTCTGTCCGAACTCTTTATATGATGTGACATTCTTAATTATTCATTGGTTGAGAGCTCGATCTACGTCATATTTGTATCCTTACATTGGAGGAACAAAAAGTCGATATTCGCTGTGTTTCAGCAGAATTTGTCGTACTTCTACTTTGATAACTTCCCCTGGTCCCCGTCTGATATTTTCTATTATCTACAATTTGCATACCCTTAATTAAATACTACGTAACGATGGCTTGATAAAAATGAATTGGTGGAAAATGCACCGCCGAAAGCTCTTTCAATAAAATCCTGAGTTAAATTACGCATTATCTGAATTATTCCGGAGAAACCTACACTGGATAAATGTGTTACCTGGCCTACCACTCGATGACTGCAACTACCTTCCAATATCCATGTTGATTTACTATGAAACATTCTCTTTCAGCTTAATCTAATGCACGGCTTCCAGATTGATTATTCATCTACTATTACATCGAAGCTAACCACAGTTTCGAATCAACTTATAACGTAATAACGTTATATATATATATATATATATATATATATATATATATATAAATCTATTGCTTTTATACGATAAAAAAGAAGATATATATTATTAAACTATAACATGTTGAAAGTCATGTACATGTACAGGCAGGTAAACTCGCTTTTGCAAACTTAATTTATGAAGTTTTTCAATATTATTTTAATTTTGATAACTTAATTTTTTAAACTTTTTTCAAAGTTTTAATTTTTTTAATTTTGTAAACTTTATAATTTTTTCAAAGTTTTAATTTTAAATTTCATAACGTTTTTTTTTCAAAGTTTTAATTTTTAAATTTTATAAAGATTTTTTTTCAAAGTTTTAATTTTTTAATTTTATAAAGTTTTTTTTTTTCAAGGTTTTAATTTTTTAATTTTATAAGGTTTTTTTAAACTTTTTAATTTAAAAATGTATAAATTATAGTATTAAGATTATTAGTTTAATATTTTAAACTTATATTATATTTTTTAATTATTAAAGAATTGTTGATTTCTTAAGTTATACATATGCAAATTATACTCTAACACTCTATTAAAAGTTCTAAAAAGGTATAGCAAAATAAACATACATATTAGTAATGATATGATTGATTGATTGATATGACTGATTGATTAATTGATTGATATGATATATATTATGTTAATGGTTTTATTCTTTTTCGAAGAATTGTATTAAATTTTTTAATTTTTGAAAAGTATGAATCATAGTATTAAGATTTTAGTAGGATATTTTATAGATATGTTATACATTTTTAATTATTATAGGATTGTTTATTTCTTTAGTTATACATGTACAAAATTACAACATCCCATTAAAAGTTGTAATAGGGGTATCATACTCTATCACTTTGAAAAAAATAAAAACATAGATTAAAGAGTATAGGAATGCATTTTGTTTTAAACAATTTATTTTGAATGGTGGTTTTATCCTTTTTTGAAGGATTGTGTGATAACACAAGGTAACAGTTTTTATATACAGGGTGTATATTACGTTAATGGTTTTATACTTTTTGAAGAATTGTATGGTATTCATTATTAATAAGCGAATAACAGTTCTTTATACAAACGGTGGGTGATATATTAAACATTCTAATATATTAAAAGTATTGAAAATTAACTTATTTAATGGATAAGTTCAGGAATTTAATATGAAATTAATAAAATAAAGTTAACTCAGGATTCATTTGATAAGAAATTGAAGAAAATAAAAAAAAATTAAGTGAAGTTGATTCAAGAGTAATGTAATTAAACTACGTGTTTAAACACTTTGACTGATGTCTTCACTATTGTATGATTTCTTCACTATTGTATGATTAGTAAAATGTTATATGAATACTTAGTAAATATTATTTCATTGAGCACCATTACTTAGAGAAAATTTGAAATATTATATATTTTTCTTTTTTAGTATAGAATTACATAAATACTTAGTAATTGTTTACTTAATTGAATACAATTTTTAGTAAAATGTTATATGAATATACTTAGTAAATATTATGTGAAATATCAATAAATGTTATACAATTACTTAGAGAAAATTTGAAATATTATATATTTTTTCTTTTTAGTATAATATTATATGAATACTTAGTAATTATTTACTTAACTCAATACAATTACTTAAACAAAATTTTGAAATGTTATATTTATTTTTTCTTTTTAGTATAATATTAGTTGAATATTTAGTAAATATTATGTAGAAATATTACTAAATGTTTTGCAATTACTTAAACAAAATTTGAAATATTTACTTAATTGAATACAATTACTTTGACAAAATTTGATATATGATATTTATTTTCTTTTTAGTGAAATATTAGTTGAATACTTAGTAACTATTTATTTAATTGAACACAATTACTTACACAAAATTTGAAATATGATATTTATTTTTTTTTCTTTTTAGTGCAATATTAGTTGAATACTTAGTAAATATTGTGAAGAAATGTTATTTAATGTTTTGTAATTACTCAAACAAATTTTTAAATATTTACTTAATTGAATATAATTTTTAGTAAAATGTTATATGAATACTTAGTAAATATTATTAAATTAAACACAATTACTTAGACAAAATTTGAAATATGATATTTACTTTTTCTTTTTTAGTATGATATTATATGAATACTTTGTAAATATTTACTTAATTGAATACAATTTCTTATACAAAATTTGAAATATGAAATTTATTTTTTCTTTTTAGTATAATATTAGTTGAATACTATTAATTAATAATTAGTTGAATAATATTAGTTTAACTATTTACTTAATTGAACAAAATTTGAATTCTTTTTAGTGAAATATTTGTTGAATACTTAGTAAACATTTACTTAATTGAATATAATTTCTTAGCCAAAATTTGAAATATTATATATTTTTTTCTTTTTAGTAATATTAGTTTAATACTTAGTAACTATTTACTTAATTGAACACAATTACTTAGGCAAAATTTGAAATATTATATTTAAATGTTATTGAAATATTTTGCAATTACTTAAACAAAATTTGAAATATGATATTTAATTTTTCTTTTTAGTATAATATTAGCTGAATACTTAGTAACTATTTACTTAATTGAATACAATTTCTTAGATAAAATTTGAAATGTTGTTAGACCAAAAATAATAAAGACAAAAGATGTTTCACTTACGTAATATTTATTAATCATTTTCAACAGTTATAGAAAGACAAATAATTTAAAAAAGTATAGATATTCAAATCAATTTATATGTTTAGACAAAGTGTTCATTTGTGCATTTTGATAAGATGATGCATAAACTCAAAGTCGAGATAAAAGATAATGTTACAGCGATTACATTTATATTTCTTACAAGGAGAGGGCCAACCTTGTTCATCACAGATTTTGGTAATTTTAATATATGTTGTAGGGCAGAGACCCCTTAGTGTCAGGTTCAACGGATTTTATCCAACGCTCCTTAGTTCTTGAGAAACGGGGGGGGGGGGGTCTAATATTAGTACACAACTTAAATACTTACTTTGCAACCGAAATGCTGCGTTAGTCGTTGTTCAGTTGGCATGGTGTTTTCCGGCTGTTCCGCGGGCCCGGTTTCGATACCTGAATGCGCTACATTTGTTTTTCTCATTTTTTGTTTTATAAATATACTTGTAAGTATAACTTAATAATCTCATTGTCAATTAAAATTTTTAATATTGTATATCAATTATAATTTTAACCTATTTAATTTTTTACTTTTAACTAAATAGTTGTAATAAAACATCATAAAACTGTTAATTTTTTAAAAATCACTCTTAAAATGTATTTTATATATTCTTTATCGATGCAATGATATTGAGCAATTGTGTCAATTCGTGATTTTAAAGAAACATCATTTACGCATTGCTTTAACAAAGGAAGTCAATGCGATAATACTATTATACTGTTTTTAAAGTAACGAGCATAATTATATTAAAAATTAGCATCAGATTTAAATTACAACCGATTTTTTGAATATTAAAGATTTTTAAATTTTTAATAAGTATGCTTGCGCTTTCAATTATTTTGCTGCTTTTATTTTTATTTTGTTTGAATATTCTTTTATTTTATCAAAACTAGATGGCGACACAACAGATTCTGTCACGATTTTGGAATTTTTATCATTGAATAATATATACAATTTCTTTTTAAACCTCTTTAAAGGATGAGAAATAATAGTTTACAAATAAGAAATGATAAATTTAAGTTTGTTAACATTTTAATTAATGTATGATCTTAAAATTTTTTTCTTGCAATTATTAAATTATAATTACAAGTATATTTATAAAACAAAAAATGAGAAAAACAAATGCAGCTCATTCAGGTATCGAAACCGGGCCCACGGATCAGCCGGCAAGCGCCGTACCAACTGAGCTACGACTAACCTATCATTTTGGTTGCAAAGTAAGTATTTAAGTTGTGTACTAATATTAGACCCCCCGGTTTCTCAAGAACTAAGGAGCGTTGGATAAAATCCGTTGAACTTGATACTAAGGAGTCTCTACCCTACAACATATATTAAAATTATCAAAATCTGTGATTAACAAGGTTGGCCCTCTCCTTGTTAGAATGAATTATTTTTATTTTTAGTTAAAATGAACTTTGATGAAAACGAATTGGAACATTTATCACAATTGTAGAAGGTGAGAGTCTTCTCGTGAGACTTCATGTGAATTTTTAACAAAAACATGCTTAAATAGTCTTTTCCACACTATTCACATTTATATGAAGTGGTTGTCTTGGAATGAGTTATACTATGTCGTTTTAAATAAGTTCTTTGCATGAATGTTTTACGACAAATTTTACATTCAAAGGGCTTTTTCTTTAAATAGGGTGTTTGATGTGTGATTAACGTATGACTTTTTAACAAAAACTTGCTGAAATAGTCTTTTCAACATTGATCACACACATTTATATATAGTGATTGTCTTGGAATGAGTTATACTATGACGTTTTAAATCAGTTCTTTGCATGAATGTTTTATGACAAATTCCACATTCAAAGGACATTATCTTCAAAGGAGTTATTTCAATATCTGAAACATGTGTCTCTTAGTCGTATAAAGCTGGTTTCATTTCACTAGATTTATCCTGCTTGGAGGACTTGTGGATCTTCTTGTGTTTTAATAAGTCAGACTTTCTTGAGAATGCTTCAGCATATGAATCGCATTTATGTTGCGAAGGTATCTTTAAATGAGATAATTTATGACGATGCAAAACAGACTTTCTAGAGAATGCTTTTTGGCAGATGTCACATAGAGATGGTCTTTTTTCGGAACGAATTATCAAACGTTGTTTTAAATTATTGCCTTTTCGTAAAAAAGAGTTGCTGCAAATAGTACATATAAAAGGTGACTTCAGTTCTCATACGGAGGATTCTACTTCATTATCTGAAACGTGTTCTACTTTAGGTCGTACTGCCAATCTTGATCATTTAATGTCGATACATCATCGCTTAACATAGTAAAATATCCATCTTGAAAACTAGCCATATTATCTTAAGTGTAAAAACGTCTTCACACATTCAAAGAAAAGCAAACACTAATGAAAAAAATCACGTTCCATTCAATTTTATATAATCATAGGGGGCGCATGTTAGAAAATTTTAATAATTGGTGCATAAATTTATGAATAACACGTGACATAAAGTATAAAGTTTACGGGAAGTGGATCAATCAGATATTGAAAGGTACTTTTTTAATATCTGAAAAGTATATGATTAACCGAATTACGAGTTTGAATTCTTCGTTCAAAGATTTTACAAGTTAATTTTATTTTTTCAGTGAGATATACGTTAAATCAATATATGATAAACTAGCACTAAATTTTATTAAACTCTACAAAAGAATGAGTTGAAGGGTAGCAGTAGTTTTAAAATTCATTGGAACTAATGTAGAATCATTAAATAATTATCTATTACAATAACGAAATAGGAGCTGATTTAATTTATAATATCAAAAAATTAAGATAATTATAATAAGAGATATTTCTTTGAGCAATGAAAATAATAAAACTTTGTAAAAAATCACCATAAAATTAAAACAAAACACAGGACGCGTTTCGAGCTAAAAACATAACAGCTCGTCATCAGCTAAGCATACACGTGTTCGAAAACGAACAAATTCAAAAAAAAAAAAAAAAAAAAAAAAAAAAAAAAAAAAAAAAAAAATTTTTTTTTTTTTTTTTTTTTTTTTTTTTTTTTTTTTTTTTTTTTTTTGAACTTGTTCGTTTTCATTTTTTTTTTTTTTTTTTTTTTTTTTTTTTTTTGAACTTGTTCGTTTTCGAACACGTGTATGCTTAGCTGATGACGAGCTGTTATGTTTTTAGCTCGAAACGCGTCCTGTGTTTTGTTTTAATTTTATGGTGATTTTTTACAAAGTTTTATTATTTTCATTGCTTCATATCGCCAGTTTTCGGTGCTGTTTCGCTATATTTCTTTGAGGTTTATAAAAACTTTTACTTTGAAAAAGTGGGATAGTAATTAAATAATATACTTAAATTATAGTGGGATGTTAAAAAATAATGTACATAATTAATTTAATTAGAATGTTAAAGAATCTTCTTTCTTAAAATTTAAATTTATGTAGTTGCGAAATAATCTCAAAGATAGTATTCAAAAGTATATTAGTAAATGTTGGGGCACGGTTTGTCCAGTGACTAGCGTATCACCCAAGTAGATATAAAATTGGCATTCTGCATAAGTGGCACGGCGGCACGACCTTGAATGACCTCTGCGTGTCCTCTGCATGTGGTATGAAGGTCATGCGGCCTACTCTTGGAGGCGGGGTCAAGGTGATGCGGCGGTGAAGGTGATGCGTCATCTTATAGTATGAGGGGTTATTTTGAGTTTAATTATTTTACTAATGATAATTAATTTTTAATTGGGGGACTTTAACTTTTTTCGGGGTAATTTTTGAAGATTGAATTTTTGGGAGATTGATTTTTTTTCTTACCGTACTACAGTATGAGGGGTAATTTTAAGTTTTTTTTTTTTTTACTAATGATAATTAATTTTAATTGGGGGACTTTAACTTTTTTCAGGGTAATTTTTGAAGATTGAAATTTTTAGAGATTCATTTTTTTTCTCACCGTACTACAGTACTTAGGGATAATTTTACATTTGAAAAATACATTAACGATAATTAATTAAGAAATTTTAATTGGGGGACTTAAACTTTTTTGGAGTAATTTTTTGAAATTTTTGGGACATTGATTTTTTTTTTTCGTCGTACGAGGGGTTATTTTAAGTTTGATATTTTTTCATTAATGATAATTAATTAAGAAATTTTAATTGGGGGACTTTAACTTTTTTGAGAGTATTTTTGAAGATAGAATTTTTCGGGGAAATTGATTATTCTTTTCGTCGTACTCCAGTACGAGTGGTTATTTGTACTTTTAAAAAATTAATTAAGAATTTTTAATTGGGAGACTTTAATTTTTGGGAGTAATTTTTGAGATAGATTTTTTTTTCTTTTCGAGGACATTTATTTTTTTAGCACACTTGAGTTTTCGGTGTTTTTACTGGCAACGATTTTTAATTTGGGAACTTTCAAATATTTTTTTCGCGATTTTCCTTTAGCAATCGAATTTTAAACATTAATTAAATATTTTAATTGGGAGACTTTATCTTTTAACGCGAATTTTTAGATAAAAATGGAATTTTCAACATAAATTGGATGAGAGGACTTTACGCGATTCAATTTAGTGACGTATGCGCTCGAATATTGAGTATTAATTAAAATTATGAATGATTGTGAATTTTTGTTATTTAGTGTTAGAATTTATGTATGCGAATTTTTTAATAGTACTGCCCCACCCGTGGGTGAGAGGTTATGCTCATGAAGCTAATAGACGTGAAGTGCTGGGTTCGATCCCAATCGCGCCCGTCGGCCTAATCGTTCGGAGTTTTGTTTGAGCCATGGATTTACATGCGTAAATACGGGTTAGGTTCCCTTAGAAAGACCCTCACGAAGGGCACTCCCCCCCTTTTTTTCCTAGTGTAGATAATCAATCGCGCTCGTGGGCCTAATCGTTCGGAGTTTTGTTTGAGCTATAGATTTGCATGCGTAAATTCGGGTTAGGTTTCCTTAGAAAGACCCACACGAAGGGCACTCCCCCCTCGGGCCTAGTGTAGATAATCGCCCGTCAAAATTAACCCACCTTTTAAATAGTGTTAATAAACTTTAGAATTTTTTTTCTTTCCGAATACGTGTTAGATGAGTGAATATTTTTTCGCGGTTTTAGACAAAAATAGAAATTGGTAAGATATTTTGAAGGATATTAGTTTTCAATTTGTTATGCAATTTTTATGCATGTATTGCTTAATTTATATGAAAAAATATTTTGAAAAAAAAAAAACATGAAATGCCATTCATAAAGATATTAGGAAATGTATACCCCATACCCCTAAATGAATATCTATATATATTTGTAAAATATGGGGTTACCTATTCAATGGTCCGTTTGAATTTAGAATCACCAATATACCTTAACTCGAAATTTTATTGAGGCATGTTTTCGAAAAGTTTCATATTTTTAAAAACTAGAAAATCGATTTTTAAACGAAGCGCTTTTTAAACATACATAATTTTTGAACGTTTCTATCGAAACACTTTGAATTTTTAATAAGATTTTGGAAAAAAACGCACTTTTGACAAATTTTCGCTAATAATTGCGCTTTTTAGAATAAAACTATACCTTAGTTTACCTTAGTTTTAGAATACTTTAGTTTAACACTATTTGATGTTGCATATATTTTTCAAAAATAAAACAAACTTACTTTAATATTTTTCGACATTGGTAAAATCTTGTAGCCTCGAGAAACGCGTGTGATAATGTGCACTCTACTGTGTTCGTTATCTTGTGGAAAGTGAGAAGTGATTCACTTTATTTAGATAAGGATTTTTCCCAAATACAGTGGGTTAAACGATATTAGATTTTTATTACGATTGACTAATGGGGCTTACAAAGTAAGATAAGCTAATGAGAGTTAGAAATTAATGTGTAGTGTAATTGGATCTTTTGTCTTAAAGGGATTAAAATTAAAAACACTATCAATGATTAACTCATATGATTTCAACATTCATTTAACATAACGTCACACAAAACGAATTTAATTAATAAATGTATAATTAGGATTTTGAAATAATTAATTTAATATTACGTCACACAAAACAAATTAAATGAATAAATGCATAATTTAGATTGCGTCACAATTTTTGAATGATTTTATTAATATTAGGTAGCTTTCTTTACAAAAAAGCTACCTATTGCAGCCGTTCGGAGGAAAGCGATTTCAAAAAATTTTGGTATATTTTCATCGATCATGACCCCCAGACCCCGAAACCACCCTCCGTTCAAAATTGATATATATATATATATATATATATATCTGACCTATGTCACACTGTAACTCCCGTAATTATGAACCGATTTCGATATAATTCGGTGTGTACATAGTACATACCAATGTCTCGACCGAGTTCGTTGGCCAGCTTCATCCGCCGTTTTGTTTCAAAATGGCGGCCATTTAAAATGTTTAAAAAATTTTAAAACTTGAAATGTGGTACTAAAAAATTAAAAATGGAAACATATTTTTTTCTTATGTATTTGACCTTTATACAAAGATTCCGGAGCAGTTTTTGTTTCGTCTATATCTTAAAAAATGGCTGAGTTATAGCATTTTGAATTTCTAGCGTGGCTGACATTTTGAAACGTCCTGAATTTTGTCACGCGATAAAAGGCGTATTTATGAACCGATTTGGATGTAACTTCGTTTATACATAGTACATACCAATGTCTCGACCGGGTTCGTTGGCCAGCTTCATCCGCCATCTTGTTTAAAAATGATGGCCATTTAAAATTTTAAGAAAAATTTAAATTTGAAATGTGGTACCAAAAAATTAAAAATTGAAAAAATATTTTCTTCTTATGTGTTTGACCTTGATAAAAAGATTCGGGAGCACTTTTTGTTTCGTCTATATCTTAAGAAATGGCTGAGTTATAGCATTTTGAATTTCAAGCGTGGCTGACATTTTCAAACGTCCAGAATTTTCTCACGTAATAACAGGCGTATTTATGAACCGACTTGGATGTACCTTGGTGTGTACATAGTACATACAAATATCTCGACCGAGTTCGTTGGCCGGCTTCATCCGCCATCTTGTTTCAAAATGGCGGCCATTTAAAAAAATAAAAAAAATTAAATGAGATACCTAAAAATTGGAAAGTGAAAAAGATTTTTTTTGTATGTGTTTGACCTTAATACAAAGATTCCGGAACAGTTTTTCTTTCGTCTATATCTAAAAAAATGGCTGAGTAATAGCATTTTGAATTTCTCTTGTGGCTGACATTTTAAAACGACCTGATTTTTGTCACGCGATAACAGGCGTATTTATGAACCTATTTGGATGTAACTTGGTCTGTACATAGTACATACCAATGTCTCGACCGAGTTCGTTGGCCAGCTTCATTCGCCATCTTGTTTCAAAAGGGTTGCCATTTAAAAAAAATTAAATTTAAAATTCAAAATGAGGTATTAAACAATTGGAAAATGAAAAAGATTTTTTTATGTGTTTGGCCTCACAAAGATTCCGGAGCAGTTTTTGTTTCTGAAAATTTGTTCTTTTGTTTATATCTTAAAAAATGGTTGATTTATAGCACTTTGAATTTCTAGCATGGCTAACATTTTGAAACGATCTTGTATTTGTCACGCGATAACACACGTATTCGCCTATTTCGATGTAAGAAGGCATGTGGATAGTATACATCAACACCTCGCTGGCCAGATTCATCAGCCATCTTGTTTCAAAATGGAGACCATTAAATTAAAAAATATATATATATTTAAAGTGAGGTGCAAAAAAAATTAGAAATTGAAAAAGGTTTCTTTCTTAAGTATTTGACCTTGATATAAGGATTCAGGAGCATTTTTTGTTTGTCTTTACCTTAAAAAATGGCTCAGATATAGCAGTTTCAATTTCTAATGTGGGTGACATTTTGAAAAATCTGATTTTTTGCATGCGACAGCACTCCTATATATTAACCGATTCCGATGTGAGTGAGCATGTGCACAGCAATTACTAAGGTCTCGACCAAGTTCACTGCTTAGCCTCATCCACCATGTTGTCTTAAAATGACAGGCACTTTAAGAAATTGCCGAATTTGGCAGCCAAATATATGTTACTTTAAAGAAAAGCAGCTTGGATAAATCTGACTAATCTCGCGAAATTCTCATTCATTATATTGATAAAAATTAGTATTGAATCTCCTATATTCGGTTTCCACTAAATTGAGCTTCGTGTGTTTGAATGATATAATTTGGCTTTTTTAAAATAAGGATTATGAAAGCTACCTCTTCCTCCCGGCACTGGCCGGAAGGACTTTAGAATTTATATCAAATTGGGTGGGGTCATTTTTTCTTATCGATTTATTTAAAATAAAATTGGAATATTTATTAGCAATTTAATGCATGTGTTACATTTTTTTTTTTGATTTAACTGTTATAAAATTAGACCTTTTAAAACGGATACTTTTTTAATTGATTCATTAACCGTGAGAATACTTCAAACACGTCATTGATGAGTCATCACACATAAGTAAATTTTCACTCGTAAACATGAAAGTTTTAATAAATATATTGAGGTTTTTGAAAAGTGACACTCATTTCGTGCAGTGGACTTTGAACTTTTAGTCTAGTTCTAATTTCGATCTAGTTCAAATTTTGCTAAGTTAACACGTTACGAAATATAGGGGAGCTTAATACTATGCATTAATATAACTATGATTTTTGCTTAATTTTTTACTAGGATAAAATTTTTATCATCGGAAAAACACATCTTTAAGAGATTTTGAATAAATATTTGTAAATATATATATAATTTAATATCATTAAATATTTAGTATCTTCACACATAATTAACACATGTTAATTAAGTACGATTAAATTTAAAAGAAATCATAATTTTCATTAAATTAAAAAGAAATTGTACATTTAACTTTTAATCTAGCAAATATTAAAACATGAAAGAAATGATTCCGCTTTTAGAGCATGTGACTTTAATCATAAAAATTTAAATACTTATCACTTTCAAATGAAAATGATAAACCTTTATTTAAAATTTTTCAGTTTATAATTAGAGACATACAATTAACTAGAAACTTAAGTATAAAAACAGAAATGAATATCTAGCAATAAGGTTAACATTTTTAATAAAAAATTAATATTTTAGGTTAATTTTAAACGTGCTAGTATTTTTAGACTAGCGAAATATCCCTTTTTTAGAAAATACTTTTCTGGTTTAATTTTCATTTATTTTTTAAATATAACTTTTAAAAAATATTCTCAACTGTAAAAACTAGGGATTTGCTTTTGACAATTTTATTTGAATTTAAGATTTGTTTCACATTTAGAAGTATATCTTATCAAAATAAATTCGAAATATTTAGATTTGTTTATTATTAATAATTTGAAAAATAAAACATTTAGAAGTATATTGACTTACTTTTGTTTATGTTACATAAAAATCCAAAAGGGTTGAAAAAGAGTAGCAACACTTCACATAAGTTTTGTTATACTATATGGAGTGAATTTTGAACATCAATATCTTATGTGTTTGGGTATTTCCATCAATACATGATTCATGAGATAAGCAGAATGTCATGTTCAAATATGAATCTAAGAACAGTGTTAATGAATTTACTTTATTCACATCGTATATACTTTAGCTATAATTAATATAATGTGTAATTAATAAGGGATTTAATTAATATGATGCGTTTTTAAGTAAAATCTAAATATAATTGTATCTTTTTCAGTCTTATTTAATAGAAGAGGAATGCTTTTCAAATTTATTAAGAAACATGTAAGTTATTATTAGCTTGGAAATTGCAACAGAATTAAAAATTGACTTTTCACATAGAAATAGTCTTTTGCTAAATTTTCAATGAAAATATTTCTCACTTAAAAGTTTACTTCTCACATTGAAAAAGTTATATACTTGGAATTTTTACCTGGAAAATTTTCTCACATGGAAAAAGGCTTTAGTGATTGTATTAGAATAAAAACTTATCATATTAAAAATTTTAATAAGTAAATTATTATTATTAAATCTATGTCTCTCACCACTCACTTTATTTACAAATAAATATTTATCACTTTTTAATGGAAATAAAAATGGTAGGTAAAGCTTTCGTTTAACATTTTTAAATTAATATGAGTCTTTTTTTTTTTTTTTTCAGTGCGACTCCTTCAAATTTAAAACCTTTTGTGAGCTTTATAGGGAGAACGTAAACAAATCGAAGTCTCCCATTTCAACAATAAAGGATTTATACTAAGTACACACAGTCATTCTTGTTTTAACATGATTTGAAAATTTTTAATTAAAATTATTTTGAAAACTTTACTCATTTTGTAGGAGAAAAAAAAAAGCATGCATTTAGAAATTTTTAGTTTCACATATTACACACTAAATAAAATATATATTAAGATAAAACATTTGCAAACTTATTTATAAAAAGGAAAGACATAACCTTATTTCACTTTTTCGTTAAGCATATTTTTAATTCACAAGCAGGCTTCACACATATTAGTTAGCACACAAGTTACTTCAGCGAAAAATCCCTTTTCCTTATCTAAATGATTCATAGGGATTCATACCTCCCTCATGAATACGTTATACAAACGATGTATTAGTTTAATGAATATAAATTTTAACAAAATCCTTTAAACTTTATTTGATAACATTCGATCATTTTTATATTTCAAAACGAAGAAAAATTATTGAATATCACCTAACAAGCATATACTTTTACACTAACATGTTATAAAAACACTTCTCAATATTCAAATTTAATGATATTTCGACATCTCTCGCCAAGCTTTTTAAGAATGAAAGACTCTTTCGTTAGAATATTTAGCTTTTTGTATACAATTTTAGCAATAAATACATAATGCACTCAACTTTACTTTGTCATTAAACATTAAATTAATCCATCGCATGGCAATTCAAACTTAGGATTTTTTTATTTAGGGTAGATAAGTATACGTGTATATATATATATATATATATATACATGTGCATATATGTGTGTCTGTGTGCATTTGTTAATGGGGGGGAAATTTAAAAGGTATAAACATTGAAAGTTAATAAAATTATTTAAAAAAAATTATAAAAATATTTCAAGAGTGTATTAAACATTTTAAGACAGTATTAAAGATTTGAACAATTGATAAAAATGCTTTGAAAAACATTTAAAATTATTAAAAATGTTTCTTTCATATTTTAAAGTCAACAAATTTTAATACATAGCTATGTACATACAGGCATTTGAGCTATGTACATACATGCATTTGACCTATGTTAACAGATAACGTCATTAGTGATATCATATACCACGTGATGGGGATTCCCGATCACGTGATAACCCCTACGTCATTAGTGATAAGTTATGTCATATATCACGTGACTAGATCTAATCAGTTGATAAGATTAGCTGATAAGGACTTAGAATTATTCATTTCACTTTTAGTTTTTGTAATAGAAGGTTGTGCTTTAGACTGCTAGCTGCCATATTAGATAAGTATTATTATTTTTTGTCTTTGTACATAAGAATGAATTTTAAAATTAAAATGTAATAGTATTTAATAATTTTAATGAATTTTAAAACATTAATTTTTAATAGTTAGAAAACTGCAAAGTATAATTTTAAGCTTTGCGGTTATATTTCATGACACGAAGTTTAACTAAAAATAGTCAAAGGATTGTCAGACATATAAATTTTCATGTTTAATCTATAAAGATATTTTCAAGTCTGAATACTACTAACCCTAGTTAGCATATAAATATTGCAAACTTGTGAAAAATAGTGATTATTTAATAAAAATATTTTGTGTTATATGTTTTTAAATAATAAGAGTGAAAACTATCTTAATTAAAAGCATGTTTTTTAATAGTAGCAAACCTTTTTGGATATATTTTAGAAAACTATGATGAGAGATATCCAAACATGTCGATTATTTTATAAAACCTACGAAAATTATTAAGTTTGTCTAGTGAAAACAAGTTATCATGTTAATTTTACAAGTTAGTTTAATAATGTCATGTTAGCTAGTTTAGTAATGTCACATAAAAGGTATAATTAAAGTTAGTACATAACCTATTTGATTAGACATTGTAGTAGCATGTTTAGCAATATCACAAAAAAGGTATCATTTAAGTTAGGATATAACCTATTTGATTAGTCATTGTTTTATTCGATTGAAAATGTGACCTCTAGTTTAATAAAATGTTTGCGAATGTGCAGATAAAAGGATTTGGGTTGTTTTGATAATCACACAGTCGTTTTAAAAGCAGTTGGTTTATTGTGTTAATAAATGTAGGATAAATAACTAGGATAATGCTAGGATAAATAACTAGTCAGTTTTAACAGAAAACATTAAAATTTTCAAATATATGTATATGCATATTCAAAAAGTATAAATTGACTAACTTGGAAATAGCATCGAAATATTTAAAACATTTGTTCTGTTAACATAGGTCAAATGCATGTATGTACATAGCTCAAATGTCTGTATGTACATAGCTATGTATTAAAATTTGTTGACTTTAAAATATGAAAGAAACATTTTTAATAATTTTAAATATTTTTCAAAGCATTTTTATCAGTTGTTCAAATCTTTAATACTGTCTTGAAATATTTATATAATTTTTTTAAATAATTTTATTAACTTTCAATGTGTAGACCTTTTAAATTTTTCCCCCATTTACAAATGCACACACATATATGCGCATGTATACATATACACGTATACTTATCTACCCTAAATAAAAAAAATCCTAAGTTTGAATTGCTATGCGATGTATTAATTTAATGTTTAATGACAAAGTAAAGTTGAGTGCATTATGTATTTATTGCTAAAATTGTATACAAAAAGCTAAATATTCTAACGAAAGAGTCTTTCATTCTTAAAAAGCTTGGCGAGAGATGTCGAAATATCATTAAATTTGAATATTGAGAAGTGTTTTTATAACATGTTAGTGTAAAAGTATATGCTTGTTAGGTGATATTCAATAATTTTTCTTCGTTTTGAAATATAAAAATGATCGAATGTTATCTAATAAAGTTTTAAGGATTTAGTTAAAATTTATATTCATTAAACTAATATATCGTTTGTATAACGTATTCGTGAGGGAGGTATGAATCCCTATGAATCATTTAGAAAAGGAAAAGGGATTTTTCGCTAAAGTAACTTGTGTGCTAACTAATATGTGTAAAGCCTGCTTGTGACATGTAAATATGCTTAATGAAAAAGTGAAATAGGGTTATGTCTTTCCTTTTTAAAAATGAGTTTGCAAATGTTTAATCTTAATATATATTTTATTTAGTGTATAATATGTGAAACTAAAAATTTATAAATGCATGCTTTTTTTTTTCTCCTACAAAATGAGTAAAGTTTTCAAAAGAATTTTAATTAAAATTTTCAAATCATGTTAAAACAAGAATGATTGTAGTGTACTTAATATAAATCCTTTATTGTTGAAATGGGAGACTTCGATTTGTTTACGTTCTCCCTAAAAAAGCTCTCAAAGGGTTTTAAATTTGAAGGAGTCGCACTGAAAAAAAAAAAAAAGACTCAGATTAATTTAAAAATATTAAACGAAAGCTTTACCTACCATTTTTGTTTCCATTAAAAAGTGATAAATATTTATTTGTAAATAAAGTGAGTGGTGGGAGACATAGATTAAATAATAATAATTAACTTATTAAAAATTTTAATATGATAAGTTTTTTTAATACAATTTACACAAGTAAAATTTTCATATGATAAGTTTTTATTCTAATACAATCACGAAAGCCTTTTTCCATGTGAGAAAATTTTACAGGTAAAATTTCCAAGTATATGACTTTTTCAATGTGAGAAGTAAACTTTTAAGTGAGAAATATTTTTGTTGAAAATTTAGCAAAAGTCTAATTCTACGTGAGAAGTCAATTTTTAATTCAGTTGCAATTTCCAAGCTAATAATAACTTACATGTTTCTTAATAAATTTGAAAAGCATTCTTATTCTATTAAATAAGACTGAAAAAGATACAATTATATTTAGATTTTACTTAAAAAAAGAATCATATTAATTAAATCCCTTATTAATTACACATTATATTAATTATAGCTAAAGTTTATACGATATAAAAAAAGTAAATTCATTAACACTGTTCTTAGATTCATATTTGAACATGACATTCTGCTTATCTCATGAATCATGTATTCATGGAAATACCCAAACAGATAAGATATTGGTGTTCAAAATTCTAATTCACTCCATATAATATCACAAAACTCATGTGAAGTGTTGCTACTCCTTTTCAAGCCTTTTGGATTTTTATGTAACAAAAACAAAAGTAAGTCAATTTACTTCTAAATGTTTTATTTTTCATATTATTAATAATAAACAAATCTAAATATTTCGAATTTATTTGATAAGATATACTTCTAAATGTGAAACAAATCTTAAATTCAAATAAAATTGTCAAAAGCAAATCCCTAGTTTTTTCAGTTGAGAATATTTTTTAAAAGTTATATTTAAAAAATAGTTGAAAATTAAACCAGAAAAGTATTTTCTAAAAAAGGGATATTTCGCTAGTCTAAAAATACTAGTACGTTTAAAATTAACCTAAAATATTAATTTTTTATTAAAAATGTTAACCTTATTGCTAGATATTCATTTCTGTTTTTATACTTAAGTTTCTAGTTAATTGTATGTCTCTAATTATGAACTGAAAAATTTAAAAAAAAAAAGGTTTATCATTTTCATTTGAAAGTGAAAAGTATTTTAATTTTTATGATTAAAGTTACATGCTCTAAAAGCGCAATCATTTCTTTCGTGTTTTAATATTTGTTAGATTAAAAGTTAAATGTACAATTTCTTTTTAATTTAATAAAAATTATGATTTCTTTTAAATTTAATCGTACTAAATTAACATGTGTTAATTATGTGTGAAGATACTAAATATTTAATGATATTAAATTATATATATTTCCATATGTTTTTAATTCTAAAGATGGCGAACGGGATTATTACATGTTGGGGAAACCCCATCACGTGGTGAATGATAACACTGATGACATAGGAGACCAGATTGGGTAAATCCTTTCGATAAGAACTTGGAAAACTTTTCATTTCTAGTCAAGTAGCTAAGAATGTACACATGATTCAGGTAAGCTTGTTTTAATTCATTTCTTTTTTAATTGTTTAATTGAATTATATTTTATTCAGTTTATTTTTCAAAAATCTGTTTTTAATTCCCAAAAAATAAAATAAACTTTATATAGCATGTTAAGCTAGCAATTTATAAATATTTATTTTAAATCTCTTAAAGATGTGTTTTTCCGATGACAAAAATTTTATCCTAGTAAAAAATTAAGCAAAAATCATAGTTATATTAATACATAGTATTAAGCTCCCCCTATTACGTAACGTGTTAACTTAGCAAAATTTGAACTAGATCGAAATTAAAACTAGACTAAAAATTCAAAGTCCACTGCACGAAATGAGTGTCACTTTTCAAAAACCTCAATATATTTATTAAAACTTTCATGTTTACGAGTGAAAATTTACTTATGTGTGATGACTCATCAATGACGTGTTTGAAGTATTCTCACGGTTAATGAATCAATTAAAAACGTATCCGTTTTAAAAGGTCTAATTTTATAATAGTTAAATCAAAAAAAAATGTAACACATGCATTAAATTGCTAATATTGTATTCAAAAATATTCCAATTTTATTTAAAATAAATCCATAAGATAAAATGACCCCCAATTTGATATAAATTCTATATTAATAAAATCATTCAAAAATTGTGACGCAATATAAATTATGCATTTATTCATTTAATTTGTTTTGTGTGACGTAATATTAAATGAATGTTGAAATCATATAAGTTAATCATTGATAGTGTTTTTAATTTTATAATTAATTAATAATTAATTATTTCAAAATCCTAATTATACATTTATTAATTAAATTCGTTTTGTGTGACGTAATGTTAAATGAATGTTGAAATCATATAAGTTAATCATTGATAGTGTTTTTAATTTTAATCCCTTTAAGAAAAAAGATCCAATTACGCTACACATTAACTTCTAGCTCTCATTAGCTTATCTTACTTTGTAACCCCCATTAGTCAATCGTAATAAAAATCTAATATCGTTTAACCCACTGTATTTGGGAAAAATCCTTATCTAAATAAAGTGAATCACTTCTCACTTTCCACAAGATAACACAAATTCAGTATAGTGTAGCTTGCTTGCATAAACAAGCTTTTTTAAAATCTCTGTGTAAGTTATTTGTAGTAAAGTAAGTTTGTTTTCTTTTTGGTAATTTTATGAAACATCAAATAGTGTTAAACTAAAGTATTCTAAAACTAAGGTAAACAAAGGTATAGTTTTATTCTAAAAAGCACAATTATTAGCGAAAATTTGCAAAAAGTGCGTTTTTTTTTTCCAATATCTTATTAAAAATTTTAAGTATTTTGATAAAAACGTTTAAAAGGTATAAAAGTTTAAAAAGTATGTATTCAAAAATCGATTTTCTAATTTTTAAAATATATCTATATTATTTAAAATTCTATACTAAAAAATGAATACATTTTAGGGACATTGATAATTCAAACACACCATTAAATAGGTAACCCTATATTTCACAAATATAAATTCATTTAGGGGTAGGGGAGAAATTTCCTAATATCTTTATGAATGGCATTTCATGTTTTTTTCAAAATAAATTTTCATATGGATTAAGCAATACATGCTTAAAAATTGCATAACAAGCCAAAAACCGATATCCTTAAAAATATCTTACCAATTTCTATTTTTGTCTAAAACCGCGAAAAAATATTCACTCATCTAACACGGATTCAGAAAAAAAAAATTCTAAAGTTTACTAGTACTATTAAAAAGGTGGGTTTATTTTGACGGCCGATTATCTACACTAGGCCCGAGGGGGGAGTGCCCTTCGTGTGGGTCTTTCTAAGGGAACCTAACCCAAATTTACGCATGCAAATCTATAGCTCAAACAAAACTCCGAACGATTAGGCCGACGAGCGTGATTGATTATCTACACTAGGAAAAAAGGGGGGGAGTGCCCTTCGTGAGGGTCTTTCTAAGGTAACCTAACCCGAATTTACGCATGCAAATCCATGGTTCGAAGAAAACTCCGAACGATTAGGCCGACGGGCGCGATTGGGATAGAACCCAGCACTTCCCGTCTATTAGCTTCGTGAGCAGAACCTCTCAGCCACTGGTGGGGCAGTACTATTTAAAAATTTGCAGACAAAAATTCTAACACTAAATAACAAAATTCACATGTGACCTCATTCAAAATTTTAATTAATACTCAATAGTCAAGCGCATACGTCACTAAATTGAATCGCGTAAAGTCCTCTCATCCAATTTATGTTGAAAATTCCATTTTTATCTAAAAATTCGCGTTAAAAGATAAAGTCTCCCAATTAAAATTTTTAATTAATGTTTAAAATTCGATTGCTAAAGGAAAATCGCGAAAAAAATATTTGAAAGTTCCCAAATTAAAAATCGTTGGCAGTAAAAACACCGAAAACTCAAGTATGCTAAAAAAATAAATGTCCTCGAAAAGAAAAAAAAAATCTATCTCAAAAATTACTCCCAAAAATTAAAGTCTCCCAATTAAAAATTCTTAATTAATTTTTTAAAAGTACAAATAACCCCTCGTACTGGAGTACGACGAAAAGAATAATCAATTTCCCCGAAAAATTCTATCTTCAAAAATACTCCCAAAAAAGTTAAAGTCCCCCAATTAAAATTTCTTAATTAATTATCATTAATGAAAAAATATCAAACTTAAAATAACCCCTCGTACGACAAAAAAAAAAAAAAAAAAAAAAAAAAAAATCAATGTCCCAAAAATTTCAAAAAATTACTCCAAAAACGTTTTAAGTTCCCCAATTAAAATTTCTTAATTAATTATTGTTAATGTATTTTTCAAATGTAAAATTATCCCTAAGTACTGTAGTACGGTGAGAAAAAAAATGAATCTCTAAAAATTTCAATCTTCAAAAATTACCCTGAAAAAAGTTAAAGTCCCCCGATTATAATTAATTATCATTAGTAAAAAAAAAAAAATACTCAATAGTCAAGCGCATACGTCACTAAATTGAATCGCGTAAAGTCCTCTCATCCAATTTATGTTGAAAATTCCATTTTTATCTAAAAATTCGCGTTAAAAGATAAAGTCTCCCAATTAAAATATTTAATTAATGTTTAAAATTCGATTGCTAAAGGAAAATCGCGAAAAAAATATTTGAAAGTTCCCAAATTAAAAATCGTTGCCAGTAAAAACACCGAAAACTCAAGTGTGCTAAAAAAATAAATGTCCACGAAAAGAAAAAAAAATCTATCTCAAAAATTACTCCCAAAAATTAAAGTCTCCCAATTAAAGATTCTTAATTAATTTTTTAAAAGTACAAATAACCCCTCGTACTGGAGTACGACGAAAAGAATAATCAATTTCCCCGAAAAATTCTATCTTCAAAAATACTCCCAAAAAAGTTAAAGTCCCCAAATTAAAATTTCTTAATTAATTATCATTAATGAAAAAATATCAAACTTAAAATAACCCCTCGTACGACGAAAAAAAAAAAAATCAATGTCCCAAAAATTTCAAAAATTACTCCAAAAAAGTTTAAGTCCCCCAATTAAAATTTCTTAATTAATTATCGTTAATGTATTTTTCAAATGTAAAATTATCCCTAAGTACTGTAGTACGGTGAGAAAAAAAATGAATCTCTAAAAATTTCAATCTTCAAAATTTACCCTGAAAAAAGTTAAAGTCCCCCAATTAAAATTAATTATCATTAGTAAAAATAAACAAACTTAAAATTACCCCTAATACGGTAGTACGGTAAGAAAAAAAAATCAATCTCCCAAAAATTCAATCTTCAAAAATTACCCCGAAAAAAGTTAAAGTCCCCCAATTAAAATTAATTATCATTAGTAAAATAATTAAACTCAAAATAACCCCTCATACTATAAGATGACGCATCACCTTCACCGCCGCATCACCTTGACCCCGCCTCCAAGAGTACGCCGCATGACCTTCATACCACATGCAGAGGACGCGCAGAGGTCATTCAAGGTCGTGCCGCCGTGCCGCTTATGCAGAATGCCCATTCTATAACTACTCACCCACAAAAAAATTGAAATTTGAATCATAGTTCGTAGGTTCGAAACCAGGGTTTGGTAAAATGAACCTACTATCGTGCGCAGAATCGATAAAATCAGTTAAACTAAAAATAAAAATCGTATACATTAAAGTAATTTTCAAACAGTGGGTAGCGTATCAGTTACAGAAAATTTAAATTTCGTAAGAAGTTCGCGAGTTTGAAACAATGGTTTGGTAAAATGATCATACTCCCATATTCAAAATCGATAAAATCGTATACATTAAAGTAATTCTCAAAATATAGTAGTAGTTAAAATGAGTACTCTTGACTTACCTTAAGCAACCGGCCTCTCTTTAAACATGAGAGGAACAAAATTTTTTGAGTTGAAACATCTAAAATCTCGACTCACAAGTATAGTTTCTTGGCTTGATCAGTTAAACCTACTTCAAATTATCAAGTCAAGAGACTATTTTGTCTCAGGTTCGATTCCAAGTGAAATTTTTACGAAAAACCTGATTACAATACTTACCATTTCCTACCGATAGAGGGCGCCACCTAGTATTTTCAGTTCCGTGTTCAAACTCTAAGTCTATTCCAAAAAAATAAATAAGCTTCCTCATACTTCCTCTCAAAAAGACCTAACCCCTTATGTTATAGTATAACATTACCTTATATGGTTATTCATTCAAACCTTAAAATGATACGAAAAATTAAGCACCGTCTAAAACTTTAGTCCTCTTCTACCCTATCGCACTATAGTATGATCTACAAGGATAATCAATTCCTTACGCTCGAAAACTATCTTAACCTCCATGTTCGACAATCAGTTTCTACACTTTATCCTTATCTCTCTACAACATGCTCTTATCAGATTATCATTTCTTATCTCCTTTCCAACTGATAAGAACCTAACACTCTTCTCAAACCCTCTGGTACTATAGTATGATTTTCAGTTTCACCCACCCTGCCAATCGAGCTCTCTTTTCTATACTACTCCTGTCTAATACAAAATTGACATCTTGGGTTCATATACAGTGTCACCGAAAAATAATGCCTAGACTTTAAATAACTGTCACAAAAAAACTATGAAAAGTAATTTATTGGTTTTAGTCTTATGTAATGTGCGGCAAAGAATACATTTGTCTTTCATTCCTTAGTATGTTTCAATGTAAGCACCGTTCGGTGTGCATCAGGAGCAAATGTGTGCAATGTGAGCACCAGGAGGCCTACCACGAACAGATCGAATTCTCCCCTTTCTCGTAAAATCTTCTGCATTTCCCGATGTGACGTTGCATTCCGATGACCCTGAAATAAATGCTACCACGACACAATCGAGAACGTCTTCCATCGGATTACTGTCATCGAGATCTACACGAAAACTTCCGACCCCATTGACGGGAGTGAGAAAAGCATTAGACCACGGGACAAGTACTCAAAAAGTAATTAAAAATTAAGTTTCGTTTGCCACATTTGGGGAGTATAAAAAAATATGATTTTTAGTATTTTATAAGTGTACTAATTAAGAAAATGCAATGTTCTCCAAAAAATATTTGCACATTAATTTTTTATGGCCAGTAAAAGTTGGAGTTGCAAAAATTAATATTTCATAAGTGGTATTTATACCTATTGACTTTAAAATAGAATATTTACACTTAATTTGATATAATAATGGAATAGAACAAAATAGAGAATATATTGAAGAAATAAGATACACACAGGGAGGAATTTTTATGATTTTTAAAAAATATGATTTTTAGTATTTTATAAGTGTACTAATTAAGAAAATGCAATGTTCTCCAAAAAATATTTGCACATTAATTTTTTATGGCCAGTAAAAGTTGGAGTTGCAAAAATTAATATTTCATAAGTGGTATTTATACCTATTGACTTTAAAATAGAATATTTACACTTAATTTGATATAATAATGGAATAGAACAAAATAGAGAATATATTGAAGAAATAAGATACACACAGGGAGGAATTTTAGCATTGCGTGCGAACTTTGCATTTTACCATTTTGACGGATTTACATAATTTCCACTTGTAAGCTTCTGAAAATTTCAAACACTTTTAAATGACTTTTCCAAAACCTAATATGTTTTTTGAAGCACCTCATTGAGATGCAATTCATTTTTAAACAAATAAAAATAACTCCAAAATACATAATTTAACAAAATAGAAAATATACATATTGCAAGTATGAAAGCGAAAAGAAGATCCTGTTTGGACTTCTGAAAAATAATCAATTTATTTTTGAATTTGAATGTATTATTTGAAGAAAAACACAACATGTGATGCTGAAATTACATATATTAAAATTTGAAGGACATTAGCCGAGAGTTTTAAACCTCGTTACCGAAACATGTGTGGCAGAGCCAAGTCAAATTACAAATTATAACAGAACAACTGGATATCGGATGGTTCCTTCAAGGTGTTTCATCCACCCAATTGTTTAAAACATTAATTTTAAATATATTCAATGCATTAAATTTTCAAAGTTAAACATGAAAACAAAAATTTACATTAGTAATTTACAAATATTAAACTTTCCGCAATAAAAATATCGACAAATAATCTTTCTACTATCTTTCGACTGATCTTTCTAACTATTAAATCAAGAAGTTAGGATAATTGTCTATAAAAAACAAAATAGAAATTAAATTAATAATTAAAGAAAAATCCTGAGCAGTAGTAAAAACACTTATTCATATCATATGTAGAGATGCACCGAATAGTGATTTTTCCGAATACCGAATATTCGGCCTACAGGCGAACCGAAAGGCCGAATACTGAATATTCGGCTTGTCTAATAATTTTATATTTCCAAGTTTAAAGGCATTAAAATGTTAAATTTTAAAACAGTTTTACATAATATTTAAAACAAAAAAACCTTTCATTTTGATAATCAAGAGCTTTTTTCAAGTAAACTTTATGCTGAAAAAAATTTGTTTTGAGTTATTTAAGAAGATGATGGTTATAAAACTCTTTTAATTAATAAAATTTTAAATTTCATGGCTTCTTCCGTGAATTAAAACAAATTAATAAAATTTTCTTAAATTCCAAAACAAACATTTTAAAATTTAAAATCAAAGACAAATTGTGAAAAAATTAGAAGAAAAATTGTACAGGTTCATATATTACTATTTGTTTGTCAGGAAGAGACTAAAGTAAAAGCAAATAAATAATACAATCTATTCAAATTTTATATGGTGGTAACTCGGCAAGAATAACAGTTCTACTCCCTTTGTTTAAGCAAGGAAGTTTTTAAATGCATCCTAGATCAGTGTCTTGGAGTGGGCGAACATTTTCAGAGATTGTAAACGTTGTTCTTAAAATCTTAGTAAGAAACAGATTATTTACTGGGCAATTTCAGGAACTTGCATTTGTACATAATTAATTCCTATTAAAATCCTCATGATTAGTTAATTTTCTTAAATAATACTTAAAAAACAGCAAATAGATAATGTAGAAACATTCTCTTTTATTTAAATATATGATTCTGTTTCTAATTATTCTGAATATCTTTATAAGTTGACTGTTAAACATAGAAGTGGTATAAAGCCCAGTTGCAGAAAATTCTCCAAGTATCTGCAACAGATACTTCAGTGGCAGAAAATAGTTTGCTATTCGGCCAAGCCGAATATTCGGTATACCGAATAGTTTGATATTCGGCCAAACCGAATATTCGGTAACATGGCCGAATACCGAATAGATACCGAATATTCGGTGCATCCCTAATCATATGCATATTATCTCTGGAAAGCTGCATGGCTACAGTATAAATAAATGACTTAATCTTTAAAAGTACATTAAATTTTCAAAGTTAAACATGAAAACAAAATTTACATTGGTAATTTACAAACATTAAACTTCCCGCACTAAAAATATCAACAAATAATCTTTCTACTATTTTTCGACTGATCTTTCTACTTTTAAACGAAGAAGTTTGGATAATTTTCTATAAGAAACAAGAAACAATAGAAATTAAATTAATAATTAAAGAAAAATCCTGAACAGTATTAAAAACACTTATTCATATCACATGCATATTATCTCTAGAAAGCTGCATCGCTACAGCATAAATAAATGACTTAATCTTTAAAAGTACATTAAATTTTCAAAGTTAAACATGAAAACAAAAATTTACATTAGTAATTGACAAACATTAAACTTTCTGCACTAAAAATGTCAACAAATAATCTTTCTACTATCTCTTGACTGATCTTTCTATCATTAAACCAAGAAGTTTGGATAATTTTCTATAAGAAACAAGAATATAACATTCGAAAGACATAATTGCGTTTTTAGAAAAAAGAGGCTTTCAGTAAAATTAGAATGCGAAGAGTATTGTAGAGCAACAGCGAGTAAACAAAATCAAAACAGTAAAACGCAAAGCCTTTGGTAAAACGTAAACACGCGCAGAGCTAGCCTATTCATGACGTCACGCGGAGTAACACAATAATTTTTTCTTCCTTTTTATCTAAAACCTCACTTTGTTGAACTTAAAATTATTTTATTCAACATAAAAAAAGTAAAACTAATTATTTTTTATTGAAATGTATATATATATTCTTCGTTAAATTTAAAGTTGTAGTATCGCAGCGGCATTTAGCGTCAAAACCTTCAGGAAGAGTTTGGAAGACGTAGAAATATAGTTCTACGTTTCAAAGGATATTAAAAAATAATGTGCAAGTTCTTTTTGGTGAACATTGTTTTTGTATGTTAACTTCTGTCCAATTTCTTAATATACAAAAGTTCACTTACTCCCCGTGCTTGGTAAACGAACTTGAACGATACGTGGTCGTGTCCTATGGTCTACATATATTGTCGGAAGTGCGTCTTTGGGGAGAGATTTTAAAGCGGTTGATATTGTTTTCCCTGTTTAGTAAAAATACCATCGACACACGCCTAATTAAGATATTTTCATAATCTTTTTTTTTAAAACGAGAGTGAAATGTTCAGATTTTCAGTTGTCAAAATCTCGAAGTGATATGACGGATAGTTATTTATAAAATGGAAAATAAAAATGAAATTTGTTTTTTTAACCAAGCAAGGGTTTTTCTTTGAAAATTTAATAAGAAATTAACATGTTAAACTACAAATATTTAATTAGTATCATAAGAAAGATCTTATTCTAGATTTTTAAATGGTATAAAAAGAAAAGTTTTATAAGTTCTTCTTAAGCAAATATGGGTATAAATACGCCAAAATTTCAAGAAATTCTACTTAAATATAAAATAACTGGGAAAATATTATAAGTTTTGAAACTAATTTTTAGCACTAATAATAAGCGTTTTTTTTTTTTTTTTTTTTTTTTTTTTTTTTTGCAAATACTGCAAACAATTTTTTGTAGATTTAGATTGATTTTTCTTTCTGATACGCTATCTTTTTAAAATGAAATGTTAACTTAAAATAAAAAAACTAATACTAATTTGAAAAAAAAGTAATTGAAATGCTTATTAAAACATAATCTAACAAATCATCACGCACAATCTTATTAATCTGTTTTAAATAAACAACGCGTAATACCAAGAGAGCTAATTATATCATAGTTCTTGCACAAATAATTAGCAGTGTGATCAAGCGCTGCATATGCCCCAAAAATAATTGACCATATACTGTTACTAAAACTTCTGTATACTATATATAACATTTATGCTAATATTTAAGCCCATGTGCGCTCTATCATTGTTTACTCAAACAAAATAATTATCCAAAATTTCCAAAAGATTTTCCTTTTCTTTTTTTAAAATTATTATTAAATGCTTGCTGTATCAATTTTAATGACTTGTTGTATAATATATATATCTATATATAAATATATAAAATCTTTTAATAACAACCAATGAGAATTTCCGATTAGTACAAAATCAAAATATTCAATCAAAAAGTTTTCGGAAAGAAAAAGTCTTAGGAAAGTTTTGCATGTTTTTCAACGGCATATTTTATTATGGAATTTAAATAAATTGTAGCGTTTCTAAGGTCATCAAAAACAACGTATTTCCTCGTAACTTTTTTACAATAAATTTTGAAAACTTTCATACAAAATAAATAAATATATATATATATATATATATATATATATATATATTGTTTGAAGATGATGTGAATCAGTCTTCTTCACTTTTCATTTTTTTTTTCTGCCTTTGATTATAAAACTATTTTTTCGGAATATAAAATAATTATTGCTCAAATTAACCAAAAAAAGGAAGTTTCGATATTAAATAAAGCTTAATATTAGGATCGCCAGAGAGTCCTCTTTGTGTGTGTGTGTGTGTAGATTGAGTAATATTTAACTTATATTTTGAAAGATTAGTTTTATATAGAAATTAAAGACGGAGACAAAAAAATAAAAATCTAAGAAGACTGATTCACATCATCTTCAAATAATATATTTTTTATCTTTTCTAAATTTACTGTAAAGTTACTATGAAATAAGTTGCTTTTTTATGTTATTAGAAACTTTACAATTTATTTTATATCCAATGAAATATGAAGTATAAAAAATGTAGTATCTTAAAGTATTCAAAATCCTGCAATACTTTCCAAAGATATTTACTTCTTTTTTTTTTCTTTTTTTTTTTGCGCAAAAATTTTTAATTTAATATTTTTATCTTGTTCTAAAAAGAAATTCTCTATCTATTTACTAAAGTATTTTGTTATTTAAGCAACAAATAACAAATCTTAAAACTGATACAACATGTAATAATCTATATAAATAAATATTTGGAAATTTTGAATATTTGATTTATTTGGGTAAACAAGGATTGTGCACACATGGGCTTCGATATTTTCAGAAATGTTATATTTACTATAAAGAAGTTTTAGCAAAAATATCTAGTCAATTATTTTCTAGTAAGCACAGCATGTTTTCTCTGCTATTTTTTTATGCGACAACTATTGTATAATTAGAGTTTTCTTAGCATAACACACTGTTTATTTAAAGGAAATTAATAAACTTACACACGATATTTTGTTAAACTATACTTTAATATGTACTGCAATTATTATTTTTTTAATTCATATTAGAATTTATTTTTTTAATTTTGCGTTGAATTTTCATTACAGACTCCATACTGCATCAATCTAAATCTACTAAAAGCTGCATGCAATATTTTCAAAGTACATTTATTGTTAGTGTTTAAAATGAGTTTCAAAGCTTAAATATTTTCCCGTTTATTTTGTATTTAAGCAGAATTTCTTGAAATTTTTGGGTATTTATGCTAATATTTACTTAACTAAAACTCACAAAAAATTTATTTTCATATCATTTTAAAGTTTAGAATAAGGCCTTTCTTATGATAGTTATTAAATATCTCTATAGTAATTTGTTAATTTTTTATTAATTTTTAAAGAAAAGCTCCCGCTTAGTCAAAAAAAGCTAATTTCATTTTTATTTATCATTTTCTAAAGATCTACCGGTCGTATGATTTTGAGCTTTTAACAGCTAAAAATCTGTATATTTCACATTCGTTAAAAAAAAAAGATTATGAAAATATCTTAATTAGGTGTGTGTAGATGGCATTTTTAATAAACACAGAAAGCAAAATTAAACATTTGTTTTCTTTTCAAACGGGAGAAAAAGAGGGAAGGTCAGTGAGAATTGTCTCGTAACTGAAGTGGTCAATCTAGTTTTTTTCGATGCCTACTTGAAAAGGAATCTAGAATCCGTGAGGTATTGCCGAGATCTTCGTGGTAGCACTTAATCTGTGTATCGGAAAAAAATTTCGGGAAACATGTAAATTCGACCGCGGGTTCTTCTCGCTTCGGAAGGAACTCGATTCGCTTGTGGTAGGGCCCCAGGAGCAGTTTGACCTGGATAAGTTCTCCGAAAAAGCCGCTGTACTCTGACTATTGACTCTGACTGTACATACCAAATCACGCACTGTGCTTTTTGTTGCACGGTCAACATCGTACTGAGCAGCTGCAGTCTGGCGCGTCGGCTGACCTTGACGACTGCGCAACTAATCCGCGCATAACACAGACACGCAAACGAATTCTGGTGAACTAAAACCAAACTTGCGTTCACCAGTTATCATGTTGTGAAAGAATTACTCATTTAACATAAAAGGTTTCGATGTTATGATTTTTTTAAATCTAGGCATTATTTTTCGATGACCCTGTATATATTACGAGTCCTCACCAAATGAATAGAACCGATGTTCACAACATTTTTAAACAGAAGACATTTTTTCTTCGATACGTTAATGCGAATGATACGTAGTATAGTAAGATCCGAATGATATTTTTATTCGTGAGTTTAGTTTAGATGCATAAATATTTTATTCCTGTCAAATTACTGTATACAAAATTCTCAACTAAAAACGAATCATAGTGTGACCCCACCAGTAGTTGATCAAATAAAGTCAGTGCTACGGGGTTTTTTTTTAATTATATTTCTTTCCTTTTAAGTTTTAGAAGGAAACTAACATGATTGCTACAGCCCTTAAGAGGCTACTTCAGTCAAGTGAAAAGACCCGTTCGCTAATGCTAATCCAATGGAAGAAATTTATAAAGATATCTCGGTTGCATTTTAATATTTTTAAATGATTTTTTTTTTGCATTGGATAGCTGAGATCGATCTGTAGGCAGGCCGTTTTATACTTTTTCAATTTTTATTGCAGATTTTTTTAAAGAAGAGGCTTTCAGTTTCGAAACCGGTTCCGAAAATGAAAGTGCCCTCATTAAAATTATCCGTAAAGAAAATCGAAAAAGCAAAAAACGGCCTTTGTAGAGATCGATCTCAGCTATCCAATGCAAAAAAATTCATTTAAAAATATTAAAATGCAATCGAGATATCTTTATAAAATTTCTTCCATAGGATTAGCATTAGCGAACGGGTCTTTTCACTTGACTGAAGTAGGCTCTTAAAGGATGTCCTATAATGGACAAAAAAGAAATCCGCTGAAATTAAATAGCAACAAAATTATAAATAAATAGATTTTTTAATTGCCATTTTTCCAGTGGTTGATCAGGCCGAAGAAATCAATCGAAAATCTGAAAATGAATCTTTAAAATGTCATCCTTGGGCTGTGATTAACAATAATTCTTTTAAAATATTAGTTGAAATAAGTAAGATGGAAGTGGATTATTTTAACTTACCGTAATTGTCTCCAAGTAATTTAAAACTAAATGTTTACACTTTCTAATAAAAAAAATTCCATAAAATGGCTTCCCATAGCAGACAACTGACAACAATGTAATAACAGGTGCACTACCATTCAAACAGAAATGTTATGTCTAGTGCCACGTATAAACTCATTTTCGTCTGAAATGATGCAATATTTTTAAAAAATTTGATCATACTGGAAAAATATAATCTAATGGCGGGGTCACCTTATATCAGGGATGGCGAACCTATCTATGGCACGCGTGTCATGAGTGACACGCTGCGGAATATTTTTGGCACGGCTTAGATTCATGTTCTACATCAAAATATAGTAGAATTTCACAAAATGCATTAATTAATCTAGATGTTATCTCTGTTAATCTTAATTCGATTCGTTCGGTTGGTTGTCATTGTCATACAGAGTGAAGAAACTGAAATATAACTTATTTTATCCTAATCTAGCTCAATATTGGCACACAAAATTTTAAGAATAAGAGAGATTAGGAGATTATCGCAAAAGAAAGATTAAAATGCATTATAAGAAAAAATGCCGATTGTAAAATTATAACAACTTGGAATTCAATTCCAGACTCTAAAAGCTGTAGATTCTGACGCTTGCTATGTTGACAATTTTTTTTCTGCGAGATATTCTTTTCGGAAATAAATATGAAAATTCAGGTAAAAACACCTTCTGAAATGAGTCCAACTCGACATGCATTCTCGTAAAAATATCTAAGTACGAAGCTGATATAAATTGTTTGGCATCTAAGATGAGACAACAAAAATGATATTTCAAAAATAATTTTCTAAAGTATAAATTCAAATATTACCCATATATATATATTTTAATGCTGAAAACAAAATTTTAAGTAATTTTGATTCGTTATCATTTGATGAATTAATTATTTTTTAATGTTGGCACGTCGTGATCAAGTAAAATATATTTTTGGAAAATTTTGGATTATGCACAACAGTTTTAAATATAACACAGTTTTTCTTCCACACTAAAATTTTTACATAATCATTTTTAGAATAAAAGTTAAAGCTAAAGCATTGAAATTTAGGTGATAGGTAACATTGCTTTTACAAATATCTGCAGTACAGTGCAAGTCTTTTTAATCCTACACTACGCAATGATTCATATATTAATTAAAATTTAAACTTTAATAAGTAAATTCTGTTCCATGCTACCATTATATTTAAATAAATACTTGATTTATGTAATCACAGAATTCTATACTATTAAACCAGGTGAATAATTATTCCTTAAAATTTATGGTATCATATAACCGTAAATATGGATATATAAAAACATACTTCCAAAAGAAAAAATCGTGCAGTGTACGGTTAAAGGTTTGTAATATAATGCAGGAAAATCTCTCTAAGTTGAACACCTGCGGTTCCAGAAAAAGTTGTACAACATATATAAGTGCTTATACGTTTTTAACCATAATTTCAAATGCTACAAACCCGAAACTTTCTGGCACATTATTTGACTCATTTTTAAACGTGAAAGCTTAAAATTGGCAGGTCTGACTATTGAAGCGATTTGGTACCGAAATAGGTTTTCCATTTGTTGATAAATAAATTACTTATTGAATTGTAAGCGATTTTGGTCCCTTGAAAACATGTTTTTTCTCCTTTCTCTGGCTGTTTTTCTCCTTTCGTCTGGACATACAGATCGTCTTTCGATTACAGTTATTATTTTCTGATTATTAGTTTCTGAATAACAATATACCTTCCAATTTTATATGTTTGTGAACAAAAATGAAATTTAAAATGTGTCAGAAAGTAGCTCCTTTGTATTTGAGAACAGACTTAAGGCTGTTCTAAAATCTAAAAGGGCAACTTTATGACATAAGTTTTAATTCATTTTTGTTAGGAAATGCATGAATCTAGCGGGTGTTGTTGTTCAGAAACTATGTAACTGAGCTGTTTTTCCGTTTTTTTGCAAAGGCAATATATCTTTCAAAAAAAAGTGTCAAAGTGGGCGTTTTGAACTGAATTTCCAGACGGAAGAAGAAAAACCAGTCAGTGAAGGGAGAAAAATGTCTTTGTCACGTGATCAAAATCGCTTATAACTCAATAAGTAATTTATGGATCAAAAAATGAAAAACACAGTTCGATTCCAAATCGCTTCCATGGTCAGGCTTTCCCATTTTATACCTCTCCGTTAAAAAAAATGACTTTATAAATGTGTCAAAACGTTTTACGCTTGTTGAGCAGAGCAGTTGAGCCTTAACGCCAATGTCTAAACTTTCAATAATTAAAACAATTTCGTATTGAATGCTAGAAAAATATATAACGAATTTTGATTGTTTTCTTGAACTCGAATTTTCTGTAACGCCTAACATATTTCTTTTTCCATACTCAGTTCAGTCTTTTTTTTTTTTCTTTTTCAATATACTGATTTGACATTTAATATGAATTTCAATATACTGAAATTATGTGAAAAACTATAATTGTAATTATAATAGCTTCTAAAGTGTGTTTATCTAACAACTTTCAAAATAAGAGTATGGTAACTATCAGCTCAGCTCCATAGTTAGGTGTTGCCAACAAGGGTAGACGCCAAGATCCAAAATGTTGAAGTCTGACGCTATCATCGACAAATGCATTGTAATTTTGGAGCGAAAACTCTCACTTTTGCCTTCGGCGCAGCACCGGGCTACGTGGCATCGTTGGTAACTGTTATCTTTTTATGTGATCAGAAAAAGGGGGGAGTAATTATTACTTTTCTTAAGAAAACGACCTCCCGTACCTCCAGGAGAAAGGAGCTATGTGTTTAGCATGGGAAAGTACTTTTCGCATTTCATGTGGTCGCCCATAATTCTTTTAGAAGAATCAACGCGACAAATTGATTTCTTTTTACAATGATGCTAACACAATGCTTCTGGGAGGTTTTATGCATTGTAAAATGTAAACAGCTATTCCCTTTCAGCTATCTTCACCGCAACATTTCGACCACATATTCTACCGTGAAAGTGAAAGGTAACAGCTGCGATCGAAAGGGAAAGTGTTTTTCCTTACAATTGTATAATAATTTAATCAGACAATACCGTTTATGACAAATTTAGAAGATATTTTTCAGGGGTGGGGGGGGGGGGAGGGAATGAATAACACCAATAAAAAACTGCCTTTTTGGCAATAGATAAGATTAATAAATACTTTCAATTTTTGATTTTAAAAAATATATTTTGTCCTCACTCCTCACATGCTAGTGCCTAAATAAAAGCTGAAAATGAGCCAGATTTTAGAGTCCTGCGTCGAGTCGGGTTACCAAACGTTACTCGAGCCTGACCCGACAAGCAGTTCGAATAGGGTCGGGTTGACGCAAATTTTTTTTCGAGGCGGGTCGTGTTGGTTTCGGCTTGTTCTGCCATTTCAAAAGAAAGTCCAGACTGTTTTTTTTAAATGAAGATACGACATATTTTAATAGTAATGAGTGTATATGTGTTCATTCTTATACAAAAAGACTAAATTGATATTAAACATACAATTGTAGACTACTTTTCCATAATTGTTTTAAAATATGGATTAATATTCTTTCACTTCAGATTTGTGTTTGAATATTTCGGGATAAAGTGAGTCAAGCTTGTGTTGTGTTTCGGGTTCGATTCGGCTTTTGGGTTGATTTTAAGCAGAATTTTTGGGTTCTGGACTCAAGTTCCCAGCAAGAATCTAGCAGACTTTTAATACTTTGAATTAAAGATAATTTTTCTACTTTTTGATCGTCCATAATCTTTTCCTTTTTCGACGCCTCTTTCCGTTCTATGGAGTGGCATCCAATTTACATCTTTTAAAACAAAAATGATATAATTACTAGAATTTATTCAAAAATTTACTTCATTATTTTGTAATTTAAAAATATCTCTATTTAACTGAAACTTAATAAATCTAATAATAATTTCCATAATTGGAATGTTTTTTTCCGATGCCTTTACAACAGATGAAAACAATAACCCTAATATCGCTAAGTACTAAACAAATGAAACAAAATTAGAGATTAAAAATTGTAATTCCTATTGTTTTTATCATAGATCTAAAGTCATTTTTCCAGTGATTGGAAGCGATAAGTATTGCTAAAAACCCGAAGATTTGAATTTCATGTAAGAAATAATTAATTGGTTTCGGAAAAAAATATAATATATCCAAACACCCTGGGGTAATGTACTTCATTTTAATTGATAAAAAGTTGCAGAATGAAATAGTTAAAAAAACAGTTATATACAAACAATCTACGTGTTTCGGTTTCACCGAAGCCATTTTAAAGACCGCAGTCTTGTCTTTAAAACGCAGTCTTGTCTTTAACAGCTGAGTCTTGTCTCAGCTGTTCTTAACTGCTCTGCTCAACAATCGCAAAGCGTTTTGACACATTTACAAACTCATTTTTTAACGGAAAGATATAAAATTGGAAAGCCTGCCATAGGAAGCGATTTGGAACACCTTTTTCACCCATTCTAGACCGGTTATTCTACTTTCGCGCGGAAATTCGGTTCAAAACGCCCACTTTGACACTATTTTCTGAAAGCGTTTGCAAAAGACGAAAATAAAACAGCTCGATTACATAGTTTCTGAACAACAACACCTGTTAGTTTTATGCATTTCCGAATAAAAGTAAATTAAAACTTATGTCACAAATTTCCTTTTTGGATTTGAGAACAGCCTTAACACCTTTTAGGAATTAATGAAGTATTTTCTTGATTTAACTCTTTTTTTTCTACCGACAGTAAGTATGATTTTTAGGATAATGTAATTAGGATAATCCGATGTGGAGAAAATTAAAGCTTAGAAATTAGATAATATAAGTAGAAAATAAAAGAATTGTACTGTATATGGTATTTTGTAAAGTAATATTGATATTTCCAAATATATGTCATTCTTAAAAGTGTTTTTTATTCCAACTTTCATGCTCTGAAAGTGCATCTCTATTTGAAATTACATTGTGTCGGAAAGCTTACAAATTTAATTATTTATTGAATAAAACTGCGGTATTAAATATTATGATTTATTATTTTAGCAATAAACATAACTAATTCTGAATTTTGCGTTTAACGTGTTGAAATGTAACAAGAATTTATTTTTAATGGTGGTTCAGGAAAAGTTACAAACCTGAACATAATTTCTGCTTTTTACAGAAAAACCTGTCAAAATGAAACAAGTATAACCGAATACTTCTTACTTTTTTTTCATTCCATTTTTTAGACATTTTTTCCTGAATGAACAAAAATGTATTATAAAATAAGAATTTTTTTATAAGCCATTGGCTACAATTAAATAAAAAAGAAATTGTATACTGGAACAAATTGAATGAATTATAAAATAATAAATATAGCATACATTAATACCCCCAAAATAACATAAATAATAAATCAACCAAATAAAAATCTGTTTTCCGCCGGGAAAAAAATTCTTTGAAATTTCTTGAACTTAAGATACGTGAAAGTATAATATTTGACTAGTGATATTTTGAAAAGAAAATAAGAAATGACAACCAAAGCTGCAGAACTCAAAGTGATAATCACTTTTCTCAGCAGTTAACTCTTTAAAATTGCATTAATATACAAGCAATGTCATTACATGCTTAATCTATCTTCTTCTCCCATTTGGAAGTGTTGATGTTTGGCGGTAACAAGTTCCGTATTCCATGATTAATGAGGGGGAAATGAGATTTTAATATAATGAGGAATATTTATTTCAATTCAGTTGATTTCGGAAATATCATTCCGTTATTATTATTAACTTTTCCATAATGAATTAAATAATAAGTATATAGTATGCCATGATAGGATTAAGGTGTGACTGTTCTTAACCCCTTCGGGACCGAGGTCTCTTAATGCTGTTGTTAACTGCTCTGCTCAACAAGCGCAAAATATTTTGATACATTTACAAATTCATTTTTTAACGGAAAAGTATAAAATTGGAAAGCCTGGCCATGGAAGCGATTTGGAATTGAACTGTTTTTTTTTTTCATTTTTTGATCCATCAATTACCTATTGAGTTATAAGGAATTTTGATCATGTGACAAACACGTTTTTCGCTCGCTTTTGAGTCTCTTTCTTCCTTCGCGCGGAAATTCGGTTCAAAACGCCCACTTTGACATTCATTTCTGAAAGATCTATGGCGTTTGCAAAAAAATGGAAAAAACAGCTCAATTACATAGTTTCTGAACAACAAAACCAGCTACTTTAATGCATTTTCGAACAAAAATAAATTAAAACTTATGTCAGAAAGTTGCCATTTTGGATTTGAGAACACCCTTAAACAAATTTTATCCCGTTCGCACCAACTTATATTGAAAAAAGTAATTTTTCCTTAAATTATCAAGAAAATGCTTAAATTAAATAAAGTAAATTCCACTTTTCTTTAATATTGGTACCAAAAGAAATTCTGTATGCACTTTTTGAAGGTGCATATATGCACCTATGGTCCCGAAACAGTTAAGGCTGCTAGTCAGTCAATTTCTGAATTCCCCTCGCTAATGCTTAGTCTATGGGCGTTTGATGAATTCGTATATTTAAAATATCTCCTCAAGAAAACAACGTTTTTAACGTATTTTTTCTGTGTAACTCTTTTTAAAGACGTCTCTTTTTTTATTAGTTGTCAAAGTATTTCTAAATTATATACTTAATTTTATGTGAGGTAGAGGTCTGCACGGGCCGACATTTCCAGGCCCGGGCCCGGCCCGACTCAGAGAAAAAAATTCGGCCCGGCCCGTACAAAAAAAATATTGGTCCGGCCCGGGCCGGTAAAAAAGTTAAAAGTTAGGCCCGAGCCCGGCCCGGCCGGTAGAAAAAAATTATTGGCTCGGCCCGGTATAACAGCTAAAAATTCGGCCCGAGCCCGGCACGGCCCGAAAAAAAGTTAAAATCTCGGCCCGAGTGAATTTCTACAAAACATTGATTTTTACGTCGATTTGGTTAAAAATTTGTCTCGTACGAGAAGTTCAGGCCAAAAATATTTATCTTAACTTTTCTTTCATGTTTATAATCTTCATTTTTATAGAAGTGCCGCAGGGTGCGATATTTATTTTTTTAATGAATCTCTATTTCTTGTAAGTAAATGTTTCAGTTATCATTAATATTGTTAATCCACATTCCATGTATTGATGTTTTAAAAATCTGAAAAATACTATATACACTAAAATCTAAAACGGAATTGCATAGAAAAGGAAAAAAATGCCTTATAGACAAGTTCCCTTCTTAGCAAGTGTAAATGTATTATATATTCTTTTCTTACGTAGTAAAGTACATTAATTTTGCATGGATCAACACGTTTTTCAGTTTAAAACTAGAATCCGTCACAGGCAGGTTCTTTTTCACACGTTTTACTATATTTTAATTTAACTATATTTTAATAAGCTTAGAAATCTACTATTCTTTAAAAAGAATGAATTTGAATGTTTAATTGTAGAATAATGGCGATTTAAAAATGTAAGCATTTTTTGAAAAAAATTTGTGCCAAGCCTAATTTTACTGACCTTTGAACGGACCTGGCCACGCCAAGACAATGATTTTCATAAGGCTTGGGTCAAAACTAGGAATGAAAATTTTGAGCCGATGAAAATTAGGCCGATGAAACGAATGAAAATTTTGGGAATAAAACCAGTACCGGCTCTGTGCAGAAAAAATAAGTTAGGCCCGGCCCGAACCTTCAGGAAAAAAGTAAGGCCCGAGCCTTCAGAAAAAAGTAAGGCCCGAGCCTTCAGAAAAAAGTATGGCCCGGGCCCGGCCTGACCCGAGTGCCGTGAATGAAAATAGGCCCGAGCCCGGCTCGCGGGCCGGGCCGGGCTCGAGCTTCGGGCCACGGGCCGGCCCGTGCAGATCTCTAATGTGAGGTTTAACACCTCACATAAAATTAAGTATATAATTTAGTATATCTTTCTCACAGTTTGTCAGCTTTTAACGCATAAAATATCAAATGAAGCCTATATTTTAGAAATATTTTAAGAACAAAAAAACAACAACAAAAAAAAAACTTTTCATAAGAGTACAAAGAAAAAGGGAGTGTAAAATATTAATTTCCCTAGGAGATATTTAAATATACGAATGCATTCTACGCCCATAGACTTAACATTAGGGAGAGGGACTCGGAAATTGACTGACTAGCAGTCTTAAGACAGTTCTCAATATATAAAAATATATATTTTCCTCGTTCAACAACGAAAAATTTTCGGAGACATTTACGAGCTCGATTTGAAATGTAAATGCATGACCCTTCATGGCATGATCATTGAACTGATTTTTAATCGAACTGATTCCAACATTTTTCGATAAATGAATTGTGTATCTTGAGTTATAAGAAATTGCTGTGCCGTTATAGTTTTTCTTTTCCTTTCCAGCCCTGTCGCGTCGGGAAATTTCGTTCAAAACGCCAAATTTTGACAGATTTTTCCGAAAGATCTTACTGTTTTCAGTGAAACTGGAAAAAGTGTTCGATTACAGTTATAAGAGAAATCGCAAATCCCATGCTATTTCAAACAAAAATTAATTCATAAATGTCGCAGAAAATAGCCAGTTTGGATTCAAGAACTTTGGATTTAGAGCTTGGCTTATGAATTTACCTCAGGCACGCGAAGATACTCGCAAGCTAACGTTAAACCTATGGGAACATTCTTTTGAAATATCATTTTGCCATTCCGATATATATATGTATTTCTCACTGGATAGCTGAAGTCGATTTATAAATAGTCTCCCCCCCCCCCCCTCTTTTTAAAAAAATATTTTCAATTTTGGTGAGGTCATTATATTTCAAAACCGGTTCCGAATATGCAAATATCACCTTAACAAAAAGCTGCAACCAAATAAAAAAAAAAAAGAGTATAAAATGGCCCTTTTATAGATCGAACTCAGCTATCCAATGCAGTAATAAATAAATAAATAAATAAATAAAATAAAATATTTAAAAATATCGAAATGAAAACGAGATATTTCAAAAGGACGCTTCCATAGGTTTAACATTAACTTCCAAGTGCCTTCGCGTGACTTTAAGTAAGCACATAATGTCCTACACTAGTCACGCGAAATGACTCGGAAGCTAATGTTAATCCTATGGGAAAATTTATTTTCAAATTTCTCGCGTGCATTTTAATATTTTTGGATTATTATAATTATTTTATTTTTGTTTATTTATTTATTTATTTCATAGGATAGCTAAGGACGATCTCTAACGGGCTAGTTTTTACTTTTTCGGTTTTGGTTTCAGATTAAAAAGAAAAAAAAAAATCATTGTCGGAACCGGTTCTGAAATTGAAACTATCCTAATATAAAAAAGAAAAAAACTGTAACCAAAATCGAAAAAGTAAAAACTAGCCCGGTTAGAGATAAACCTTAGCTATCCTATGAAAAGTAAAATTATTTTAAAATGTTAAAATGCAAGTGAGATATTTGAAAATAACGTTCTCATAGACTTTATCATAGACTAGATCAAGGCCATTAGCGTTCTTGTTTGTTTCCGCGATTAGTGTAGGCACTTAAATCCAAACTGGCTACTTTTTGACGTATTGCTGAATTCGTTTTTCTTTGCAAATGTATGAGACTGGCAGTTACTATTATTTAGAAACTATGTAATCGAGCAGCTTTTTCCAAATTTCGGTAAAGACGAAAGATCTTCCAGAAAATGCTGTCATATTATGCGATTTGAACAAGAATTGTTTATAATTCAAGACGTAATCCACTTATCGGAAAATGAAAAAACTGTACGGTTACAAACTACTTCAAGAATCATGGCTGCAAGAGTCATCTTTTACGTTTAAAAATGAGTCCGTAAAGGTATGAAAAAATTTCATTTTGTTGAACCGGGATTTTTTTTTTTTTCCTCGAACCGTCTAATAAACTCTCCTTTAAGTTTTCTTTTCGCAATTTTATATTTTGCATGACTAGAAGTAATAATTTAATTTTTTTTTCCCATTGGCCATTATAAATATCTCTTAGAAAAAGTCAACTGGAGAATTTTCTCTCTCCATGATAAAAAGTTCATCTATAAAGACATTTTGATTACTTTATACAATATATGCTTCTATTGACATTTCTCCCCTTCCTTCCTTTATTCATTTTCTTTCTTTATTATTATTAATTATATTATTATTATTATTATTAAGTATATTATTATTATTATTATTAAGTATATTATTATTATTATTTATATTATTATTATTATTAACCCCTTCCGTACCAGTGGATCCACGTATGGATCCATGTTCATTCATTACTATATCGTTGCTGCTAAAAACGTTATTGCAAGAATATATCTTTGTGTATAGCTGGTATTATGAGATTATTATTACTATTAAGTATATTATTATTATTATTATTAATTATATTATTATTATCCTTATTACTATTAAGTATATTGTTATTATTATTATTAATTATATTATTATTATCATTATTACTATTAAGCATATTATTATTATTAATTATATTATTATTATTACTATTAAGTATATTATTCCTTTCTCTTTCACTCTCTTTTTAAAGATGTACAGACATGTGTTTGTATGCTGAATGTTAAAAAATCTTTATCGATAACTGTGTGCAATTTTAGCCAATCTTTGATTGATTTAAGTAAAAAAAAAAAGTAATAAGAAATATGAATGTGGACAATAAAATTAAACATAATACCTACAGGTTAGCTTTCCTCCTGGTATGATCGATTTAAATTTGCAAATGTATTTTATCTTTGCAGAAAAGATTTTATAATATGAAGACATTTAAGGTACATCACTCTTATAAAACCTTATAAATTCTATTAAAATTTAAAATGGTAATTTAGAAAATTCGGAATATTTTTCCTACTATTGCAAAATGATAGAAATTGATTGATTTATTCATTTATTTCCATCGGTGGTGACAATGTTTATTTGATCTGAACCCAATTTAATAAATACGTGATACTTATAAGAATTTGTACATTTTTTTTTCCCAAAGAAAAAATATTCCAGTTGTCCTTTTACCTCGCACAATATCCAGAAATATTTTAAAAGACCACACTGCAGGGCTCCAACTCGGTCCGTTTTTGAACACCGAATTTTTCAATTTTGTTTTTCTTTTTTTAGATTTTTCTTGCCAATTTTAAAGAAACCTACCCTGAAGGTTATTTTTATAGCAAATGTGGTAGGAATCTACTACGTAAATTTTTCTTTGGAAATGTATTGGTATTAAAAAAAGGGAACCAGTGGGAGCCCTAACATTGTAATAAAATTACCGTAGGCACTTACTTCTCCGGATCGAGTACCACCAAGAGCGAAAGGTTGGTTCCCGCTGTCATCACTAAGTTTCTTTTTCGCCCCAAGGGGAACCGTTGGTCCCATCATCATTTTATGTATCATGCTGATGAACAAGAGGAAAGAATTTACCAATTGGAGATTTATTTATTATTTTCCAATTCAATCTGCTTGCTGATCTAGGAAATTATAGGAAATCAATTGCTGTTTGAAAGTCTTTACAGCTGAGCACGTAACAGATAAATGAAAATCACGCAGTAAATTTTCATGATTTATTTGAATTTATTACAGATTTATATATTTGCATTCATTTCATAAATTCACAGTACATTCATCTAAATTATGTAAATTGGTGAATATTATAGGAAATCAATTGCTTTTTGAAAGTCTTTACAGCTGAGCAAGTAGCAGATAAATTAAAACCACGTAGTAAATTTTCTTGATTTATTTGAATGTATTACAGATTTACATATTTGTATTCATTTTATAAATTCACAGTACATTCATCTAAATTATATAAATTGGTGAATATTATAGGAAATCAATCGCTTTTTGAAAGTCTTTACAGCTGAGCACGTAACAGATAAAGGAAAATCACGTAGTAAATTTTCATGATTTATTTGAATTTATTACAGATTGATATATTTGCATTCACTTTATAAATTCACAGTACATTCAACTAAATTATATAAATAGGTGAATATTATGCTGTATAATTCACAAATGGAATATCGTTAGATTCTTAATCCTTTATGATTCAACAACTCCGATTTAAAAAATATTTTCTCAGAAGTTACAATACATCATTCTAAGCATCTAAAAAATAATTTAAAAAATTTTTGAACATAAAAATAAAGAATTATTAAATAAAAGGTACTTTTTTTTCACAACACCAATAAACAGAAAATTACACAATTCTTATAAATAATGTCAATTTTCTAATATAAAATTGCAAAATATACGAAATTAGCTTTGTAAAAAAAAAATATTTTTGAACGCCTCTAACCTTTTTAATTTTACAAAACTGACAAAGTTCATTTTAGCCATAACGATACAAAACTGCTCAAATGATAAATAAAACTTTGGCATGAAAAATTAACTCAGTATCGCCGTCTGTCGAGAATTCTATGAACAATTTACATTAATCCCCGTGTTGGGAGATAACAGCAATCAATAAAATCATCTTTAAAGGCCGCTGTATAAGTAACATTGATTTTTTTTTTGTATGTTGCAGCTATTCAGCGCAGTGATACAAAGGTTTAATTCACAGCTTTCTATTCTCACATTGGATTTTTTCTCAGTACAGCTCAATTTTAAAACAAACCAATTCTAATTTTGAGGCAGTTTGTTACTTTCCTCTGCTCTTGCGTCCGAAATTCGGTCCAACTTTGACAGCATTTTCGGAAAAAAAATCTTCTGCCTTTACCGAAAGATGGAAAAGCAGTTCGATTACATATTTTCGTAATCAAAGCACCTGCCAATCTGATATGTTTGCGTACAAAAATTAATTTAAAAATGTGTCAGAAAGTATGCAGTTTGGATTTGAGAACAGCCTTATCAATAAATAATCGGTAAACGGAGTATATATTGAATTAATTCTCGACTAATACAAAAGTGATCGTTATTTTGCGATGCAACAATATAATTTACAAAGTGGAAAAGATTACATTCTAGCTCACCATAAATATTTAGAACAAATCTCCACAGAAACATTTAGAAAATATTCTATTTGAAAAGAACAAATATTTAGCACTCTTTTGATGCCATATTTCCGGGCTTTTGTTTAGCTTTTTATCAAAAGTTTTATTTTTGAAAAAAAAAATAAATAAATAAAATAAAAAACAAACAGCATCTTCATTAAGACCGAAAAGTTCTAATGCACCGACTGGGTGTAATTATTTTTTTGTTTCCTTTCTTCTTTCGACTAGTTTATTTGCATATTAAATCTTTATGAATGAAAGAAAGGGAGGATATTCATGTCTTTTTATGACTTTAAGAAATACTATGTCATATAATACAATTTAATACTTATGCTAGGTAAAGGTTTGTGCTTTCATTATTCATTGACAAAAGGAGTATGGTGCAGTCCAACCCTAGAGCTTATGTTGGTCCAGCCTAAAATATAGCCCACTTACGCCCATAGCGGGGATCAATCTTCGCATGAAACTGACTACTTTTTGAGTCATATTTCTAAATTCATTTTAGTTCCCAAGAACATGAAATCGGGAGGTGCTTTTATTCAGAAACTATGTAATAAAGTTTTTAAATTTTTTTGTAAAGACAGAATAAAGGTCATTCAGAAAATGCTGTCAAATTTGGCGTTTGGAATAGGATTTCTCGACGCGGCAGCGCTAGAAAGGATAAAAATTGCCGTCATGACACAAAATTGCTTATAACATAATGTATAAATATATAGCAAATTAACACCTTGTAATAATATACTACTTTTAATTGCCAAAAGCTGTAAATAAAAACTTTAAAAAGAGTAAAAAAGGGTTTATTCGACTGTTTGCATGTAAAGAAAAAAAAATAAATATCCAAGTAAAATGAAAAAATAACGTGCATAATATGAATATTATGCTTTTTAATTAAATAATGAACAATGGTTAAATTTAGTCTGTTACTTGATTTGCAGGAAAAGGCAAATATAGGAAATTGGGACTCTAGCATGAGGCGTACTCAGAAGGGATTTTGGATACCACTACTTTCGGACAGAGTACTTTACCTTATTTAATCGCAAAATTTGGGGGTTAAGGGAGTATTCGAAAAAATATTTTTCCGCCCTCAACAGCTCGAAATTTTCTGAGACATTTTCAAACTCATTTTTAAAAGTAAAAACATGAAACTTGATGAAGTGATTTTTGAAGAGGTGTATAAGAGGCCGTGTGATTTCATTTTTCGCCCAATTAATTAGAATTTGATTTTTAAACAATTATTTTCTCAGTATGACCATTTTTATCACTCTCATATTCCCGCTTCGGAAAATTCGGTTCAAAATGCCAAATTTGACAGCATTTTTTCCAATATTTTCTGCATTTATCAAAAAATCGGGAAGCACGGCACATTATGTAAGAGAATTCCCTAGTTTGATGCGTTTGAGAGCAAAAATGAGTTTAAAAATGAATCAGAAAATAAGCAGTTTGGATTGAAATACACACTTAAAGAAGGCAAAAATGCTGTTCAGAAATACTAGTATCCATAACTCCGTCACTCTAAAGTTGATCCACAGCCAAACTCGATCGACTGTCTTATACGGCTTTCACAATATCCCTTAGTTTCGGAATCGTTAAAGACTACAGTCGCCGCCAGATGGCGCGAATACCTACTGTAAATTGTATTTTCTCTACTATAAATAATGCTTATTAAGTGTTACTTTCATACATAAAAATACGAAAAACTTTTTTGCCTCGGCGTTTTTTATACTGCAAGCAGGAAAACTGAAGGATTTGGTGATAAAATAAATATAATACAATGCATTAAACAAAAGCAACTAAAAATATATGAAATAAAACGCTACTATAACACGGAAAATAAAGATTGCAAGAAAATTCCCGCATTTGTCTTTTAAAAATTAAAATTAAAATTAAATTAAATTGTAAATTAAATTTTTTTTAAATCTTATTTACTAGTTTCAAAGTATAAGAAAATTAACCAAAACTTTTTCATAAAAACAAATTATCCTCAAATCAGGATAACTTTTTAAACCATTCAATTATTTTTTACACCAGACTTCTGATGTAAAATACAGGTATAGAAAGTTGATTGCGGACATCTTTGGATAACAGTAAACATTAGAGATACTGAAAATGAAGTGTACAGGGAAATAGAAAAAATAATAATAATTATAGGTTTCTATCATTAATAGAAAAAATAAATAAAAACAGGGGAAATTATAAAATCAAATGTTTGAATTTTAGGCAGATATAAAAACTATAATAAAAAAAAATATTTACACAATAGTAAGAGAATAAGCAAGTTCGCCAGCATTCGGCAACTAACTCATAACGAAATATTTTTTCGGAAAATTGATTATTTTTACATGATTCTTAATTAATTAAAAAAATATAGATATATGTACATTGCAAACAATTTTCAATAAATTTGGCCACTATATGTGTTGATCTGAAATATTCAAGCATCTAGAAAAATAACAAAATTACCGTAATTTCTCGCGTATCAGCCGCGGCTTAGTTAAGTCTTTTTCAAACCGGAAATTTTATTGAAAAAAAGAAGTCAAATAAGTATTATGCAGAACCAAGTCGCATTTTATTTAAAATAAATTCTTGTAGGAAATCGAGTTATCTGAGGTGCTGCGGATACGCGCGAAATTAAAGTATATATAAAATTAAATATTCTAATTTTGGATACTAATGGTATAAAACTATGATACAATTAAAATGATATTTGCATATGTTTCACAATATCATCAAAATAAGCAAGTCTTTTTGTCAATAACCGGCAATCAACTCATATCGATTTTTTTTTTCAAAACATGGATATTTACATGATTCTTAATTATTAAGAAAATATATATGTCTGTACATTGCAAACAATTTTCAATAAATTTGAAATATTCAAGCATATATAAAAATCATAAAATTATACATAAAATTAAATATTCTAATTCTGGACAGCCATGGTATAAAAGTATGCGATTAAAATAAACATACAGTAAACTCTGTCTAAGGCGGAATCGATCGGGACCGAGAAAATTTTCCGTAGTAGACAATATTCCGCCTTAGACAAATTTTACTCTATGTCTAAGGATTTGCAGGGACTTGAAAATCTTTCCAAGTTAGACAGATTTCCGTCTTACACAGAGTCCGCCTTACAGAGAGTTTACTGTATATTTACATGTTTCGTAATATAAAAAAATAAGAAAGTCTTTTTTCCAATATCCGGCAATCAACTCGCATCGGTATATATTTTTTTTCAAAACATGGATATTTACATAATTCTTAATTATTTAGAAAATATATGTATCAGTACATTGCGAACGATTTTCAATAAATTTAACCTTTATATGGGCTAATCTTATACAAGCATATAGAAAAATTACAAAATCACATGGATAAAATTAAATATTCTAATTCTGGACAGTCATCATATAAAAGTGTACAATAAAAATAAAAATATACTTATTATGTTTTATAATAATAATAAAAAAAAGCAGTTTTTTTTCGCCAATATTCGGCAATTAAATCATATCAATTTTTTTCCTTAAAGAAAAAAAAAAAAAAAAAAAAAAATCATGGATATTTACAGGATCCTTAATTTAGAAAAATATAGATATGTGTACATTGTGAACAATTTTCCGTAAATTTAAATATTGTAGGTGCTGGTCATGAAATACGGGGAAATAAAACAACTAATAATAAATAAATAATAGTTTGTTTTTTTTCATGTCTCAATATTTTAAAGAATCTACAAGTCTTTTTTTTTTCTTTCAACAGTTTGTACTCCAAATTTGAAGGAAATTCATGAAAAGAAATTTCTGGATTTTTTTTAGTGAATCGTAAGTGCAGTATGGAACAGAGCAATGAGCCGGTTTTTACTATTTAAAAAAAATGAAAAATCACAGTTTCAGTAAGTTATACCTAAGAAAACACAAGCGTACAAGGCATATTCTTCATTAGACAGAGTAGGTAAAAGCACCCCCCCCCCTCCCCCCCACAATTCTCCGGAGAGAAACTCTGATTCCCCGAAAACAAAGGGATTTCGAATTTTTGCTACTGCCGTATAAGGAGAATCGAGTTTGGCCGTGGTTGATCTTATTGAACACTAGAAGACAATGTTGAAACCCCCTATAACACAACTTGTCTTTCCCTTTAGAGACTTCAAATAATGTATAAATCTATATCATAGATAGATGTAGCACGAAAATTATTTTTGTTAAGACATCAAATAATATAAGTTTGAATATAAACGATTGTTAGAAATGTGGAAGAATCATTGAAAACAAGGAAAATTATAGTCAATTCAGACACTTTATTAACATATTAAATTGAATCGTAAATTCACTTTAAATGAGACAACGGGATTCAAAATAGAGGATTCAACACACACATTACGGGACAGACTGTGGCATAGTACAACATTCAAACATGATACGACATATAGAAAAACAGACTGAAAATAATAATAATAATAATAATAATAATAATTACTCAGTTCCTCAAAATTTGGCTTGTTCAATCCAAGCCTGACTGTTGTTCAAAATAGAAAATCAGTCCCTGTTTACAGGTGTTGATTCTCTCAAGCTATTGTAAAGGAGTGTAATTTTCAGCTAACAATTCGGGTCAAAAATTTCAGTACTAGAATAGTAGAAAAATTTATATTAATAATGACGTTAAAATTTACGTCCATGAAAAAAACATTGCTTTCCATTTCTCCACATCCCCCCTACACCGTTGAGTCCTGCCTTGGGTCGGGAAACCGGATTTTACTCGAACCCGACTCGACCAGCAATCCGGATCGGTTTGAGACTATTTTTTTTTTTTTTTTTTTTTTTTTTTAGTTGAGGGTCAGGTTAACTTTAATAGTTTCGGGTTAGTGTTAGTTACGAATTGGGATTTCACTTTTGCAGTTCCGGTTCGAGTAGGCCCAATTTTTTATAACACAGTTAGATATTATTCCTGACGAAAAAACTATATGTTTGAACACATTTCATTCACATTTCATTCAACACATTCAATTTATCTATGTTCATTTTTCAACATAAAAGATAATGATATGAGAGATATTAGGCTATTTTTAAATTTTTGTATTCTTCAATATCTGGTTTATGTTGTGTTTCGGATTCATTTGAAATAGAATATCTGGTACCCGACCTGCGCACGACTATCTCCCCTATTATTTCTGTTTGCCAATGCTGTGATAATAGTTTTAAAATTGGTACATTTCATTTTCACATTTTAAAAATCGTTAAAAATGCTAAATTTCATTGTTCCGTTTGAAACGGAAGCTAAAGGAAGAACAATTTACAGTCTGTTTATATAATTATTACTTAGAGCCATGTTATATTTAAAGTCATATTTCTGGAATCTGGTTTTTCATAAAACGATACAAATTGCATTTACGAAAAATATATATTTGCAAGATTTAAAAAAAAATTCCCACAATCAAGTTATCAAAGTTTCGTGTTCCAGTTTCTTTCCACATCCATTTATAGGCATATTATCGATCAACGTAATCGCAGGCAATAAAATCGTCAACGTGTTTTTCGTTTTTCCCATTCCCCCTTATCGTAAATCACCCTTCACAAGAACTTCGCTGCGGGAACCAACAAAAGTGACCAATTTGTCAAAAAACCGTTAAATACATGCACGAAAGTCACTGTGGTTTTTTTTCTGACGTCAGAATGTCCAGCCCGTCAACGCTGGTGGTCCAAGCGTCGTGTCTCGGGAAATAAGAACACCCCCGAGATACAATTCCAAGCAAATCCCACAACCGTAAAATGGACAATGGAGGCTTTGTAGATAATAATTGTTCCAGGAAAAAGGATACAAGTAGGTGGGATAAAGATGCTTCCCTTTTAAAATGCCGAAAGTCGATTGATTTCCATGAGGTTTTGTTTCACGGTATTGAATTCGCGATGTTACATATTTCATAGGCAGAAAAATCGATTGCACACACAAATGTAAAAGTTTTTGGGCTGAAATACATCTAATTATCACAAACATTATCTCAAATCAAAGCTGACTACTTTTTGACACATCTTTTAATTCATTTTTGTTTGCAAACGTGTCGAATTGGCAGGTGTTCTTATTCAGAAACAATGTAATCGAAATGTTTTCGGTTTTTGGCTAAAGGCAGAATATTTTTCAAAAAATGCTGTGAAAGGGGACGTTTCGAACCAAATTTTCGGATTGAACTAGTGTTACCGGGTTCACTATTAAATAAATAAATAAAAAAAAAAGTGGGATAAAATAAAAACAAAGAAATCGGGATTGGGGTTTCAAAATTGGGACAGAAAATATAATAAAATCTATGAAAACGTTTTTTTAATTCATTTTTGTTCGCAAACGTGTCAAATCCGCAGGTGCACTTATTAAAAAGCTAGGTAATCGAACTGCTTTTCCAATTTTCGGTTAAACCAAAAAAATTTCAGTAAACGCTGTCAAAGTAGGCGTTTTGAATTAAATTTCCGGACGCAAGAGCGCAGGAAAGAAAAAAACTGCGTTTCTGAGACAATAACCGCTTATACCTCAAGATGTTACGTATTCATTTATCGGAAAATGAAGGAAACTGTTCGACTACAATTGAAGAGCTCAGATGATAAAGCTGGTGACACAATCATCATTTTGACAAAATGAGCTGTAAAGTTCCAAATATCTGTTTGCGTTTATTGCCAAAATGCCTTCTTTATCAATTAAGATCACCGTGAGTATTAGGCTTTTTCAAATAGTAATTTTACAGCTGGCAGAGGACAATTGATTATCTTCAATTATATGATTAACTCATATTTTTTAATTTTGTTATATACCACCTTTATCACATGAGCTCTTGAAATCATTTCAATAATCATTCCTGCAAGTACCATGCTTTTAAGTTTAAAAGTAAATCAGAAAATGTTTCAGAAAGTTTCGCATAGTTGAACAGCGAAAATGTCTTGAACGCGATTTTCAAAAAAATATATTTCCTCGATTATAACACGAAATTTTCTGAAACATTTACAGACTCAATATTAAGGGTGTACTCAAATCCAAAAGGGCAACTTTCTGACATAAGTTTTAATTTATTTTTGTTCGAAAATGCATGAAACTAGCTAGTGTTGTTGTTCAGAAACTATGTCATTGAGCAGTTTTTTCCATTTCCATTTTTTTTTTTTTTTTTTTTTGCAAACGCAATAGATCTTTCAGAAAATAATGTCAAAGTGGGCGTTTTGAACCGAATTCCCGCGCGAAGGAAGAAAGAGACTCAAGAGCGGGCGAAAAACGTGTTTGTCACGTGATTAAAATTCCTTATAACTCAATAGGTAATTGATTGATCAAAAAATGGAAAAAACAGTTCAATTCCAAATCGCTTCTATGGCCAGGCTTTCCAATTTTATACCTTTCCGTTAAAAAATGAGTTTCTAAATGTGTCAAAACGTTTTGCGCTTGTTGAGCAGAGCAGTTAAGAACAGTCTTAGATCTAAAAGCGTGACACTTGCAGCAGGGCCCGACTTATGCAGGGGCAAGCGGGGCAGCTGCCCCGGGCCCTCCCCCTTTTTAGGGGGCCCCCATGAGAGTAATCAGGATTTTCTTTAAAAGGTGCTAAATGATTAAAACTAGTCAAAAGTGACCAAAATTCATGTATTTTCAAACATTTAGAAAGGGAGTGCGGTCCCCCTTCCCTTCTCTGCTTCCAGTACCCCCTCCACCCAAGCAAAAAGCAAACTAATCATTAGAAAACTAATGATTAAAATTTTGTTATGACAACTTAGTATTCAATTGTTTTCTAAAGAAATTCTTCATTAACGTTTTCCATGTAACATGGCAAGTTAAAACCATTAATTATGACCAATTTATGGCATTTTCTTTTACACATCTTACAACGTATGTAGATAAGCAAAGTAAAAGTTTGCAAAGAAATACTCGTGTCCACCAATCTATCATTCTTTCTACTATATTATCCTGCTAGCATTTTTTCTTAAAGTTTTGACCATTTTTTGTGATACTCTGTATACAGATGTGAGCACACAAAACCGGGGTGACCATTCGACCGCTTACAAAATTTATGCATACTTACAATATGTATGAAGTTTTGTACTAGCTACTTCCACATTATTCACAAAAAAATTCTATAGATAGATAGGAGGGGGGCCCCCCATAGCTTAAGTCGGGCCCTGACTTGCAGGCATGATTATTGAAGTGATTTGAAATTTTAACATAAATGAATTACATCTTAATTTATAAACATTTTTTGTGTCATGGCGGCATTGTTTCTCTTTCCAGCACGGTCGCGCCAGGAATTTTCAAAACGGCAATTTTCACAGCATTTTCTGAAAGATCTTATATCTTTATCGATAACTAGGAGATAAACCTGGGCTTTCCTGTTACAGAGTATAGGTGAAAACCATCCCTTTTTCTCTGCTCGTAAGTACTAAAGGCACAGCGATGAATGATGTATTTTTGGAAAGGTTCTGTAAGCGGTTTTTGGTGTAGTATATTTATATATCGTTAAAACATGTTGTTTGATTAAAAAAAAAAAAAAAAAATGTAGTTAATGAAAAAGCGTATAAAAAATAATCTCAATGATTGCGCTGAGAAAACCTCGCACGAATCTACAGTTTTTTTTTTTCTCTTCAAAACTAGTAACTTTAATAGATTTTTTACATTTAATATATTTTTCAGAATACCCATTAACAATACTAAAAGTCATATTTATATGCAAAACAGCAATAATGCGTTCAAATAAAATTTTGAAATGTATTAAAAGCGATATTCTCCTATTGGTATCGCGTCAGGATTTAAAAGCCGAAGAAATCGTCAAAGATCTCTATTTATAACCAGCCTTTTTGATTCGTTTCATTACAGTAGTTTAAGCACATTAAATATCTTACATTTGTGTTTTATGTATACTTTCTTGTTTTACTTATTGATTAATGAATCTTTTAATTTCATTATAGAATATCAGTTGAAAACAAACGATGAGCTATTTATATTAATTTAAGTGGAAACGGATTTATCTTTCGCAATCGTCTGCAGAAGATAGAGTTAGATTAAAAAAAAAAAATCCTTGCTTGAAAATTATTTAAAAATAAAATATAAATTTCAGTAAATGGCGATGCAGTTATCAAACAAATTGCGTTTGAAAGTACATTGTTTTCCGTATTCGACTGTGTAGAAATTGAAAATGTGCGATGGTAAAAAAAAAAAAAATGCAATACGAAAAATTTGATCGTCTGCTGTTGCCATTCGTAAAATGACGTCACCGTTACGCACAGACACGTTTGTCCTTAATAATATAGATTGGAAAAACTGTTCAATACCTAGTTTCTGAATACGAGCAGTTGGCAATCTAATGCATTTGCAAACAAAAATAAATTCAGAAATGTGTCAGAAAGTAGGCAGTTTGGATGCAGCATCATTAATCCTTTTAACCCTTTATCTACTGAATTATGAATTCATGAAAATTTTATCTTCTAAAGCATTTTTCGTGAATTGTTTAAACAAAATTAAAAGATTTACATAATCATTTAATAAATTTTAGAAGGATTTTAGATGTATTGATGGATTTAGAAGGATTAATTAAATTTTAATTTATAGGGATTTTGTGCAATATTTATAACGCCACTCAAATCTTTTATTTTAAATAATTTTCTTAGTATTTTGTAGAATTAGGAAATATGTACAAATATAATGTTCTTACAATAGAAATATAGAAATACTTCCAAATTGAAAAATTCCTCCCCCCTCCCCCTCAGCACTAGAAAGCTGAAAAGAGCAAAGGCAAAAGAAACCGTCCTTTTAAAAATATTTTTGTTTTGTGTAACCAATAATGCTTTTGGAACAAGATAAAGTAATGTATCTATAACTCATTCTAAACAGTATCGATACTAATCGATGTATTAAATGAATTTTATAACAATTTATTTTAATGGTACTTATAAGTACTGTCAGTAGATAAAGGATTAAGGGGTCTCAGGACTCTTAAAATTGGAAAAAATGAAAAAAAAGAAAGAGACCATTTTCAACATTTAATATCTTAAAATGTAATTGATTTTAAGACACAATTTTAATTGGAATAAAATATATAAGTATGCTCTTTCATTTCATATATTTAAAAAATTATAAGATGCAGAATTAGCATTTACAGGGGGCTCCAAACTGTTAGACATTTGATGAGCAAAAAATCGGCATAACACCTTACGCGCACGATTACAAAATAAGTATTGCAATTAGAATGAAAATTTTGGTGCCTACTTATACTTCAGATTGTAATAGTCGAACCTCGTTAACATGAACCTCAAGGGGAATCAAAATTTTGTTCATGTTAACAGTAATTCACGTTATCAGTATCAAATTTGTGTATTCGTTTTTATAGGGGACTGTGAAAACAATTCATGTTAAAAGTAATTCACGTTAAGCGTGTTCATGTTAACGAGGTTTGACTGTAATTACCCTGAACCTAAATAAATTTGTATTTAAAGCTTTTTTATATTTTTAATACAAAGTTGTATTTAGCTAATGCAAAATTATGAAAATTTCAACAGTATAATCACCTAAAAAAATACTGTTTTGAATAATAAAAAAGAAATTTTAGGTTCAGTTTATACAGACTAACATGAAACATATGTTTTGAAAATTTCATGAAAAAATATTCATAAGTTTTTGAGATATCGTGCGCGTTATGCCCAAAAACGTCATTTGGAGAAAAATGGCTTCAAAGTTTCCGAAACGACGCTTCAGCTATTGAACGTGTATAAATGTAAAAGCCACAACTTCAGTTCTAATAGGAATTTCAAGGAAACAATTATATCAAAATGTTCAGAAAAGATAGGAGTTTAACATCTAAAAAAATTAAAATTTCGAAAATTTTAAAGTTTTAAGAATCCCGAGACTCCTTAAAAATCTGACTGTAGTACATCATGTGTTTTTCACATCTTCGAGAATAGAAGGAATTGCCAGTTAAAACTAACACAAATTATTTTGAAGATGTTATAATAGATATCTAAATTTTGAAACAAATTATTTTCTTGGTATAATTTTATTTATTTTTATTTATTTTTAATTTTTTTTTTTTCATGAAATGTCTGTGATAAAGTCAAATGGCTTGAAACTAGGTGATTCTATTCTTTTGAAAAAAGTAAGATAATTGGGATTATTATATCTTTGCTGATGCCATAATTTAAGATGAATTTTTTTTAGGGGGGGGGGGGGCTCAAAAAATGGAATGCTTCAGCGTGTGACATTTTTGATAGAAAGCATGTACTTTTATATTATAAGTGCATCAAAAATGAAAATGACATCCATTTTCTTGATCAGCTATGAAACCAGAGATCAAATATGCAAATGATAAAATGCTTTTGACAAATTACTCCGCCTCTCAATATGACGTCATTTAAATTCTACATTTTCATTAAAAAACTGCAATGATTTTGCATCCTATAATTTTCCAAATGAAATCTTAATTTAACCGGTATTGTAAATATGATTTCAACCTCAGTATAACAAATTTAATAAAACTAATATTATAAAAATGTATGATAATCACTTATAATGAATCAAACTACCGTGTTTACTCGCGTAATAGTCGCACTTTTTTTGTCAATTCTTCATTGTGAAAGTCTAGGTGCGACTATTATGCGAGGAAATCTACTACACAATATTGTACACTCTAATGCTAAAGCATTACTAGTATTTAAAAAAAAAAAAAAAAAAAAAAAAGAAACACAATATAATAAAATTAGTAGATCCCGAAATGTTTCCAGATTATGTGCTGTTTAATTGTTTATTATATACCATTTTTCTTCTTCTGGTAATATTTTTATAGCCATTAAATTTACAAATAGTCTTTGTGAAAATTTTGAAAAAAAATTCTCATAATAAATCACTTTCACTAAAGGTATCAGTATCACTATTGTAATGTGAATCGGTGTCTGGGACCATTGGGTATGTCAAAGGTAGTGATAGAACAGATGAATCCATTATGAGTACTAGTTCTGGGAAAAGTATACAGCTGATAATTTTCTAGATGAAAGTCAAATACGCGACTGCGACTTGTGTAAGTCTACCCGTATATAAGTCGACCTCCCCCCCCCCCCCCCGCCATTCTTAAGCAACATTTTGAAAAAAAAATGAATTTTCGTGTATAAGTCGAACCGCAGTTCTGGTAGTTTGTTGAAAAGCGATTTGTAATTGAGGATAAGAAAATTAATACATTTTCATTAAATTAGTAAACTTTACGTCTCTAATCAGACTTTTATTTTATTGAACGTTTTAAAACTGTATATTTATGTGAAACCGAAACGGCTTAAACTATTTTGGAACATATTCACACCAATTCAATGATAGTTAAAAAGAAAAAAATCTTTCAAAAATCTATTCAAGCCTTATTTACAAGGGTAAACAACTTCTTAGACTGCTAAAATAGTATAATTCTTTGTATTATAGGACTTTTAGGAGCGATATCTAGAAGCATTCTCAAGTTGAACTCCTTAAAAGGGGGGATTAAAATGTTGAAAGGAATGCCCCTGTATTCAAGAGACTTCTGACCCAAGAGAAAATGGGTGCAGAACAATTACAGGGACATTATTGTTGAGCTTTTTTGGACAATCACAGGGAAATGACAATTGTTCGTTTGTACATCTCATGTGATTACTTAAAAAACTGGCCCATTCGCCGATTATCTGCATTTTTAGCTCACAGGCTATCAAAGCCCGAGAGCTTATGTGCCCGCCGGTTCTGTATGTACGTACGTACGTACGTAACACAATAACTCTTGATAGAAACATCCCATTTGCTTCAAATTTTTTTTTCTAGTTTCATTCTGATAAGGAGCTTCCCTGATTAGTTTTGGGGGTTCATTGGTTAAGAATAAAGGGGGGTTTAGTCCACCCCCACCCCCCCTTAATTCAGATAAATGGGTTTTTCATGCAGAATTATTCGATTTGCTACAAATTTGGTATACCGGTTTATTATGTTAAGGAACTTCCCTAATTAGTTTTGGGGATTCATTGGTTAAGGATAAAGGGGGAAAAGGGGGGTTAGTTCACCCCCCTTAATTTTGATAAATGGGTTTCACAAGCAGAATTATTCGATTTGCTCCAAATTTGTATACCGGTGTATTATGTTAAGGAGCTTCCTTGATTAGTTTTGGGGGTTCATTGGTTAAGGATAAAGGGGGAAAAGGGGGGTTAGTCCACCCCCCTTAATTCAGATAAATGGGTTTTTCATGCAGAATTATTCGATTTGCTCCGAATTTGGTATATCGGTTTATTATGTTAAGTAGCTTCCCTGGTTAATTTTGGGGGTTCATTGGTTAAGGATAAAGGGGAAAAGGGGGTCTAGTCCACCCCTCTTAATTCAGATAAATGGGTTTTTCATGCAGAATTATTCGATTTGCTCCGAATTTGGTATATCGGTCTATTATGTTAAGGAGCTTCCCTGGTTAATTTTGGGGGTTCATTGGTTAAGGATAAAGGAGGAAAAGGGGGGCTAGTCCACCCCCCTTAATTTAGATAAATGAGTTTTTCATACAGAATTATTCGATTTGCTCCAATTTGGTATACCGGTTTATTATGTTAAGGAGCTTCCCTGATTAGAGTTTGAGGTTCATTGGTTAAGTATAAAGGGGGGAAATGGGGGCTAAACCCCCCTCACTTATTTTTTTGAGCGGCATTATTCTTTAAAATAAGAGTATATAATGTACAATTAGTGTGAATAGCCTGTGAGCTCAATGCCATTAGTTTCGCTGGGCACTTTTCTTTATTTTAGCTCACAGGCTATCAAAGCCTGAGAGCTTATGTACCGGCGGTTCTGTATGTACGTACGTAGGTATGTACGTAACGCGATAACTCTTGATAGAAACATCCCATTTGCTTCAAAAAAAATTTTATTACCTCGTGTATAAGTCGACCCCCCCCCTCCCCCACCTCCATTTTCAACTCCCAAATTTTGTCTAAAATTCTTCGTACCGAATATACTTATACATGAGTATATACGGTATTTGGATCAACATATGTTTCATCGCATACAAACGGCGACATTTTCAAGACTTGATAGAAATATTTTCGCTTTTTTTTTTTTTTTTTTTTTTAAACAAGAACTTGGTAAATAATATCAAGCGGCTTCATGTATAATGAAAACCAGTGCAAACATAAAATAAAATAAAAATGTATACTTGTGAAAGTGAATTAATTTCTTCTATTGTTGCTAAACCTGCATAGCATCTCTTTCCAAATTTTAGGTAGTTAACTCAAGGGAGACTGAATTATTGCAAATATTCTCACTGCGTAAAAATATCCATTATTCGTGATGTTTTATTTTATGTTTGCACTGGTTTTCATTATACATGAAGTCGCGTGATATTATTTACCAAGTTCTTGATTCTAAAAAAAAAAAAAAAAATTCGAAATAATTTCTATCAAGAAGGATCTTGAAAATGTCACCGTTTGTGCGACGTTGTGTATTTTTATCACTATTAGCAGTTTTTAGCTTAGTTTAAAATTAATATTACCAATCTTTTCTAAATATGGGGTAAATTTTAGACTTCTTTTTAGCTCACAGGCTATCAAAGCCTGAGAGCTAATGTGCCCGCCGGATCTGTATGTATGTATGTACGTAACGCGATAACTCTTGATAGAAACATCCGATTTGCTTAAAAAAAATTTCTAGGCTCATTCTGAAAAGGCGCTTTCCTGATTAGTTTTGGGGGTTCAATGGTTAAGTATAAAGTTGGGGAAAGTGGGGGTAGCCCCCCCCTTAATTTAGATAAATGGGTTTTTCATGCAGAATGATTCGATTTGCACCAAATATGGTATACCGGTTTATTATGTTAAGAAGCTGCCTTGATTAAATTTGGAGTTTTATTGCTTAAATATAAAGGGGAGTGCAGGGGCTGGTCCTCCCCCTTAATTTAGATAAATGGGTTTTTCATGGAGAATTATTCGATTTGCTTCAAATTTAATATACCGGTTTATTCCGATATGACGCTTCCTTCATTAGATTTGGAGGTTCATGGGTTAGGTATAAAAGGGGAATTGGGGGCAAGTCCCCTCCCCTTAATTTAGATAAATGGATTTTCATGCAGTATTATCCAATTTTTTTTCTATATTCATTTTGATAAGGAACTTTCCTGATTAGATTTGGAGGTTCATTAGTTAAGTATAAAGGGGGGAAAGGGGGGTAGACCCCCCCCCTTAATTTAGCGATAGGGTTTTTCATGCATAATTATCTGATTTGCTTCAAATTTGGTATACCGGTTTATTGTGTTAAGGAGCTTCCCTGATTAGATTTGGAGGTTCATTGGTTAAGTATAAAGGGGGGAAACGGGGGCTAATCCCCCTTCATTTATTTTTTGAGGGGCATTATTCTTTGAAATAAGAGTATAATATACAGTTAGTGTGAATAGCCTGTGAGCTCAATGCCATCAGTTTAACTGGGCACTTTTCTTTTTTATTTATACAAAAATTGAAATATCTCATAGAAAGAAAATGCAACACATCGAGTTCCCATTCAGTCAGTTGCGTCTAAGTTTCGTCTGGGCGTGCTATAGCATCTTTTCTCGTAAAAACCCTTGAGAAATTAATTTGCCGGATCGATGTGTCTTTCAAAATTTCTTTCTTTTTCTAATTTTTTTTACTTTATGAAAATAATATAATCATGATTATTATATGTATATCTGACGGAACACAATGATTCCCAACCGGCACTTAAAATTGAGCTCTCATTTGGCGAATATGTTATAGACCACTGTCGCAAGCGTTGTATAGATTACCCAAAAAATCGCCAAAGGATTAGGTATTGAATATAAGTTTAAACTATAATGCGACCGATTCCTAAAGAAAAATCACCAAGCAAATGTGAAAAAAAATACGTTATAAATATTTAAGGATCGACTGAAACAGGTTTTTAAGACCGAAACCGAATTTCGGTAATCTTTCTATTTTTGACCGAAAATGAAAACAAAAATGCCTAAAATTTTGTTAAAGTAATTAATACGTACATAAATATACATAATTATTAATTAATTATAACATAATTATTGGTTAATTATGCGTGTTTATTAAATAACATAATTATTAATTAATTATAAGTGTAGCCCAAGTTGGCTCTCTGTGCCTCAGAACAAAACTTTTTATTTTCATATAAAATAAAATGTAATTAATTCATAAACGACACAGAATGATTTTCTAATAATACGACTTTCATCTAAGTAAAAAATATTTTATGTATACATACCGTATTTTATGGAAGAAACGCCGCACCCGTCGTAAACGCCGCACTCCTCAAATTGGCCTGAATAAGCTTAAAAATATCGTAATCACCGCATCCATCCGAACGCTACTTTTGTCGACAGCGTCACATTGACCTAACTTTAATCAAAGTTTTCCGAGCAGTGCAGGATGCCTCGTTTTTAATATCTTAAGGTGTCTGAAGTTTTATTTAAAATATTTAAATTCGATTTTAAATATTTTTATGAATTTTTAAATTAAGGAAACTCAGTTGGTATTTTAAAAAAAATCGTAAACGCCGCACATGGCGTAAACGCCGAACTTGGAAAAATATTAAACTTTTAAACTCGTAAACGCCGCGGCGTTTCTTCCATAAAATACGGTACCTCGATTTATCTTTTAGAATGATTTTTGTAAATGATCATTTGTTCTACTAGAACTTTTTCAAAGAGTATTCGAAATACTTATGCTGTTTCAATCTAAAAATTTTCCACTACTGTTAAGTCTGCAGCTTTTAATAAGCACATGAAAAGCGTCTTCAAAATTTAGTCCTATATGCATTGCTTGCCTTGTAATTTGCTCTCACGTTTTGAGTCAGTCATGACTGGTAATTATAAACAATGAAGTTTATAGCAATAAATAGTGTCTCATTTGAGCCGATACAGCACAAATCAATGAGTAGTATTGAAAATTTCCGAAGGAAGAAATGAGATCTTTGGAATACAAACTCGGTGACGGAAATTTCCCCCCGTAAATTCCCGAAAAACGGAAAATTTTCCGTAATTTACGGGGGAAAACGGAAATAGTACCGGCGTCTCGATTGCCAGTACAATTTCCATATGTCAGTCGTTTTTTGTTTCTTTTTACAGTGTTGTTCTATTCCAAATGATGCCTCCAAATGAACAATCATGCCTGCAAGTGTCAGGCTTTTGCGTTTAAACATGAGTCCGTAAATGTGTTATGAAGTTTAGCGTTGTTGAGCGGGGAAAAATGTCTTTTTGAGAACGAAATTTTTTTTTCGCGTGAAACTTTCTGACTCTTTTACGGACTCATTTTTAAACATAAAGGCATGACACTTGTAAGCAAAACTATCGAAGTTGAAATCAAAATTTTTTTTTCCGATAAATTAATTACATCGTAAGATTGAGCAATTGTTTTCTCATAACGACATTTATCGAACTTTAACGTTCGAAAATTAGTTTAAACGTCCATTTTGACAACATTTTCTGAAAGGTCCTCTGCTTCTATAGAAATGTTGGAAAAACTATTCGATTTCATATTTTCTGAATTAAAGCACATGCCAATCTGATGCATCTACGAATAAAAAAAACAATTCTGGCATATGTCAGAAAGTAGCCAATTTTGATTTGATAACAGTCTTACAGAAATTCAAACATCGATAAATTAAAAAATTATGTGCTTACGACATAGGATCAACATTCTCCAGTTCTTAAAATAAAGATATAATAAAAATCAATAGAATTTTAGATCACAATTAAAGAGCTTAGTAAAAGAACATTTATGATACATTTTCTCAAAAATTGTTTTATTTTATGCGGTATGAGGTGTTATATGATACGGTAAAACTAAAATACTAAAATTTTACTTAGTTTTGAAGATATGAAACAGTATCTTTTAATATTTAATATTTTTATATTTAATAATTTAAAGGGTGAAAATAATTTCTAATATTCAATAATTAAATGTTAATATTCTTTTATAGGAGAGTTTAGTATAACCTATTAATATTCAAACATATCCTACTAAGAAGGAATTAAATAAATAACTAAATTACAACAAAAAAAATTTCACTTCAATTTTCTCAAATTCTGATTTTTGTTACACAGCAAAATTCCACTCAGGTCTTCAATTAAATTCAAATAGCGTGTTATAAATAAATTGGATAGTTAAATACCACAGTGTGTTACAATACAAATTGTTTACCATAATGTTTTTTACTATCAATAATCGGCCATTTTAGAAGCTAATCTACAAAGAAGCTAATCTACGCTTTTTCATGGTCAATCTTTGCTTCAACCTATAGCAAGCTATCAATCAAGTTCAACGCTTTGGGCTAATTACACTCCGGCCAACCCCCCTTGATCGTAAAAAGGACCACCGGATGGGGAAAACTATCACTACTACCTTCCTTCAGCTATTTGGACAGAGGTCAGTTCTGAGGTTCTAACTTCCTACACTAGTCTTAGTGCCTAATAGGATTTCCATGATACAGGGCAAGCGAAAATTTAGCGATTTATTTTATTTTTATCTGTGATTTCAAATATGTCTCTAATTCAGCCATTCAACAACTTAGTTTGTGAGTCTCCCCTACAAACTCCAACAGTTTCTTTAGAAAATGAAATGCAATATAATTGTATAAAAAGTCACAATATTCCTCAAATAGAGATGTATAAAAAAGACTTATCTGGCTGGAGAAGGGATGATAGTTTGGACGTAGATTCCCGCGCAGGTGATTCAAATAAATTGGACTATAAAATATCATTTCGTGATTCGTTAACAGGAAAAGGTTTAGCACCAAAGAAAGCAAGCAGGAATTCGCCAGGTATGTTTCTTTTGGTAATTTTTTAATCATATTATTAAATGTTTTAAATAAAAAATTTTTTTAGAAGTGAGCTTAAATTTTTATGCTTGAGTTTGCATAATGTATCACGGAAGAGTAAAGGCATGTTACAATTTTGTTTTAATTATTAAATTCGCGTCTTTCACTCTACCTTTAGAGTTGCTATTTTTTAATTTTGGGGAATGAAATTACTTGCACCATTGGAGTTATTGGTCATTAAAAGGTTAAATCTTAACTTATTACTACACTTTTGATCATTTTATAATTCTATTTTTAAATGTTTCTGAAAAAGTAATTTATGCTTAAAACTCTTTTAAAAGAGAGTTTAAAATTTTTTGCTTGTGTTTGCATAATGTATTACGGAATAGTCGAAAATTACGGACTTGTATTTTTTGTTTTATTAATTAAATTTGTGTGTCCCGCTCCAATTTCGAAAGTTGCCATTTTCGAGTTTTAGTGAATAAAATTACTATCACCAATGAAGTTATTCTGTCATTAAAGGGTTAAATGCTTCCAATTTACACTTTTGATCATTTTATAATTATATTTATAAATGTTTGTGAAAAAGTAATCTATGTTTAAATTTTTCTGAGAAAAGAATTTAAATTTTTATGTCCGAGTTACCATGCAGTATCACTGAATATTCGAAAATTATGGACTTGTAGTTTTTGTTTTATTAATTAAATCTGTGTGTTTCACTCCAATTTCGAGAGTTGCTATTTTTGAATTTTGGTGAATGAAATTACTATCAGTATTGGAGTTATCGTGTTATTAAAAGCTTAACCACTTTCAATTAATAAGAAAATCTTAACTTATTACTGCACTTTTGGCCATTTTCGAGTTTTAGTGAATAAAATTACTATCACCAATGAAGTTATTGTGTCATTAAAGGGTTAAATGCTTCCAATTTACACTTTTGATCATTTTATAATTATATTTATAAATGTTTGTGAAAAAGTAATCTATGTTTAAATTTTTCTGAGAAAAGAATTTAAATTTTTATGTCCGAGTTACCATGCAGTATCACTGAATATTCGAAAATTATGGACTTGTAGTTTTTGTTTTATTAATTAAATCTGCGTGTTTCACTCCAATTTCGAGAGTTGCTATTTTTGAATTTTGGTGAATGAAATTATTATCAGTATTGGAGTTATTGTGTTATTAAAAGCTTAACCACTTTCAATTAATAAGAAAATCTTAACTTATTACTGCACTTTTGGTCATTTTGTAATTATAGTTTTAAATTTTTCTGAAAAGTAATGTATGTTTCAAATTCTTTCAAAAGTGAATTTAAATATTTATACTCGAGTTTGCATAATAAATCACGGAATAGTGAAAAATTACTAACATGCATATTTTTGTTTTAATTATTAAATCCGCATATTTTCCTCCAATTTCGGGAGTTGCTATTTTTTAATTTTGGTAAATTAAATTACTATCACCGTTGAAGTTATTGTGTCATTAAAGGATTAAAGGATGTGTCATTAAAGGATTTTTTATAATTATATTTTTAAATATTTGTGAAAAAGAAATTTATGATTAATATTGTTTTAAAAGAGAGTTTTTTCTTTCTTGTGTTTGCATAGTGTACCACGGATTAGTGGAAAATTACGGATTTGTACTTTTTGTTTTATTAATTAAATTTCTGATTTTCACTCAAATTTCGAGAGTTGCTATTTTTAAATTTTGGTGTATGAACTATCACTATTGGAGTTATTGTGTAATTAAATGGTTATAGATTCTTTCAATTACCGTATTTTATGGAAGAAACGCCGCGGAGTTTACGATTTTTTTTTAAATACCAACTGAGTTTCCTTAATTTAAAAATTCATAAAAATATTTAAAATCGGATTTAAATATTTTAAATAAGAGTTCAGACATCTTAAGATATTAAAAAACAAGGCATCCTACACTACTCAAAAAACTTTGATTAAAGTTAGGTCAATGTGACGCTGTCGACTAAAGTAACGTTCCGACAGATGCGGCGTTTACAACGGGTGCGGCGATTACGATATTTTTAAGTTTATTCAGGCCAATTTGAGGAGTGCGGCGTTTCTTCCATAAAATATGGTAGTAAGAAAATCTTAAGTTATTACTACATTTTTGGTCATTTTGTAATATTTTTTAAATGTTTGTTTCTGAAAAGTAATGTTTAAAATTGTTTCAAAAGTGAGTTTAAATTTTCATGCTCGCGTTTGCGTAATAAATCACGAAATAGTGAAAAATTATGGCCATGTAGATTTTTGTTTTAATTATTATCCGCGTATTTCACTCCAATTTCGAGAGTTATTATTTTTGAATTTTAGTGAATGAAATTTATCACCATTATTGAAGTTATCGTGTCATTAAAGGGTTAAATGCTTCCAATTAATAAGTAAATCTTAACTTATTTCTACACTTTTGACCATTTTACAATTATGTTTTTAAATGTTTCTGAAAAAGTAATCTATGCTTAATTTTTTTTTTTTTTTTTTTTTTTTTTTTTTTTTTTTTTTGCTTGCGTTTGCATAATGTATCACAGAACAGTGAAAAATTATGGACATGTACATTTTGTTTTATCAATTAAATTTGTGTCTTTCACTCTAATTTCGAAAGTTGCTACTTTTGAATTTTGCCGATTAAAATTACTATCACCATTGAAGTTATAGTGTCATTAAAGGTTTAAATGCTTTCAATTAATAAGAGATTCTTAACCTATTACTAGACACTTTTGGTAATTTTATAATTATTTTTATAAATGTTTATGAAAAAGAAATCCAGGTTTAAATTTTTTTTAGAAGTGAGTTCACGAAGTATATCACGGAATAGTAGAAAATTATGGAGTTGTAGTTTTTGTTTTATTAGTAATTAAATATGTGTCTTTCACTGCAATTTCGAGAGTTGCTATTTTTAAATTTTGACGAATGAATTTACAATCACCATTGGAATTGTTGTGCTATTAAATGGTTAAATCATAGCTGCCAAATTTCACGCTTTATCCTTACCATTAAAATTTAATAGCAAATTTTGACTTATTAAATTGCCGAAATCTGCTATTGAAAAATTTTTATACTAAATTTTATTAGAAATAAAAAAGTGTAAAAATTGGCAGTTACGGTTAAATGCTTTAAATTAGTGTGAAAATCTACATGAATATTACTACACTTTTGGTCATTTTGTAATTATATTTTTAAATGTTTCTGAAAAAGTAATCTATGTTTAAAATTTTTATGCTCGAGTTTGCATAATATTTCACCGGAATAGTGAAAAATTGGGGACATGTACATTTTTGTTTTAATTATTAAATCCGTGTTTTTCACTCCAATTTCGAGAGTTGCTATTTTTTAATTTTGGTGAATTATTATTACCATTGATTTATTGTGTCCTTAAAGGGTTAAATGCTTTCAATTAATAAGAAAATGTTAACTTGTACTACTCTTTTGGTCATTACATTTTTAAATGCTCGTGCAAATTAATGTGCTATTTAATGGTTAAATGCTTTCAATTAATAAGAAAATCGAAACTTATTACCATACTGATGCTATAAATATATATGAATTGTAGTAATATTATATTTCGAGTTATATCATTAAATTCTTCTTGTTTTTTTCGATTAATAAATATTTTTTGACTCCTAATATTATTAAAAATTACAATTTTCTGTAAGTCAGAGAGGTAATTTTCAATGACTCATAACTGTTGTTACGATTTTTTCTCAAGTTCTAATTGGACATTTTTATGTAAACGAAAGTCCAAAAATTTTATTAATGACCTGTTGTTATCTTGAAGAAATTCTCAAAAACTGAAATATATATTTCCCCCCGCTCAACAAAAAGAATTTTTCTAACACATTTTCAAATTAAATTTTAAAAATAAAAGCTTACAATTATGCTTGCGGGCATGATTATTGGAGTGATTTGTAATCGAACAGATTTTTTTCGTTTTAAGATACATGAATTACATCTTGAGTTATATGCAATTAATATATTAGGATCGATGCTCGAAATATACCGGAGCAAACCGGAATGATTTTCCGGTTTGTGAAATTATGGCAAATGTTGTTTCGGCTCGTGAAATTTTGAGAGATATCGTTCCAGTTCGTGCAATTATTAAAACATTTTACATTTTTTTATATATATATATATGCGACATTCTCACAATCTTTTGACTTTTGGGGGAAAAAATCAGGCGAAATTAAACTTGCTAAAATAACATTTTAATCTGGTAGACGAATGCCTTAATGATGCAAAATAAAGAAAAAATGGTCAGTAGCGAAAATTTTTTTATTTAACTGAGGTTTATGTTAAACTTATGTTATGGAAAATTAAACTTTGCGAGTTTAATTTTCCTTACCATTTTACCACTAAAACTTTTTATTTTCTTCGAAATTTTTACTTATAATGAATTTGCATAGTACCCACAGGACATTCAAATAAGAAATAATAACAATGTAGTATTTTTAATACAAAATTTTGGTATAACATTGTCTTAAATGGGTATTAAAGAAGGGACAGTAAGGTAAAAAAAAGGGGACGGTATAGGAAAAGGGGGATGGTATAGATTTATTATTTCTACACTTTTGACCATTTTACAATTATATTTTTAAATGTTTCTGAAAAAGTAATCTATGCTTATTTTTTTTTTTTTTTTTTTTTTTTTTTTTGCTTGCGTTTGCATAATGTATCACAGAACAGTGAAAAATTATGGACATGTACATTTTGTTTTATCAATTAAATTTGTGTCTTTCACTCTAATTTCGAAAGTTGCTACTTTTGAATTTTGCCGATTAAAATTACTATCACCATTGATGTTATAGTGTCATTAAAGGTTTAAATGCTTTCAATTAATAAGAGATCCTTAACCTATTACTAGACACTTTTGGTAATTTTATAATTATTTTTATAAATGTTTATGAAAAATAAATCCAGGTTTAAATTTTTTTTAGAAGTGAGTTCACGAAGTACATCACGGAATAGTAGAAAATTATGGAGTTGTAGTTTTTGTTTTATTAGTAATTAAATATGTGTCTTTCACTGCAATTTCGAGAGTTGCTATTTTTAAATTTTGACGAATGAATTTACAATCACCATTGGAATTGTTGTGCTATTAAATGGTTAAATCATAGCTGCCAAATTTTACGCTTTATCCTTACCATTAAAATTTAATAGCAAATTTTGACTTATTAAATTGCCGAAATCTGCGATTGAAAAAATTTTATACTAAATTTTATTAGAAATAAAAAAGTGTAAAAATTGGCAGTTACGGTTAAATGCTTTAAATTAGTGTGAAAATCTACATGAATATTACTACACTTTTGGTCATTTTGTAATTATATTTTTAAATGTTTCTGAAAAAGTAATCTATGTTTAAAATTTTTATGCTCGAGTTTGCATAATATTTCACCGGAATAGTGAAAAATTAGGGACATGTACATTTTTGTTTTAATTATTAAATCCGTGTTTTTCACTCCAATTTCGAGAGTTGCTATTTTTCAATTTTGGTGAATTATTATTACCATTGATTTATTGTGTCCTTAAAGGGTTAAATGCTTTCAATTAATAAGAAAATCGAAACTTATTACCATACTGATGCTATAAATATATATGAATTGTAGTAATGATATTATATTTCGAGTTATATCATTAAATTCTTCTTGTTTTTTTTCGATTAATAAATATTTTTTGACTCCTAATATTATTAAAAATTACAATTTTCTGTAAGTCAGAGAGGTAATTTTCAATGACTCATAACTGTTGTTACGATTTTTTCTCAAGTTCTAATTGGACATTTTTATGTAAACGAAAGTTCAAAAATTTTATTAATGACCTGTTGTTATCTTGAAGAAATTCTCAAAAACTGAAATATATATTTCCCCCCGCTCAACAAAGAATTTTTCTAATACATTTTCAAATTAAATTTTAAAAATAGAAGCTTACAATTATACTTGCGGGCATGATTATTGGAGTGATTTGTAATCGAACAGATTTTTTTCGTTTTAAGATACATGAATTACATCTTGAGTTATATGCAATTAATATATTAGGATCGGTGCTCGAAATATACCGGAGCAAACCGGAATGATTTTCCGGTTTGTGAAATTATGGCAAATGTTGTTCCGGCTCGTGAAATTTTGAGAGATATCGTTCCAGTTCGTGCAATTATTAAAACATTTTACATTTTTTTTAATATATATATGGTGCATTCTCACAATCTTTTGACTTTTGGGAAAAAATCAGGCGAAATTAAACTTGCTAAAATAACATTTTAATCTGATAGACGAATGCCTTAATGATGCAAAATAAAGAAAAAATGGTTAGCAGCGAAAATTTTTTTATTTAACTCAGGTTTATGTTAAACTTATGTTATGGAAAATTAAACTTTGCGAGTTTAATTTTCCTTGCCATTTTACCACTAAAACTTTTTATTTTCTTCGAAATTTTTACTTATAATGAATTTGCATAGTACCCACAGGACATTCAAATAAGAAATAATAACAATGTAGTATTTTTAATACAAAATTTTGGTATAACATTGTCTTAAAGGGGTATTAAAGAAGGGACAGTAAGGTAAAAGAGGGGACGGTATAGGAAAAAGGGGACGGTATAGATTTATTATTTCTACACTTTTGACCATTTTACAATTATATTTTTAAATGTTTCTGAAAAAGTAATCTATGCTTAATTTTTTTTTTTTTTTTTTTTTTTTTTTTCGCTTGCGTTTGCATAATGTATCACAGAACAGTGAAAAATTATGGACATGTACATTTTGTTTTATCAATTAAATTTGTGTCTTTCACTCTAATTTCGAAAGTTGCTACTTTTGAATTTTGCCGATTAAAATTACTATCACCATTGAAGTTATAGTGTCATTAAAGGTTTAAATGCTTTCAATTAATAAGAGATCCTTAACCTATTACTAGACACTTTTGGTAATTTTATAATTATTTTTATAAATGTTTATGAAAAATAAATCCAGGTTTAAATTTTTTTTAGAAGTGAGTTCACGAAGTATATCACGGAATAGTAGAAAGTTATGGAGTTGTAGTTTTTGTTTTATTAGTAATTAAATATGTGTCTTTCACTGCAATTTCGAGAGTTGCTATTTTTAAATTTTGACGAATGAATTTACAATCACCATTGGAATTGTTGTGCTATTAAATGGTTAAATCATAGCTGCCAAATTTTACGCTTTATCCTTACCATTAAAATTTAATAGCAAATTTTGACTTATTAAATTGCCGATATCTGCGATTGAAAAATTTTTATACTAAATTTTATTAGAAATAAAAAAGTGTAAAAATTGGCAGTTGCGGTTAAATGCTTTAAATTAGTGTGAAAATCTACATGAATATTACTACACTTTTGGTCATTTTGTAATTATATTTTTAAATGTTTCTGAAAAAGTAATCTATGTTTAAAATTTTTATGCTCGAGTTTGCATAATATTTCACCGGAATAGTGAAAAATTAGGGACATGTACATTTTTGTTTTAATTATTAAATCCGTGTTTTTCACTCCAATTTCGAGAGTTGCTATTTTTTAATTTTGGTGAATTATTATTACCATTGATTTATTGTGTCCTTAAAGGGTTAAATGCTTTCAATTAATAAGAAAATGTTAACTTGTACTACTCTTTTGGTCATTACATTTTTAAATGCTCGTGCAAATTAATGTGCTATTTAATGGTTAAATGCTTTCAATTAATAAGAAAATCGAAACTTATTACCATACTGATGCTATAAATATATATGAATTGTAGTAATGATATTATATTTCGAGTTATATCATTAAATTCTTCTTGTTTTTTTCGATTAATAAATATTTTTTGACTTCTAATATTATTAAAAATTACAATTTTCTGTAAGTCAGAGAGGTAATTTTCAATGACTCATAACTGTTGTTACGATTTTATCTCAAGTTCTAATTGGACATTTTTATGTAAACGAAAGTCCAAAAATATTATTAATGACCTGTTGTTATCTTGAAGAAATTCTCAAAAACTGAAATATATATTTCCCCCGCTCAACAAAAAGAATTTTTCTAACACATTTTCAAATTAAATTTTAAAAATAAAAGCTTACAATTATACTTGCGGGCATGATTATTGGACTGATTTATAATCGAACAGATTTTTTTCGTTTTAAGATACATGAATTACATCTTGAGTTATATGCAATTAATATATTAGGATCGGTGCTCGAAATATACCGGAGCAAACCGGAATGATTTTCCGGTTTGTGAAATTATGGCAAATGTTGTTTCGGCTCGTGAAATTTTGAGAGATATCGTTCCAGTTCGTGCAATTATTAAAACATTTTTCATTTTATATATATATATATATATATATATATATATATATATGGGGCATTCTCACAATCTTTTGACTTTTAGGGGGAAAAATCAGGCGAAATTAAACTTGCTAAAATAACATTTTAATCTGATAGACGAATGCCTTAATGATGCAAAATAAAGAAAAAATGGTCAGCAGCGAAAATTTTTTTATTTAACTGAGGTTTATGTTAAACTTATGTTATGGAAAATTAAACTTTGCGAGTTTAATTTTCCTTACCGTTTTACCACTAAAACTTTTTATTTTCTTCGAAATTTTTACTTATAATGAATTTGCATAGTACCCACAGGACATTCAAATAAGAAATAATAACAATGTAGTATTTTTAATACAAAATTTTGGTATAACATTGTCTTAAAGGGGTATTAAAGAAGGGACAGTAAGGTAAAAAAAAGGGGACGGTATAGGAAAAAGGGGACGGTATAGGATAAAGGGGACGGTATAGGAAAAAGGGGACGGTATAGACTTATTATTTCTACACTTTTGACCATTTTACAATTATGTTTTTAAATGTTTCTGAAAAAGTAATCTATGCATAATTTTTTTTTTTTTTTTTTTTTTTTTTGGCTTGCGTTTGCATAATGTATCACAGAACAGTGAAAAATTATGGACATGTACATTTTGTTTTATCAATTAAATTTGTGTCTTTCACTCTAATTTCGAAAGTTGCTACTTTTGAATTTTGCCGATTAAAATTACTATCACCATTGAAGTTATAGTGTCATTAAAGGTTTAAATGCTTTCAGTTAATAAGAGATTCTTAACCTATTACTAGACACTTTTGGTAATTTTATAATTATTTTTATAAATGTTTATGAAAAAGAAATCCAGGTTTTAATTTTTTTTAGAAGTGAGTTCACGAAGTATATCACGGAATAGTAGAAAATTATGGAGTTGTAGTTTTTGTTTTATTAGTAATTAAATATGTGTCTTTCACTGCAATTTCGAGAGTTGCTATTTTTAAATTTTGACGAATGAATTTACAATCACCATTGGAATTGTTGTGCTATTAAATGGTTAAATCATAGCTGCCAAATTTTACGCTTTATCCTTACCATTAAAATTTAATAGCAAATTTTGACTTATTAAATTGCCGAAATCTGCGATTGAAAAATTTTTATACTAAATTTTATTAGAAATAAAAAAGTGTAAAAATTGGCAGTTACGGTTAAATGCTTTAAATTAGTGTGAAAATCTACATGAATATTACTACACTTTTGGTCATTTTGTAATTATATTTTTAAATGTTTCTGAAAAAGTAATCTATGCTTAATTTTTTTTTTTTTTTTTTTTTTTTTTTTTTCGCTTGCGTTTGCATAATGTATCACAGAACAGTGAAAAATTATGGACATGTACATTTTGTTTTATCAATTAAATTTGTGTCTTTCACTCTAATTTCGAAAGTTGCTACTTTTGAATTTTGCCGATTAAAATTACTATCACCATTGAAGTTATAGTGTCATTAAAGGTTTAAATGCTTTCAGTTAATAAGAGATTCTTAACCTATTACTAGACACTTTTGGTAATTTTATAATTATTTTTATAAATGTTTATGAAAAAGAAATCCAGGTTTTAATTTTTTTTAGAAGTGAGTTCACGAAGTATATCACGGAATAGTAGAAAATTATGGAGTTGTAGTTTTTGTTTTATTAGTAATTAAATATGTGTCTTTCACTGCAATTTCGAGAGTTGCTATTTTTAAATTTTGACGAATGAATTTACAATCACCATTGGAATTGTTGTGCTATTAAATGGTTAAATCATAGCTGCCAAATTTTACGCTTTATCCTTACCATTAAAATTTAATAGCAAATTTTGACTTATTAAATTGCCGAAATCTGCGATTGAAAAATTTTTATACTAAATTTTATTAGAAATAAAAAAGTGTAAAAATTGGCAGTTACGGTTAAATGCTTTAAATTAGTGTGAAAATCTACATGAATATTACTACACTTTTGGTCATTTTGTAATTATATTTTTAAATGTTTCTGAAAAAGTAATCTATGTTTAAAATTTTTATGCTCGAGTTTGCATAATATTTCACCGGAATAGTGAAAAATTAGGGACATGTACATTTTTGTTTTAATTATTAAATCCGTGTTTTTCACTCCAATTTCGAGAGTTGCTATTTTTTAATTTTGGTGAATTATTATTACCATTGATTTATTGTGTCCTTAAAGGGTTAAATGCTTTCAATTAATAAGAAAATGTTAACTTGTACTACTCTTTTGGTCATTACATTTTTAAATGCTCGTGCAAATTAATGTGCTATTAAATGGTTAAATGCTTTCAATTAATAAGAAAATCGAAACTTATTACCATACTGATGCTATAAATATATATGAATTGTAGTAATGATATTATATTTCGAGTTATATCATTAAATTCTTCTTGTTTTTTTCGATTAATAAATATTTTTTGACTTCTAATATTATTAAAAATTACAATTTTCTGTAAGTCAGAGAGGTAATTTTCAATGACTCATAACTGTTGTTACGATTTTTTCTCAAGTTCTAATTCGACATTTTTATGTAAACGAAAGTCCAAAAATTTTATTAATGACCTGTTGTTATCTTGAAGAAATTCTCAAAAAACTGAAATATATATTTCCCCCCGCTCAACAAGAAGAATTTTTCTAACACATTTTCAAATTAAATTTTAAAAATAAAAGCTTACAATTATACTTGCGGGCATGATTATTGGAGTGATTTGTAATCGAACAGATTTTTTTCATTTTAAGATACATGAATTACATCTTGAGTTATATGCAATTAATATATTAGGATCGGTGCTCGAAATATACCGGAGCAAACCGGAATGATTTTCCGGTTTGTGAAATTATGGCAAATGTTGTTCCGGCTCGTGAAATTTTGAGAGATATCGTTCCAGTTCGTGCAATTATTAAAACATTTTACATTTTTTTTTATATATATGGGGCATTCTCACAATCTTTTGACTTTTGGGGGAAAAAATCAGGCGAAATTAAACTTGCTAAAATAACATTTTAATCTGATAGACGAATGCCTTAATGATGCAAAATAAAGAAAAAATGGTCAGCAGCGAAAATTTTTTTATTTAACTGAGGTTTATGTTAAACTTATGTTATGGAAAATTAAACTTTGCGAGTTTAATTTTCCTTACCATTTTACCACTAAAACTTTTTATTTTCTTCGAAATTTTTACTTATAATGAATTTGCATAGTACCCACAGGACATTCAAATAAGAAATAATAACAATGTAGTATTTTTAATACAAAATTTTGGTATAACATTGTCTTAAATGGGTATTAAAGAAGGGACAGTAAGGTAAAAAAAAGGGGACGGTATAGGAAAAAGGGGACGGTATAGATACAAAAGGGACAAAATGGGAAAAAAAGGAACGGTAAGGATGGAACGGCAAGGAAAATTACCACCTATTTTTGGCAAATCATGTTATGACTAAGTGATAGCCACAATGTTGATTGATTTTTTGAAACAGTTGTTAACATTGGATTAAATTATTATTATTTTTTTATATATATACATCGAAAAGTGCAGGAATAAACCTTGGGGACGGAAAGACTACCAATAAAGCCACGATCTTGAAATTGATATTTAAAGGCTGATTTAAATTCTGCAGTAAATTTCCTGTCAAAGAATTTTAGACATTCTTTCTCTAGCGTACTTCTGCATGAGAAAAAACTTGAAAAAAATTCTTTGGCTGCATCTGAAGTGATTTTCTATATAAGTTTATCAAGAGGGACAGTAAGGATGAAAAACACAGGGACAGAGTTCAAAAAATAGTATCAACCGTAAAAATGTGTGCAGGTTAATTTTTTGCTACATATTTATATATAAAACAATTGTCCCAGTTTCGGAAAAAAATTACATCAAATTACTTTTATTAAAACAATTTTATACAGACAGCTCCAAACTTAAAAATCAATATCAGGACACGGGACGGTATAGGAGTTTTCCTGGTATTTGGACTTCCAACATCGTTCAAAACTTATTTATCTCGTTAATATTGTTATGCAATCATGCAATGGGATGTTCCCCAGTATATGCAAAAAAAAAAAAGTGTATTAAAATAAAAATTATTATTCAGTGACATGAAAGTGAAAAGATTGTGAGCTTTCTGATTTTTTTTTTTTTTATTATTATTTACAATCTTGAATGTATTTTTGAAATTGTTTTTGTCTGGTTATATATCAGGAGCTTAGAAGAGAAAGGGCAAATTCGAAAAATCGACTTTTTTGTTTTTGTTTTTTCCACGTCAGATAGATCTAGGCAACACGTAGGTAAGTCGTTTTGCCCTGGTTCGCCCTTAGCATTCTCACAGTGTCAAGCTAAAGTGAGTAGTACCCTATTCTATAAAACTACTTGCAAAACTTTGAGCTTGATTTCCCTGCATCCCAATTTCGGGATTCGCCCTTTCTCTTCCAAGGTCCTGATATGAGGACGTGAGTTTCAAAATTCGGCTTATCCAGAAAATCAAATGTTGGGAAATCGCGAAACACCTGACTGCACCCATTGGTTTTCATTGTAAACCAAGATTTTACAATGGCAGAAATACAGGATAAAATTAGTTTTTTTGCAGATTGTAGTGTTTTTCGGTGCAGGTTTACCAATAGAATAGATTGATAGAGAAAAACGATTTTTTAAATTTTGGATGAGGCGAGTTGTGAAACTCACGTTCTCATGTAAGTTTGTCTGTTCTTCCAAAAACATATTTTCAGGGGTGATTCTGTTCCGAATTTTCCAGAAAATTAAAGTAATCATTTCCGAAAATTTAAAAAAAAATCGGACATAAATCCGAAAATTCGGACATAAAATATATCGCGAATGTCGACAAAGGATCGCCGAAAAAGATCAGTTTCGTCAATCGTTCGAAGAAAAATCGGCAATTTCGTCAAAGGCTCGCTGGAAAAACGCAAAATTTCATCCAGCGATCCCGGAAAAAAGCTAGTTTCGTCAAACAATCGCGGAAAAAACGCAAATTTCGTAAAGGATCGCAAAAAATAGCAAATTTTGTCAAAAGATTGCGAAAAAACGGCAAATTTCGTCAAAAGATCGCGAAAAAACGACATTTTTGTCAAAACATCGGGAACAAGCGGCAAAATTTTGTCAAAAAATCGCAACATTTCGTCAAAAGATCGCGAAAAAGCGGCAAATTTTTTCAAAAGATCGCTAAAAACGGTAAATTTTGTCACCCCCCCCCCCCTGCCGTATTTCCGAAAATGCGATGTGAATTTCCAAAAAATTTTTTTCACTCAGAATCACCCCTGCATATTTTAGCCAACAATAATTTTGAAATAGCGTTTCGGTTCGTAGGTTTTTCCATTTCGTTTCCTGAAGGACGGCAATTTTTTCCCTTTTCTACGCTACTGCGTCCGGAAATTTAGATCAAAACGTTGACAGCATTTTATGAAAAATCTTCTGCCTTTACCAATAAACGAATAAAAAATTATAATTAAAAACTGTTCGATTATACAGTTTCTGAATAAGAGAACCTGATGCCAATAGGATACGTTTACGAACAAAAATGAATTGAAAAAAAAAAAAATCCATGCGGCCCGGCCTACAGGCGGAGGTATATTTCGAAGTTAAGCATGCTAATTTCACCAAAAAAAAAAAAAAAAAAAAAAAAAAAAAAACGTATCATGATTAGAGATAAATCCACTTAACAATTATATCGGGCCGTTTTTGACGAGTTTTTATTTCATTCTTAAATAAGAGCTGGTTTCATCAGAATCATGTTAAGCCGGTATTTAAAAAAAATACTTTTCCATGCTCAACAACTCAAAATTTTCTGGCACATTTTCAGATTCATTTTTAATAGAAAAAATATGAAACTTGCTGACGTGATTTTTTGAAGAGATTTATAAGCGACCTGTGTTTTTATTTTTCGTTCAATTAATTAAAACTTGATTTATAAACAATTATTTTCTCAATAGGACAATATTTTTCGTTTCTAACACAATCGCTTCGGGAAATTCTGTTCAAAATGCCCAATTTGACATCATTTTTGGAAATACATTCTCCTCTATCAAAAAATCGATCATTACCGTACATTGTATTATTTCTGAATAAGAGATTCTACCAATTGGATGCGTTTGAGAGCAAAAATGAATTTAAAAATGAGTCAGAAAATAAGCAGTTTGGATTTGAATACATCCTTAATACGATGATTTTTTTCTTCAACCGCTATGTATTTTTAATTTGTTTTTGCTGTAAGAATTGGTCCTATTAAAAACTTGTCAATGTAAATGTTGTAGATAATATTAAGACGATATATAATAAATTCATGCGGATTTTATATCTTGTGAATTGATGAAGTTATGGATTTTTAATTCTTCAACTCCCCTTTTTTGTTTAACTCCCCTGTTGTTTTTAATTTTTTTTTCGGTACGCATTGGTCCTATCAAAAACTTGTCAATGTAAAAGTTGTAAATAATATTAAGAAGATTTGTAATAAATTTAATTGGATTTGATATCTTGAGATTTGACGAAGTTATGAATTTTTTTCTCCCAAAACTCCTATTTTTTTCGCCCCTTGTACCCATTTTTAATTTTATCAAAAATATGTGATACATAAATTTTTGGCCCAATTTTTAGAAGTAATAAAAACTTTAAACTGATTTGATATGTGCAAAAATTAAGAAGTTATATGGGGGTTTTCGCTTTTCACAAAACCCCTCCCTATTTACATCTCGTTGGTCCGATTTTGCCCATTAACGAACTTGACCGAGATTTTATGTATCAGTTTGGAAGAGATTTGTACAGAAGTAGGGAAGTTATCGTGTCCAGAAGAAAGTGATATATATACATAAAGTTTTTTACTGAGGGTGGTTTTAGGTTCTAGGGGACATGATCGGTGTAGATCTGCAAAAATTTTTCAGAAATTCCAACATAGGGGGGAATGTAATAGCTAGTATTTCATACGAAATCTACCTAAAATGTGGTCAGAAAGCAGACAGTTTGGATTTTGTTATAAAAGAGAACAAATCAATGTTTCTCAACCGGTGTACCAATGTTTCATACCGGCACACTTGTGTGCCATGAAAGTGCATCAAATGTGCCATGTTAATTTTAAATTTATTAAAAATAACCTCTGTATAGAAATTTAATTTACTTTTATCTTTTGGCGGTGAAAACCCACTGAAAACATAAGTTATGATTGTTTTTATTTCTGTGAAATTATATTTTTTAGTAAGAAAAAACGAAATAGAAACTCAGTCCAAACCCAAGTTCTTACCAGCCAGCAAGATGCAACGTACAATTGAAAATTATTATGACAAAATGCAAATGACTACATAAATAATTAATTACCATCACTGCAATGCATTTTCACCTTTTTTTCTATAAATTTGACAAATATATACAACAGGGAAAAGTTGAGTATATGATAGTACCGTATTTTATGGAAGAAACGCTGCGGCGTTTACGAGTTTAAAAGTTAAATTTTTCTCAAGTGCGGCGTTTACGATTTTTTTTTTTTTTTTTTTTCGCGAGCAAAACATTGGGGTAAAATAAAATTCTTTAAGACTGTTTTCAAGTCCCCTGCTCTGACTTGCCGATAATGAAAACTGCGACATTTCCCATGATGTTAAAAACATACAGCGTAGACTAAGAAAATTTACAACTCTTCTATTTTGATATTGGCGACTCAGATTTTGAGGACTTTCAATAGAAACTAAAGAAGGCATAAAGTAATTGTGACCCACTCATGAAAAGCGTGCCAAGTTTTGCCGAAAACTGAAAAAAAACGTGGAACGCCTAAGAAGAGGGATTCTCGTCCCGCGCTCTGGATGGTTTTAAATACTAACTGATGTCTCCTTAATTTAAGAGTTACATTAAAATATTAAAAATTTATTTAAATATTTAAAATAAAATTTTAGACATCTTAAGATATTAAAAATGAGGCACCCTATACTGCTCAGAAAACTTTGATTAAAATTAGGTCGATCTGACACTGTCTACAAAAGTAGCGTTCCGACAGGTGCGGCGTTTACGATATTTTTAAGCTTATTCAGGCCAATATAGAGGAGTGCGGCGTTTACAACGGGTGCGGCGTTTCTTCCATAAAATACGGTACTTAGTACCTACATCGCGTTAATTTGAAAAGTTTCAAAATATATCAAACTAATAAAAAAATAAAGTTTTGGATTATCTCTATAGCCTGTAGTTTTCTAAAAACTACCTAAAAATTCACTCGCCATCTCAGAAAATCTCGCCAATGGCAAGTAAAATGATATAGTGTCCCACACCTGATGCACAAGCAATAGTGTGTTCTTTTTACTCAAATCCCATTGCATTATTTGAGGATGCATCCACAGAATGAGTTTTTTTTAACTATTTTTAGACCAGCAAAGCACAGAAAAGTGCCGAAAATTTCAAAGATTAAATATTCCATCAATATTCAGACGTTTGAGTAAAATCGTATTCATTTATTAGTAAATTTCTAAAATTCTACAATAGCCAGGATATACTGAGTGCGTGCATTTATTTTATTATTATTAAAGATTGTATTATTCAGTTATTTTAATCTATTTGACAAGCTCTTATTGGGACATTTATATATTAGGATCTATTAGCACACTTTCACTCTCGGAACCGGTTTCGAAAGTGAAATCATCCCCATAGAGAGAAAAAAAAAAAAAAAAAAAAAAAAAAAAAAAAAAAAAATCTGCAAACAAAATCGAGTCGTGTTGTGTTGTTTTATAACGCCCAATTAACAACACGAGGGATATAGGCCCGAAGGGAGGAGGTGTCCTCCGTGGAGGTCTTTCTAAGGGAACCTAACCCTTATTTACGCAAGGAAATCAAAGGTTCGAAGAAAACCACGGAAAACTCCGAACAATTAGGCCGACGGATGCAATTGGGTTCGAAACCAGCACCTTCCGTCTACCAGCTTCGCAAGCAGAACCTCTCGCCACTGCTGGGGCTATCTTTAGACCGGAAAAGCACAGAAAAGTTCCAAAAATTTCAAAAAGTAAATATTACATCAATAGTCAGACGTTTGAATAAAATAGTATTAATTTATTAGTAAATTTCTAAAATTCTAAAATAACCAAAATATATTCAGTGCGTGTATTTAATTATTTTATTATTCAGTTATTTTAATCTATCTGACACGCTGTTATTGGGGCACTTATATATTAGGATCTATTAGCACACTTTCAGTTTCGGAACCGGTTTCGAAAGTAAAAGCATCCCCTTAAAAAAAATCTGCAAACAAAATTGAGTTGTGTTGTGTTGTTTTATAACGGCCAATTAACAACACGAGGGATATAGGCCCGAAGAGGGGGGGGGGTGCCCTCCGTGGAGGCCTTTCTAATGGAACCTAACCCCTATTTACGCAAGGAAATCCAAGGTTCGAAAAAAACCACGGAAAACACCGAACGATTAGGTCGACGGGCGTGATTAGGTTCAAACCCAGCACCTCCCGTCTACCAGCTCCCAGAGCAAAACCCCTCGGCCACTGGTGGGGCGCAAACAAAATAGAATAATTAGAAAACGGTCTTTGTACAGATCGATCTCAGCTATGCAAAGCAAAAAAAAAAAAAAATATTTAAAAATATTGAAATTCGAACGAGATATCTTAAAAAAATTCTTTCCATAGGATTAACATTACGGAACGGGTCTTTTCGCTTGACTGAAAATTTGAAAACCCTTTGAAAATTCATCAATAAGTTCGCGAATTTTTCTGCATTGAAATATTTGTTGATTGATTCTCCAAGTTTATCACTGTTTTCTAAAAAATATATTTTAGATATTTGGAATGCGGCAAACAGTACATTGTAGCCAGAATTAACATTTATGTATCTTAAGTAGGCTTTTTAATCGCCATAAGATTCCCTTAAATTTATCAATTATTGCTCAAGTTTTTGAGTATTGAATACTGATTTATTAAATTCTATCTTTACAAGAAGAAAGTTTTGGATTTGTGAAAATTTTCGACTTTCGGTTTTCAACGGATTTACACGTTTTAGGAGTCAGGGATCCCGAAAAAGTTGTTTTTAGAAAATGTCTGTCTGGCTGTCTGTGACTGTGTCTGTATTATGTGACACAAATTTTGTGGGCGCTCTATCTCAAGAATTAATGCACGGAATTTAATAAAAATGTATATTCAGGTAGTCCCTGATATAAATTGGTGCTGATTAGGTTTTGGTATAAATCGTCCAACAGGTGGCGCTGGTATGCTGCATTTTTTTACGATTTCTGCAAAAGCTCTATCTCAAGAACTTATGCACGGATTTTCATCAAACTTCAGATTCAGTTAGTCCTTGATGCAGGGGTGATTGTGCTCCGGGTGTAGCCCGGATTTCCGGGTTTTTCGGTCGATCCTTCCGGGTTTATGAGATCGTTACGTTTAGCGGAAAATTTGGACATAAAAAAATATCGCGAATTTCGACAAATGGTCGCCGGAAAAAATCAATTCCTCAATTGTTCGGTGAAAAAAATCGACAATTTCGTCAAAGGATTGCGGGGAAAAAAAGTGAATTTCGTCAAAGAATCTCGAAATAAACACATATATCGTCAAAGGATCGCGAAAAAAGCGCGAATTTCGCAAAGGATCTGATCAAACTAAGATTTTCGTCAAAAGATTGCGGGGGAAAACGCGATTTTCGTCAAAAAGTTCGCGGGAAAAACGGATATATCGTCAAAGGAACGCGGAAAAATGGATATCGTCTCAAAGGATCGCTGGAAAAACGCAAATTTCGTTAAAATATCACGTAAAAAACATTAATTTCTTTAAAGAATCGCGGAAAAAATGCGAATTTCGTCAAAAGACCGTTGAAAAAACACATAATTAGAACCAAGAAGGATTTTGCCCATCGCGGGAAAATGCGATTTTCGTCAAAAGATTGCGGGAAAAAACGCGATTTTCGTCAAAGGATCTCTGGAAAAATGCGAACTTCGTTAAAGGACCGAGGAAAAAAACTAATTTCTTTAAATAATCGCGAAAAAACCCGCAAATTTCACCAAACGATCGCGGAAAAAATCGAATTTTGTCAAAGAATCTCGAAATAAAACAAATTTCGTCTAATGATCTCGAAATAAAAGAAATTTCTTCTAATGATCGCGAAATAAACACAAATTTCATCAAATGATCACAAAAAAAAGTGCAAAATTCGCAAAGGATCGCGAAAAAAACAAGATTTTCGTCAAAAGATCGCGGGAAAAAAGCAAATTTCATTAAAGGATCACGAAAAAAAAATTTTTTTCAAAGAATCTTGGAAAAAACGCAAATTTCGTCAAAAGATCGCGGGAAAAAACACGATTTTCGTCAAAGATTCGAAGAAAAAACGCAAATTTAGTTAAAGGATAACAGGAAAAAACATGAAATTCTTTAAAAAATCGCGAAAAAACGCAAATTTCGCCAAAAAATCGCGGAAAAAACGCAAATTTCGCCGAAAAAACGCAAATTTTGTGAAAGGATAGCAGAAAAAAACACATAATTAGAACCAGGAGTGATTATCTCCCCACCTTCTCTTCTGTAACCTTTCAGAAAAGATGCTGTGAATTTCAGATATATTTTTTTTTACTCAGAATCACCCCTGGTATTGTGTTATCCATCTCAATCTCAGTACAAAAATGTCCAGAATTGCATATCTGTAATGTGCAATACCCAAGAAGAAAGCAGGAAAAAGAAATTTACCTTGTGTAAGAGTAAAGCTTTAAAAATAGATTTTTATTTATTTTTTTCTAATACTTAGCCATTTAGAAGTAAAATTGGATTGGTTTTGACATTTTTTTACTGTTTTCAAATAATATGACTTGCATTAGATCTACTAAGAGATAACTCTTAACCACATAATTTGCACTTGTTTCTTAAGTACTTAGAATAAATTCATTTACTGAATATAGAAGTCGAACTTTGCATATAACAAGATAAATTGCACTCTCCATTTGATGAAGTCATTTAGCTTTCAGTAAAATTAACATAAGTTTACCAAATTGTTTTTCTGCAATTGTATATTTCAAACAATAGCAGAAATATGTCATTTGATTGTCATGCTGTTGCAGCATCAGTTGTTAAGTAAATCGATATTGGTATATTTTGCATCGATAATTTTCAGGGTTTTTCACTTTGTATCGATTAATTTTCAGGGTTTTTCACTCTGAGTCACAATCACCCCTGTTGATGTGAGTTGATGTTGATTACGTTTTGGTGTAAATCGCCCGACAGGTGGCGCTTCTATGCTGCATTTTTTTACGATTTCCGAAATAGGTATATCTCAAGAACTAATGCTCAGATTTTCATAAAATTTCAATTTGTGTAAAAGCCGCCGGTCCCAAAGGAACTTCTAACTTTTTAGCCACTTGTGTTAATTTGAAGCTTTTGAATTCCAATCTATTAAGCAGGGAGTGCATAAATATATGAACCTAAATTCCTATTGTCTGTAGTGATGATAAACAGAAGGTTGTGGAGATGTGGTCTACCGGGAAGGACATCTATGCTCTGCAGACTTGGTCTCCTTGCCTGAGCAGTCTCTCTTGGGCTGGGAAACAGAAGGATATTTAATATCCAAAGGCAACTTTTAAATACTGTAAACTCTATCTAAAGCGGACTTTGTGTACGCTGAAAAAAAATGCTGCTTTTACAACATAATACTAGCATTTGGGGTACCAGTTTATAACCGTAAAATTAACAGTAATAAACCATAAAATTAGTAAGTAATATTCCGTTAAGCAGTAGTTCACACGATTTAATTCTTTTATTTACGACGGTATATTACTGCTTATTTTACAGTTATAAACTGGCACCTTAGCTTCCAGTATTGTACTGTAAAATCAACAATTTGTTTTACAGTGTCCAACTCGGAAGGATTTTCAAATCTCAGACAATAGTATAAACACATAGTAAATTTGTTTAAAGTGGAATACTGTCTGCATCGGAAAATATTCTCAGCCCCCATCGATTAAGCTTTAGACAGAGTTTACTTTAACAAAAATATTGCTTGTTACAGCTTCTGAGCTGTTAGCAAATAAAAATAATGTGTGGCCTCATATGGCCACAATATACTTTATGACTTTTCATTGCCTTAAAATTATCTGGTTTTTTTTTTTTTTTTTTTTTTTCTCAGATAACTCCGTAAACTATATCAGAATTCGAAGAAGCTTTACTCAGAGACAGTTAATACTGTTGGAAGAAGAATATGTAAAAGAACCGTACTTATCTAAAGCTAGAAGAAAGATGATTTCTCAGTATCTTCAACTTCCAGAAAACACTATTATGGTAAGTATGTGTCTATTTAGTGAAATCACACAGATTTAAATGTGATTAAAATATACACGAAATAGTAAAATGTGAGTTTATAATATTGTAAGATTAAACATAAAGAATTAATTCATAACACATTAATATTTATTATAATCTGATAAATCAAAATTTAATTGCTTTACTTTTTTTACATTTAATAACTGCCAGATTCATTTTAAACCCTTTCAGGTGCAGAAAAATTCTGTTCGTATAAAATGATGAAATGATTGACTGACACCAGAATTTACAAAGGAATTTATTATATAAACTTGTTTTTCTAAGCTTTTATTATAAAAGCACAATTTTATTATTGGAATTAAAATTAGGTGGTCACGTCGTGTGGCCACCGCCCTTGAAAGGCTTTATGAAAAAAATGAAACTGAATTACTATTCTGATCTGAGAGTTTTTTCAAATATTTTACTACCTGGTGTTATAATCACATATAATCAAAATAAAAAATTTCACCAGGAGTATACAACATCTTGATTTGGTTTAAAATATTTAGTTTTAAAAATTCAGTTAACGAAATTAGCCAATTCATATGCATTTCAAAACAATTTTAGAAAATCAGAATTTTGCTACATTTGTGAGATCAAAATAATATGGGTTTTTTTTCACTTACTATTTGTTATAAGTGAAAGCATCATTTTTGAAACTGAGCTTGAATTTGTTTAAGATTCAATCAAAACACTTCTAGATGTCAAATGCTTACAAAGGAATCCTCGACTTGGAAAAATCGGTTTGTTGTCGGGGGATAATTTCGTTATCGTTGACAAAAACTGCTGGAAACTCCATAAAAGACAAACCGCACCGGTTAACATAGTTTACCAGTTAACATCGTGAATGACCCCCCCACTACACATTTTAACCCATAACTTTTTCTTTTTTATAAGTCAATATTTTAAAGATAAATATTACAGTCTATTTTCCTATGTAGTTTGGATAAAAGAAAAACCGCACCACTTAACCCTTTGAAGGCTGAGTGTGAATTTCTTCAAAATATCACATTGGCACCAGTATTTTGTAAACAAAAGATTCGGCTTATAATATACACGAAAAAAAAATGCATTAATCTATTTTCAAATAAATTTGAATGAATTTTTCAGTGCCAATGTGACATTTGGCGATTAAAATTAAGTGGGAAGAAATTCACTCATCAGATCTCAAAGGGTTAACATAGTTTATCAGTTAGCATCGTGAATGAACCCTCCCCTACCCATTTTAACACATATCTTTTTCTTTTTTATAAGTCAATATTTTAAAGATAAATATACAGTTTATTTTCCTATGTAGTTTGGATAAAAGACAAACCGCACAGGTTAACACAGTTTACCAGTTAACATCGTGAATGACCAACCCCATACCCATTTTAACTTATAGCTTTTTCTTTTTTTATAAGTCAATATTTTAAATATACAGTCTATTTTCCTATGTAGTTTGGAATATTTATTATTTCCCTCTAAAACAACAGAGTTCAATAAGAATTTTGAATATGCGTTTACCATCATGATTTTGAGGAGGACTTTGGTGGCAAAATGACCCGAATTCTACACAATCACAGAGAAACAGGGACATCCCAAACCAAGATCATCAATTACAATTAAGCTTTATGACAATCAACCAGCTAGGACTTTGCGGATTCGGCCCGTAACTTCGACACCATGTTCCTCATATTTTTGGCGAGTACGCTAAGCACTCGGCTGAATGGACTTCGTTAATTTTGAAACCTGGCAGACAGTGGCGTAGCTAACGGAGGGCGGAGTAACGACACCCGCCCCGGGTGTCACCCTCTAAGGTGTGACACCCAATCTTTATTTAAAAATGTATATATTTAAGTATTGCGCGGCAGCGCAATACTTATTTATTTCCAGTGTCACTTCTCAATCTTAATTTAACATAGAAAAGCCTATGGAGATCATAACTTTTTCATTTTTCTTCCCACCTTTTTGTCCCTGATGTCACTCATTTTTTATTCTTTACTAATTCTAATGATATTATAAATTTAAAATGTAAAAACGTTTGCCTGACGTCAGGGTCAAAACGAATGGTAAAATGCCTTTGCATATGGGTGAATTATAACTCAGAGAGAACATGGGCCAATTTTTGTTTATATTATTCAATTATTTTTCTTAATAATTCCAATTTTCGCTTTTTTCATTGAAAATCAACGGACATTTTTTCATAGAAAATGTAACATTTTTACTTCATTGTTGCAAAAATTTCAAAAGCCGTAATAATAATTTATTTCTTTTTAGTTGAAAGATTTTCACGTGAAATATTAAATTGAGCTAGTTTTTTTTTTTTTTTTTTTCAAAAATTAAAAAGGTGAATATGGCGTCATAGTGGAAATAAAAAGGATATTTTCGGAATAAGTTTTTGCTTTGGTCAAGTTTATATTTTAGTAAAATGTTTCTAATGGATAGCTATTTTTACGCAGGTAGCGAACTTAGTGGGGGATTACGTAACTTAAATTTTAAAATGTATTTTTTTTTCCGAGATGAGAACTATTTGTACCCCAGGTTAAACTTAGGTAATAATTTTCTGATGTGTTTACATCACCCCTTGGCAGAGATTAAGGTTTAAAAATTTAAGTAAAACTTTTATTTTTTATTTTTTACTGTATCACAGCTATAATATTGTTAAATATTTGTAGTAAGGATTCAACACAATTTCCATTTACATTCATAGCGTTCCTGAGTGGGAAATAGGGTATCTAAATTTAACTGAAGTTAATTTTTTATGATTTTATTATAGATTTTTTTGTTCAGATTGGAAGTTTTTGTCCAAACTACCGCAACCTGCATTACTGCAGTGGTGAAACATTTTGAATTACACATTGGTAAACTACATCCCATATTGTGATGCAATACCGCATACATCAGAGCCTGATGATGATACTCTCTATTAATTTTGAAATGCGTTCGTCCGAATGCAGTAGTTATTGAAAAACTTGACATATTAAACAAAAACATAATTTGAAGAACAAATTAAAAAAACGAAATTTATTTCCTACATTGTTTAAGCCCGAGAAGGGACAGATATTAATATTTTTCATTCAATTAGTTCTACATTTAATGTTAAATTTTTGTAACAAATTAGTTAAGCCAATTGAAGATTAAAAAATAAAAATAAAATTCATACAATATGATACTTAAAACACCCCCCCCCCCACACACACACACACAAAAAAAAAAAACAAAAAAATAGATTCCGTTCAAATGAAATCGAAATAAATCTTAGACTTCTTCCATTTTGAATTGAAAATATTTGTATTGCAGATTTTGTATTATGTTTACGACAATTGTGCATAAAATGATAAGATGCATGCAAAATACAAAACTCAAAAAAAATGTCTAAGATTTATTTCGATTTCATTTGAACGGAATCTATTTTTTTAGGGTGTTTTAAGTATCATATTGTATGAATTTTATTTTTATTTTTTAATATTCAATTGGCTTAACTAATTTGTTACAAAAATTTAACATTAAATGTAGAACTAATTGAATGAAATAACTTAATATCTGTCCCTTCTCGGGCTTAAACAATGTAGGAAATAAATTTCGTTTTTTTAATTTGTTCTTCAAATTATGTTTTTGTTTAATATATATATATATATATATTAATCTTATAAGATTTTGGAAAAGAACCTGAAATAAAATGACCTTTCTAGCGCAACACGCAACATAGTAAATTAACTTTTCTTGGAAAATCTGAAATTTTATACAGAATGGGGTGTCTAATTAAGATATGCACCAGGGAACAAAAAGCTACCTATCCAACGACTGGGTAGCAAAAGCAAACTTTAAGAAATAAAGAATTTTCTTCTACATAGGCACTGCATTGACTTATGCGGACTATAGGATGAGTGATATGTCGCTCCTGTGGTTTTTTATGTGGAAGGACAAAAAATAAATAAGGAATGGTATGGTCATTTCTTTTGCTATTGTTGCCTTGGAATTATTTTGCCCTTTTTTCGAAAGAGATTGCACCCACAGACAATATAATCTATACTAAAAGACAATATAATCTATACTTTAGTCTGTGATTACACCTTGAATTCCAAGAAAGCATATACTTTAGGTTGTAAACTAGTAGACCTTATGCTTACAGTCATTGCAATATTCAACCATCAGGAGAAGACGGCTGTGACGTATGAGTCACGTGTGGTCAGAAAAGTTTATTTCAGCAATTTAGCGAGCAGAGGAATGAGAAGAAAACTTTTTCAACAAAGCGCTTTGATTTGGGTTACCTTATTTGGCTAGTTACCGCCTTTTGATGTAGAATGAAAATAAAATTATGCGTTATGTTTACAAGATTTCGATTGAAGGAAAATATAAATACGTATTTTAAACGATGTTAGAGATAACATTTATCTTTAAAATATTTTTATTTCCTTGTTATTAGAAAAGAAATTGCCTTTAGAAAGGGAAAACTCAGCATAAACGAATGTCGTGTAAATATTCTGGGACGCGTAACGGTTTTATAATAGCCATATTAATAGACCAGGAGCCGGCAGCACAGACAATCATCTCATCGAGTTCATGGATGAAATTCTAGGATTAGTTAAATCTTAATTCGCATATTAAAACGCAATCGGTCTGCCAAGTCCTATCATGGTGGAAAACCCGATTTTAGCGGCTGACTCGTAGATTTACCATTGTGTTTTCCTGCACCAAAAGGTATGAAAACATGGAGGACTGGGAGCAGGAAAACACAATGGTAAACCTACGAGTAAGCCGCTAAAATCGGGTTTTCCGGTGTTTTCACCAGACCGATTTCATTTTAATATGCGAATCAAGATTTAACTAATCCTAGAATTTCATCCGTGGACTCTATGAGGTGATTGTCTGTGATGCCGGCTCCCGGTCTATAATTAAAAATGAAATATAAAGTAAAGCACCTTTCATACGTTGAATTTTCTTGCGTTTTTACTTTCTTCTATCTTTTCAAGAAGAAAGTATTGAGTTCGTGAAAACAGTTCAACTTCCGGCTTTCGACGGATTTATACGTTTTGGAAGGTCCTGAACACGATTTGACTGTATTTAGAAAATGTTTGTCTGTCTGTATGTGACATACATTTTGTGGGCGCTCCTATCTCAAGAACTAATGCACGAAATTTAATAAAACTTTAGATTAAGTTATACCTTGATGTAAATTGGTGCTAATTAGTTTTTGGTGTAAATAGTCCAACAAGTGGCGCTGCTACGCTGCATTTTTCACGATTTCCGCAACAGTTTTTTCTCAAGAACTAATGCAAAGATTTTCATCAAATTTCAGATTCAGTTATACCTTGATATAAATTGGTGCTGATTAGGTCTTGTTGTAAATCGTCAAATAGGTAATGCTGCTGTACTGCATTTTTCACGATTTTCGTGATATCTGAATCTCGAAAGCAAATGCACGGAATTTGATCAAACTTCATATTCTTTTACACTTTCACATAAATAGATCCTTATCAGGCTCTGGTGTGTATTCTGTCCAAGAGGTGCCGCATTTATGCCGTTTTGGTTGTAAATTTTGGCTGCAGACATCTAAGAGGGTGGGTGCTGCAATTCAATGATTTGTTTGAAAGATGCGATCTCCTTTTTAATGCACACAATTCGACGAACCTATACCTTTAGAATCCTCATGATGAGCCTAGATTGTCATTTAATTTTGGCACTGGGGATACCGAATTTTGAAGTATTAACAGGTATGAGATAGAAGAAAGTTTTGGAATTGGCACTTGAGACTAGTTTCTTTTATTTAAATGTTTTGAATCTTAAATCGTATTTTATTCCTTTATATTTTAATGTTAAAATATTTACTTATACGATACAAAAAAAAAAAAAAAACTTAATTTCATTTCTACGTTTTATTGAATGATATTTCCGAATATATTGACTAAAGTATAGAGCATAAAAAAATAATAAAATATTTCTTTTCTTGTTATTATTATTATTATTATTACTATTACTATTATTGAAAATATTATTTTTTTATATAAATTTCTTAAAAGTTCTACAAAAAATGTTAAAATTTTATTTGTAATAACGTAGAATTGTGATGGAAAAATATGATGGATTTAAGGGGGGGGGGTGACACCATAGTGAGTGGGGGTGACTCCATTTACATCCGCCCCGGGTGTCACCCATCCTAGCTACGCCACTGCTGGCAGGAGTATTAAAAAATTACTTTTCCAATTGGGTCACCTTTAAAAACATCTTTCAAAATGGCGCTAAGATACGTTTTGTGTTTTATATCAGATACTGAAAAGCATCATACACAGAAAATTATTTAATGTTTTCATTATTAGTGATTCTATATTTTTTTCTTTTACTTAAAAAGTTAACAAAATCTTTATGGTTAGATTTTAAAATAAATTTAGATTTTAAAATAAATTTTGTGTTTGTGGATCAGACTATAACGGATCTGCACAAGGTAAAACGAATCATGATAACATTCTCTGACTTGCGGTTTCTTGTCAGGTAATCGAATTTAAGGCCAATTTATTCGGGAATGTGGCCACCAAGAAACAAAGATCATACTCAAAAAGTTATTTAATGTTTTCATTATTAGTGCTAGCTATTTTTTTTTCTTTTACTTAAAAAGGTTAACAAAATTTTTATGGTTAGATTTTAAAATAAATTTTGTGTTTGTGGATCAGACTATAACGGATCTGCACAAGGTAAAACGAATCATGATAACATTCTCTGACTTGCGGTTTCTTGTCAGGTAATCGAATTTAAGGCCAATTTATTCGGGAATGTGGCCACCAAGAAACAAAGATCATACTCAAAAAGTTATTTAATGTTTTCATTATTAGTGCTAGCTATTTTTTTTTCTTTTACTTAAAAAGGTTAACAAAATTTTTATGGTTAGATTTTAAAATAAATTTTGTGTTTGTGGATCAGACTATAACGGATCTGCACAAGGTAAAACGAATCATGATAACATTCTCTGACTTGCGGTTTCTTGTCAGGTAATCGAATTTAAGGCCAATTTATTCGGGAATGTGGCCACCAAGAAACAAAGATCATACTCAAAAAGTTATTTAATGTTTTCATTATTAGTGCTAGCTATTTTTTTTTTCTTTTACTTAAAAAGTTTAACAAAATTTTTATGGTTAGATTTTAAAATAAATTTTGTGTTTGTGGATCAGACTATACCGGATCCGCACAAGGTAAAACAACTCATGGTAACGTTCTCTGATTTGTGGTCAGGTAATCAAATTCAAGTTCCAATTTATCAGGGAATGTGGCCACCTAGAAACAAAGAAATGGTCTTATTTTAATTAAATATAAGGGGAAATGCTCACGTTTATTTGAATATAGATTAATGGAGAGAGATTTTAGCCTGTGAAAAGTATCTGTCTATTTTGATAGTAATGCTAAAATGTTTACAAATTGCATTTGCCCTGCATACCAAAGACATCATAGATGCTAAAGGTGTTATCTCTGATGTCTTTAGAAATAATTACTTTTTAAAAAATCTCATTGTTTTTGCAGGTATGGTTTCAGAATAGACGCGTGAAAAGTAAACGTCAGAGGCTGGAGTCCATATCAAAATCCTGCAGTTCTGCTTTAAAGTCGATGAAAACTCCTGTTTCCCAGCCCATCTTCAATCCTGTCCCAATAAACTTCCAACAAAATCTTTATCCAGTACTATGTCATCCTGTTTCGTATAGCATTTCTCCAGCATACTGTTACCAAACATGCGTGCCTTACATCACAAGTGATATCAACAATGGACAGTATCAAAATTTAACAACTGAAGATCAACTACATTATGATACATATATAACACCAGCACCATCTGCTATCCCAAATACACCTCCTATTCAAGCCCTCGAAGCTCACGTGATAAACTATTATAAAAACTGTAGCCAATCACATATGGGACAAACAAATAACTTATCAAATGTGAACACGGGCGAAACGTCTTATCAACCCTATCCACAAACTAAAGACTATTTAGTGCATTATGAGGCATTAGCACCTTGTCAAAATTTCAATATATCTCAAGCAACGGAATCAGTTTCTTTAGAAACTATTCCCAGACAAAATATGAAGTCAAATTCACCACCATCAAAATTCAATAATGGTAGGAGTGGACATGGTAAATTTTTCCGCCCATTTGAGGATTAAATTTTCCTATTTTTATTCTTGTTTTATGTAAATATGTAAATATTCTATATTTTGTACATTAGTTATGCATATTAATCAAGAAAACAGATACAGGGTGTCCAGCGAATAAGACCCTGATTTCAATATTAATAATCTCGAAACAAAGATCAATAGAATTAAGCGGAATATTTCTATGTGCGGGCAAAAACGTATTGATACACCCTCGTACATGTATATCAATGTAAATATTTACTGCAATTAATGTTACTTTGTCAAGTATTCAAGACTGTTTGTTCTCAAATGTAAACTGTTTACTTTCTGACACATTTTTTAAAATTGATTTTAATTCATTTTCCAGACAATGCTGTCAAAGATGGTGTTTTGAACCTCATTTCTGGACGGGACAGCGCAGGAAAAGAAAAAAAAACTGCCTTCCTGAGAAAAATATAGCTTATAACACAATTTATAATTGATTTATCGAAAAAAAAAAATGTTCTATTTCAAATCTCTTTAATAATCATGTTACATTTAAAAATGAGCCAGAAAATGTGTCGGAAAGTTTTGCTTTGATGAGGCGAGAAACTTTTTTTTTTTTTTTTGAGAAACGCCTTAATTAAAAAAAAAAAAAAAAATAATAATAAAAATGTGGAGGAAATGCGATAATTTATTAATGATCTAATGGGTTTACTTTAAAAGCATGCCTATTTATAAAATTGAAAAATGAAATTATATAATTACTATACGAAGTTATACCTGTAAAGTGTTGGGTTGTTCGGAAAGTCGTGTCCGTTTGGGAAAATAAATTCGTACCGAAAAAATCTGCCCGGCAATTATGAGATATCGAAATAGACTACTAATAATTAAATGATTGAATTTTCCGGTACGAATTGATTTTCTCAAACGGACAAGTCTTTCCGAACGACCCAATAATGCCCATGGTAAAATGCGTTCCAGAAATTCAGTAATTTAAAGAATAGGAATTCATAACAGGAAATCTGGCTAGTAAATTTCGGTTTATTTAATAACAAAATGTCTGTTATTAAATAAAGCAAAAATTTATAGTTAAAATTTTTGGTGTGAATACGGAATATGTAAAATAAGAAAATCCACTAAATCCGGAAAGCTGATGGTAGCATAAATGCTACCATGAGGCATTAGAGGCTTAATAAAGAACTTTATATAAAGTATTTTAATGGGCATTACTAATAAACAAAAAGTAAAAATGTAAAATTTCTTAAATTCTGTTACATTTTTTTAATGTAAAGACGATTAGTTAAAACCTATGTTTTCTGGGTTTTTTTTTTTTTTTTTTAATCCAGAAGCGAAAGATTTTTCTTTTATGTATATATTTTATGTAATCAAGTTAAAAAATAATTTAAAAAAGATCTTTTTGCGTTTGTCGTATTTTGTATAGATTTTTATTGTGTAATAAAAAATTTATTCTAAAAATGATCATCAATTTACAGATCTCAATCACATGTGTTCTTATTATTATTCACTACACCATGTGCACTATGTGCACAGTTTTACTTTTAGCAAGCTGTATAATATTAAATATTTGTGGTTTTCTCTGTTTTAAAAATTAGTATCTTTGCTTTTAAATATATATATATTTTTTTTTTTTTTGGGGGGGGGGGGGGGGCTGGGTACATGAATTTTACCATTAACTTCATATTTCTAATATGTGCATGGACTTATTCCCCAGGCGTTTCTACATTAGAATAACAGATTTTATTTCCATTGTTTCCATCTAATCTATTCTTATATGTTTTTTTAAGTTAAAAATATTTTTTAATTAAATCCTTTAGTTTCTTGTTAAATGCGAGATAACACTGTGTTTTTATCCCATGTCTATTTTACAGTAATTTCATCAAATATATACCATCTTAAACTTATTCAACTGAATTTTTATTTTGGTTTAAAATGGTTATAAATTTTATTAGTATGATTTTACTAATTTTATATTTTCGGATTCACTTTCACATAGATGAATCGTTTAACCCTTTATATTCCGAATTTTGAATGCAAAAATTGCCTCACTTGAATAATTATTTACGTTAATGTCTAAGATATCCAGAACAACATATATAATAATAATTTGATTTTTAGATAATTTTTTTAAATTAAAATTGATTTAATAAATCGGTAGTTTGAGCTCTTTTTGCCCGACTGCCAAGAAGGGTTATGTGTTTCACGCGTATCTGGGTATGTGGATTTCTTTATACCCTCGCAACATTCCAACAGCTGGATGGATTTTAATGAATGTGGTCTCTATCGATTGGTCTAAACCGTCCAATGGTTATAGGCTGGGTTTTGTTTTTATAAATTTAAAATGGCGGTCGTAAAATACAAGATGGCGGTAGAGACGAAAATTTTTTTTACGCACACTATTGAGTGGCATATCATTGGATAGGTCTTTCAAAATGAAGACGATGTTTCGTTGACTATTTTACAGTCAGAAGCTCCGTTTAAATATTACACAACCTGGAAGTTGTGTAGGTAGGATCTCTAGCTTTACTGCAATTCTAACCTTTATAGACCTCATCAAAACAGTCTTTATAAATAGGAACTAACAATTAAACACAACTTAAAAGTTATCAATACAAGTAAATAAAAAAATAGGTAAGTAATATAAAAAAGGTTTCACATTGATGAGAGATAATTAATTAGTTCGCTTTTTATGCAAGTCGGGTTTTTTGATTTTTCAAATTTAATTTCTTATTGCAAAATATTTACAAGAATAATTAGATTAATTACCAAAAAATACTGTTATGGAAATCTCACAATTTTTATAAGAACAGTGTCAATAATTGTATTTTGATCCAATCTGTAACAGAGAAGTATTTTGTAGTTCCAAATTTTTTTGCATAGCATTTTTTATTAGAATGAATGCTACACCTAGGTAAATGGTTGTGAAAATAACCACATAAAATTTTTTTTTAGCTTCGACTGTTTCACTGTGCTTTCTAAATAGGATTGAGCAAATTATTTTATATGAAAATTGCAATCTACTTTTATTAAAAGACGAATTAAATAAATTTTACATTTAATTTAATTTAAGGGGGTCCGGGATACAATTTAAAATAATTTTTATTTATCGAGTTAAAATTTTGATTTTTTTTTTTTTTTTTTTTTTTTTGTGTGTGTGTGTGTGATGGTTAACCATGTTATTTGTAAACAAAATCACATGATAAAACTTCTCATATATTTAAAAATCTTTTTTTTAAATTTAAACTTCATTAAAAAAGTGAGGTAATTTAAAATCGTAATATAACCGTATATAATCGTTTGTAGAATTTCAATTTTTTTTTCATTTAAATAAACAGAAATATATAAGTTTTAATTTTGATTCAGCATTTCAAAAAATATTAATAAAAAAAATAAATAAAAATATTTAAAGTAAAAAAAATTGTGTAACTTAAAAAAAAAAAAAAAAAAAAAAAAACATATTTTCAAAAGTAAATAATTTTTTCTAATTTGCAAAATCAAAATTAAAGTAAAACAATTGAAAAAGACAGGTTCCAAGTTTAAACCATTTATCTTTAACCGTTCTTGACTTATAACGATTTAAATACGAGAAATGGTGAAAAAAAGCCATCAGGAAGAAAAAAGCATTTTCACAAGAAGTCGTTTCCATGTCAACCATTGCTTGAAAATTAGATTTTGAAAACAAACCAAAGAAAAGAAATTTAATGTTTCCTGTTCTAATTAACATAAAAAACATAATTTAAACGTCATTTTAAGCAGAAAAAAAAAAATAGAAATTTTTTAATGCAATAAAAGGTTTTTTTTTTTTTTTTTTAGAAAATTTGGAGATTTTTGTGCCCCGAACCTCCTTAATGGTACTTAAAAGTACCGTCTGACATAAAGGGCATGACATATTGATATTTTTTTTTCTGGAATAAATTTTAAATCTTTTGGCCCAAAGTGAGTCAAATTTTCTTACGGTTGTTCTTAAATCTGTTCTTAAATCTAACCTGGCTACTTTTTGGTATATTTTTGAATTGAGAGAATTGTTTGAGAATTCAATTTTATTCTCAAACGCATGATATTGGCAGGCGCTCTTATTCAGAAGCTATGCAATCGAACAGATTTTTACCGTTTTTGATAAAGACAGAAGATCTGTCAGACTGTTGTTAAAACTGGCTTTCAAATTGAATTTCCCTACACTGTAAAAAAAAAAAAAGGACTAAAAAAATCCCTGACGGCCCGGCCTACAGGCAGAGGTAGATTTCGAAGTTAAGTATACTAATTTCACCAACAAAAACTAACTCATTATTAGATATAAATCCAGTTTAACAGTTTTATCTGTCTGCTTTTGACGAGTTTTTATTTCCTTTTTATAAAATAGCTGGTTTTATCAGAATCATGTTAAGGCGATATTAAAAAAATATTTTTCCTTACTCAACAACTCGAAATTTTCTGGCACATTTTCAGATTAATTTTTAATAATAAAAAAAAAAAAAAATATGAAACATGCTGACGAGATTTTTGAAAAGATTTATAAGCGACCTGTGTTTTTATTTTTCTTTCAATTAATTAAAACTTGATTAATAAACAATTATTTTCTCAGTAGGGCAATATTTTTCGTTTCTAACACAATCGCTTCGGGAAATTCTGTTCAAAATGCCCACTTTGACATAATTTTTTGAAATATATTCTGCCTCTATCAAAAAATCGATCATTACTGTACATTATATAGTTTCTGAATAAGAGAATCTAGCAATTGGATGCGTTTGAGACCAAAAATGAATTTAAAAATGAGTAAGAAAATAGACAGTTTGGATTTGAATGCACCCTTAATAAGATGATTTTTTTCTTCAACCGCTATGTATTTTTAATTTGTTTTTGCTTTAAGAATTGGCCCTATCAAAAACTTGTCTATATAAATGTTGAAGACAATATTAAGAAAATATATGATAAATTCATGGAGATTTTATATCTTGGGAATTGACGGAGTTATGAAAATTTTTCTTCTTCAACCCCCCCCCCCTTTTTTTTGGGGGTACGAATTGGTCCTACCAAAAACTTGTGAATATAAAAGTCGTAGATAATATTAAGGAGATGTATAATAAAATTATTGGATTTGATATCTTGAGAATTTACGAAGTAAGAAATTTTTTTCTCCCAAAGACCCTATTTTTTGCGCCCCTTGAACCTATTTTGAATTTTATCAAAAATCTGTGATGCATGAATTTTTGGCGCTATTTTTAGCGGAAATAAAAACTTTAAACTGATTTGATATGTACAAGAATTAAGAAGTTATGGGGTTTTTTCGGTTTTCACAAAACCCCTCCCTATTTCCGTCCGCTTTTGCCCATTAACGAACTTGACCGAGATTTTATGCCTTTTGATTTTATGTATCAGTTTGGAAGAGATTGGTGCAGATTTACGAAAGTTATCGTGTCCAGAAGAAAGTGATATATATAGATAGATACATAGATAGATGGATAGATAGATAGATAGATACATAGATAGATGGATAGATAGATAGATACATAGATAGATGGATAGATAGATAGATAGATAGATATATAAAGTTTTTTACTGAGGGTGGTTTTGGGTTCTAGGAGTCATGATCGGTGTAGATCTGCAAAAATTTTTCAGAAATTCCAACATAGGAACGATCCCAATAGGTAGTATTTCATACGAAATCTACCTAAAACGGAAATACTACTGGCAATCTAGACGCCAGTACTATTTCTGTTTTATTTACGGGAATTTTTACCCATAAACTACAGAAAATTTTCCGTTTTTCTGATTAAAAACGCAAATTTTTCTGTAATTTATGGGTAAAAATTCCCGTAAAAAAACGGAAATAGTACTGGCGTCTAGATTGCCAGTAGTATATTTCCGTTTTTCAGTCCGTTTTTTTTTTACAGCGTACGCTCCTGTGCTGGAAAGGAAAAGACTGCAGCTATGATTCAAAACTTGCTTATAACTCTAGGTGGATTCATTTACAAACAAAATACTCGATTACTAATACCTGTCTCGTGGTTGCAAGTTCATACTTTTAGGTTTAACAAGAACGGAAAATCATGCGTCCAGCATATATTATGTAACACTTTCCAGCAGATTCAGAATACTGTAACAAAACTAGTTTATTTTGGTGAAAGATGTCTAAAAAACAATTTATAAAATGCATAACTCATTTGAAACCCTTCAACAATGACCATCAATAGTTGGAAATTTACACGAATATTTTGTGCAGCCCTGTATTGGATCTACAGATTTGTATGTATTGCTACATAACTAAAAGTTAGTTCAATGAAATGCATAAGCACAGTTGAAAATTTCCATTCAGCAATCTCCATAAATAAATGGAAATGAACTTGACATCTTTTGGGTAAGCCTGTATCGGATCTATTGAATTTACACACACATAGTAATTGGGAGAAAAAAAGTAGAATTTCAAAACGCGTACAACTGTAAAAGCACTTCCATCAGTTATTCCTCGTAAGCAGTACTGTAGCGAAATACATTTGTCTGTCCCTGTAAATGAACAATAAAGGATATGCACTCCAGTTTCTGCAGTAAGTGTCTTGTAGTACACCTAAGTGATATATATATATATACACCGTATATACTCGTGTATAAGTCGACCCCCAAATTCTTAAGCAAAATTCGGAAAAAAATTAAATTTTCGTGTATAAGTCGGATCACATTTCTGGTAGTATGTTGAAATAGTAGTATTTGTAATCTTGGATAAAAAAAAAAAAAAAAAAAAAAAATTAATAATAATAAATTTTCATTAAATTAGTAAACATTTACTTTTACGTTTCTAATCGGATTATTTTTTTAATTCAACGTTTTAAAACTGTATAATTATGTAAAACCGAAGTAGCTTAAACTATTTTGAAACCTATTCACATCAATTCAATGATACTTAAAAAGAAAAACATTCTTTCAAAAATCTATTCAAACCTTATTTACAAGGGTAAACAACTTCTTAGACTGCTAAAATATAGTACTTCTTTGTATTGTAGGACTTCTGGGAGAGATATCTAGATGTATTCTCAAGATGAACTCTCTAAAAGGGGATTAAACTGTTGAAAGGAATGTCCCTGTATTAAAGGGAATTCTATCGCAAGAGAAAATGGGTGCAAAACACTTACACGAACATTGTTTTTTTTTTTGTTGTCAATCACAGGGAAATGACCATAGTCCACTTTTGTCTCTCTCTTCAACGTAGACCCATGTGCGATTACTTAAAATACTTGCCCATTCGCCGATTATGTTCGATGTTTTTTTGTTACAAACTCGTGTATAAGGCGAATCCCCCATTTTCAACTCCCAAATTTTGTCTAAAATTCTTCGACTTATACACGAGTATATGCGGTATATATATTTTAATGTGTTTTAAATAGTGTAATATTAAAATTCACCGCAAATGATCTTTCCCCATTGGCCGTAATGTAACGGAATTCTTTTGGGTGTCCCTGTAGATGAATCATAAGTGCTACACACTTCATTTTCAATGCCAAACATGCCACACTAAATCCCAATAACATATATCAATTTCATGGCAGTCGGACTAATATTTATGCAAGTTAGAGCACGGACAGACAAAACGAATTCATAAACCCTTTCCAACTATGTTGGAAAGTGTTAAAAGTCCGTAAATATGTCACAAAATTTTGTATTGTTCAGTGGAAAAAAATATGTTATAAGAACCACCTTATATCCAGGTTATGACTATTTTCGGACACATTTCCAAACTCATTTTTGTTCACAAACGCATGATACTGACAAATGCTTTTACTCAGAAACTATGTAATTGAATAGTTTTTCTCCTTTTTCGGTAAAGACAGAAGATATTGCAGGAAAAGCTACGAAACTTTTCTTTATATTCAAGAAAACCACTTTAAATTATGTTAAACAAAGAATTCAATGATATATAATATGAATTCCAAATAGAGGATTTTCAAATTATGAATTTTATATTAACTCTCTAGTGCCCACGGTAGCGTATATGCTATCACCACTGATTCCAATTTAATGGATTTTTTAATTCAGATATTAAAAATTCATACCAGAAAATTAAAACAGCAACATTTGCTTTATTTAACAGCAAAAATTTTGTCGTTAAATAAAGTAAAATTTATTATTGAAATTTTCTGGTATAAATTCAGATTCTCTGAATTACGAAATTTCTAAATCGCAGAATTTCTGCATTAAATAAAGCGAATGCTTAGGAAATTATCGAACTATTAACCATTTCATTCCTATAGTAGAAGTTCTACTATGGGAACGAAAGGGTTAATAGTTTGACACGTCTATATACTCTCCATGTATTTAGCGCCAATTTTAGAAATTGGCGATTTACACCACTATGACTTCAGTACTCTTACGTGTGTATATGTTTATATAGGTTACAGAGCTTCCAATCATCTGGATTTTTAGTACTGCTATTTTCTAAGCAAATATTAGCTTTATTTAATGCAGAAATTCTGCGATTAAATAATACAATTATTTCTATTCTTAAATTCTAGTATTAAAAAATCCAGAGGTTTGACAGTTCCGGTATTAAAATATGTAACCTTTCTCATACTAATAAAAGAAAATTTGAGAAAAGTTTCTGAAATATTGTTTTTGAAATTTTACACAAAGAAAAGGTAGTATCATAGCTTTATCTAGTAGCAATGACATTTTAAATGTGCCACTAAATTATATTTATTAGAATAGAAAACTTAATCAATAAATTCTTTGCAACAAAAAGTCTTAAAAATCTTCGAAACAAATTCATATTAGAAAGGACTGAGCCTTCAAAAAAGTCGGTCAGTCTCGAATAAACAGGTGTGTATGGGGGGGGGGGGGGAGGTGCATTCAACCCACCATCTAAAGCCCCCCCCCCCCCCCACACACACACCGGGATATTTGAGATTTTGCATTTGGTCGTATTTCAAGGAGTTATAAAAAGTTTAAAGTTATGTCTAGAAATTTATGATAGTAATATAAAGGTATGTTTAAAAGTGAAAATTTCCCACGGCACCTTCATAATGTGATTGTACAACACACGGACGACTATACCAGCTCCATCGGATCTGAAAAATGTTTGACTTTCACTTTCGGAACCGGTTCCGAAATAGACAGTGTTTTCGTGAAGATAATCTGCAAACAAAATTTGAAAAGTTAAAAAAAAAAAAAAAAAAAAAAAAAACCTGGTTTAGAGATCGACCTCAGGTGTCCTATGCAAAATATCATTTTAAAATGAACTTCAAACGAAAAATTTCAAAAGAACGGCTCCCATATGTTTCTTGTGTGCGTGTATGTCTACACGTGAAAAAGAAAAAAATTTCCGCTCAAATATGCGAAACTTTCCGACACATTTTCACACTCATTTTTAAACATAAAGGCATAATATTTACGAGCGTGATTACTAAAGTTATTTTTAATCGAAGTGGTTTTTTTTTTCAATTTTCAGATGAATTACATCTTGAGTTATCAGCGATTATTATTACTGCAGAATGGCAGTTTTTTCCATTTTCTGCATTGCTGAGTCCGGAAATTCCGTTAAAAACGCTAACTTTTACAACATTTTCTGAAAAATATTCTGCCTTTACCGGCAAACGGAAAAACTATAAATTTAGGCATTTGTGAGCAAAAATGAATTAAAAATGTATATAAAAAAATGTATGAAACCAGACAATTTCAATTATGCCCTTTCTTGGTGCTGCCATCTGTCAAGTTGAATATGAATTATTCATATACACTATGACGCAAAAGTTTAGACAATGACGTCATTCAGCTTTAAAATGTAGAATTATGACGTCAGAATTACAAAAACCTGTAAATATATTCAAAAACTGATTTAAAATGCTATGTACAAAAAACAGTCGTTTTATTTGCTATAATACTAATTTTTTTCATAAAAATTCAAATGTGCTTGTCGCAAAAGTTTAGACACTATTCTAAATTTCTTTGAATATTCGCTGGCATATGCAAATTTAGAATCGATGATGTCACAAATTTGGAGTACTTAAGTTCTGCAAACGATTGCGCTTCATAGTCGACATGCCGAGAGCTAAAGAAATTCAAGTGAATGAGGTTTCAAGGATTTGGCAGTTGAAAGGTGAAGGGAAGAGCGTTTCTGAAATTTCTGCTATTATTAATAGGTTAAAAAAATCTATTTATCGAGTTTTATCGAGTGGTTCCGAATATAAAGCAAAATGTCGGTCTGGGAGGCCACGTGTGACAAATGTACGAGAGGATCGCCTGATACAAAGACTAGCGAGTACTCAACAAATGAGCGTACGTGGAGTTCAAAGCTCATCGGGACTCTCTGTATCAAAGGATACGATTCGTAGACGAATTTTGGAAAAAGGAACAATCGTTTATAGCAAAATGCAGAAGAAACCAGCTCTGAAACCATATCATAAGTTACAAAGACTTATGTGGGCTCGAAAGCATATGTCATATGGAGAGAAATGGCAGTCAGTCATATTTAGCGATGAAAAAAAGTGGAATCTGGATGGTCCAGATGGTTGTTTATCGTATTGTCATGACTTGCGGAAGGAACCTCGACGTTTTTTTAGTCGCAGACAAGGAGGGGGCTCGGTGATGGTTTGGGCAGCCTTTTGCTATAATGGACAAGTATCTCTGACCTTCACCAGTGGTCGTCAAACTTCACAGCATTATACACAGACATTAGAAGAAAACCTACTGCCATTTGCTGAGCTTCTAGGGGGTCCTCAGTGGGAATTTCAGCAAGACAATGCTTCAATTCACACTGCAAAACATTCAAAATCTTGGTTTAATTCCCATAATATAAGAGTTCTCGACTGGCCAGCATGTAGCCCAGATCTTAACCCTATAGAAAACCTTTGGAGCATCATGTGTCGCAAAGTTTATAGCAACGCTAGACAATACTCTTCTGAAAAGGAACTTAAGACATCTATTGAGAATGCATGGTACGATATCGATCCACAAACTATGCAAGATTTAGTTTCTTCCATGCAATCTCGTGTATATGACGTAATACATAAGCATGGATGCGCAACCAGGTTTTAAAAATTGTTTATTTCGATTTTATTTAATTTGTGTCTAAACTTTTGAGACAGCAGTTTATTTTTGTTACCATTTAATTTATTGCAATATGCACAATTCCACTTTTCTTTGTTATAAATATTGTTTATATGTACAGCACATTAATTTCAAGCAGTGATTTGAAAATTGAATAAATATTTTTCAAAGTATGTAAGAATTTCTTCATTGTCTAAACTTTTGCGTCATAGTGTAATTAATTCCTAATTCTTTTTACCCCATGCAGCGGGAAAATTACTATTGTATCCTTTTAAAATAACAAATGCTAAACAGATTCTCATTTTTAAGAAATTAGGCTTTAAAAGCCTATTAATTATCACTATCAAAAACTCTGTACTTTCTGACACTTAAAAAAAATTATTTTTCTTCATAAACGTATCGAATTGGCATGTGCTCTTATTAAGAAATTATGCATTTGAACTATTTTCTTTTTTTGCATTTTCGGTAACGGTAGAAGATTTTTCAGGAAATACTGACGAAGATGTCGTTTTGAACCAAATTTCCGAATACTGACAGCACTGGAGAGAACAAAAAATTACCGCCCTGAGAAAACAATCACTTGTAACTCAAGACATAATTCATTTATCAGAAAATGAAAAACTGTTCGATTGAAAATCACATCAATAATTATGCACGAAAGTAATATTCTTTTATGTTTAAAAATGGCTCAAAAAAGTTTGCGTTGTTTAGCAGGAAAGAAATAGTATTGATTTTCCTGTGGTCCGAACTTTTCTTGGTGCTGCCATCTGTCAAATGGAATAAAATTTATCTCTAAAATTAACTTTCAATTATTATTTTTTTTTTCCCCAGGAAGCAGGTAATTTACAACTTTTAAAACAGTGAAAATTAAACAGATTCTCATTATAGTAATTTATGTATGTAAAAAGGCAATTTTTCTCCCGACAAATATCTTTACTGGAACTATTATGATTTGAAGTAAGGGAGAAAAAAAAACTTAAATGGAGACAAGCTGTAATTCAGCAACATTCATTTACACAATCTCATATAAGGCTGTTCTTAAATCCAAAAGGGCAACTTTATGACATAAGTTTTAATTTATTTTTGTTCGGAAATGCATGAAACTAGCAGGTGTTGTTTGTTGTTCAGGAACTATGTAATCGAGCTATATATTTTTTTTTTTCATTTTATTTGCAAACGCAATAGATCTTTCAGAAAATAGCGTCAAAGTAGACGTTTTGAACCGAATTTCCGCGCGAAAGAAGAATAAGCATTCAAGAAAGAGTGCAAAACATGTTTATCACTTGATCAAAATCGCTTTTAACTCAATAGGTAATTGATTGATAAAAAAAAAAAATGTAAAACAGTTCGATTTCAAATCGCTTCCATGGTCAGACTTTCCAATTTTATATCTTTCCGTTAAAAAATGAATTTGCAAATGTGTCAAAACGTTTTGCGCTTGTTGAGCAGAGCACTTAAGAAACGTCTTAAGGTTGTTCTTGAATCTAAACTTGCTATTTTCTGACTCATTAATGGATTCACCAGAAGCATGGAATTGACAGGAGCTCTTAATCGGAAACTATGCGATCAAACATTTTCCCAATGTTCAGTAAACACGGAAGTTCTTTCAGAAAATGCGGCCAAAGATGGCGTTTTGAACCGGAGTTTAACCTTTTTTAACTTATAGGCTCTACAGTAATGCGAATTCGCACCGATCAAAAATTTAAATGTCGGCGTTATTTAAATCATGCTTTAATTAATTTTTATTTTTCATTAACAAAATAAGATTTTTGATAAAAAACAATATCCCATTTTGATTCCTAATTAAATTTCGTTTAGGAATCATGTGATATATTTTATTATCACTATATTGCCAACAAAAGTATACGCAATTGAAGTTACGGAATCCCAAATCTCACTTACTGTGGAGTTTACGGGTTAGCATTAACTCGAGAATTCTGCGAATTTTAAACGATGTTTTCAGCGACAAGCGTTTAACTATTAACCGCTGTTAACGGTCTCGCCGACCACTTCCTTTTAAAATTGTCTCGGTTTAACTTGAAATTTTCAGTTTAACTATAAATATTAGTGAAATTTTGTTTTGTTTGGAACCCTAGTATAAATGCTAGGACTCCTGGATAATTGATTTTAAATTATTATAGTCCTGTACATAAAGGTTAGTACAGAAACAGTATCCTATGCGTTAATGAAGTTTTTTATTTATCTTTCATCAAGTGGCCTCGGACCTCGGAGACCGTTCACAGAAGCTATGTGACAATTTCTGTCACAGCAGTTAAGGGTAAAATGATTATTTTCAGATAAATTAGCATGTATGAAACACACTATCACATTTAGGGCTTTGGGCGTCTCATTTAGATTTTAACTGCCGTAAATGCGACAAAAATCACCTAAATGCGGCAATCGACGGATCAAGGACACCAGTAGCGAAAGGATTAAAAGAACTATTTGGCATAAAAAATAAAGTTATATAATAATTGTAAAATTTAAATTTTTGCAAACCAGAGAAATTGCGTGCCACTTAGGGTACACGTGCCACTACCATAGGTTCGCGTTCCCCCAAAGTGGCTCACTAAAGAGGTTTTCACGGGCCAAAATTTCCAGGTCTTGGCCCGGCCCCGGCCCGTTAAAAAACTTGAATGTTCGGCCCGGAAAATAGTTAAAATCTCGGCCCGGCTCGAGTGAATTTCTACAAAACATTGATTTTTACGTCGAACTGGTTAAAAATTCGTCTCCTATGAGGAGTTCTGTCCTAAAATATTTATCTTAACTTTTTTTCATTCTTATAATCTTCATTTTTAGAGAAGTGCCGCAGTCTGCGATATTTATTTTTTTAATGAATCTATTTATTTCTTGTACGTAAATGTTTCAGTTAACATTGATACTGTTAATCCATATTCCATGTATTGAAGTGTTAAAAATCTGAAAAATGCTATACGGTAAAATCATATGAGACGGAATTGCATAGAAAGAGGAAACAAATGCGTTAGAAGTTTTTTTCTTAGCAAGTATAAATGTATTATATATTCTTTTCTTACGTATTAGTATATTAATTTTGCATGGAACAACACGTTTTTCACTTTAAAACAGCGTTCCGTCATAGGCAGGCTCCTTTTCGTACGTTTTACTATATTTTAGTAAGTGTAGAAATCCACTATTCTTTAAAAAGAATAAATTTTAAAACGGGATTCCGTCATTGGCAGATTATTTTTCTCACGTTTTACTATATTTTAATTTAGCTATGTTTTAATAAGCGTAAAAATCTACTATTCTTTAAAAAAGATAAATTTTAATGTTTAATAGTAGAATAATCTCGATTTAAAAATGTATGCATTTTTTAAAAATTTTTTTGGGCCAGGCCTGTTTTAACTGACCTTTGAACGGCCCAAGGCCACGCCGAGACAATATTTTCATACGGGCTGGGTCAAAACTCGGTCTGAAAATTTTGGACAATGGAGACTAGGAATGAAACCAGTCCCGGCTCTGTACAGAGAAAAAAAGTTAGGCCAGGATCGGTCCAATCCTTCAGGAAAAAAGTAAGGCCCGTAAAGAGTAATCGCTAGGCCTTCAGAAAAAAGTACGGCCCGGGGCCGGCCCTGCCAGTGCAGATCTCTAATCTCTAGTTCACCACCACGACTTAGGGTCTGATTCATCGTGAATTCGATGCTGGCGACATCTACCAGATCTATTTAAAACAATTTTAATTTGATTTAAAATTTAAATGATCGGCGGGAAAAAAATGAAACTGTAAATTCATAAATTCTGGAAAAATCTTATAGTAAATCTATTTTTGTTAAAAGGAATAAAAAAAAAAAATGTTAATTATTTAAGAGTTAAATTATATTCAAATAATAAAAAGTAATTTTACAATTTTTGTTTAAAATATGTATTTAAGTAGTTCTTAAGTCCTTCGAGACCGGCATCCCACAAAAAAATTTTAATAGCTTGGAAACTTAAAAAAAAAAGTGTTATTACTTGTATAGTTATGAAAATGCTTTAATTAAATAAAGCAAATATTACATATTTATAACACTGGTGCCAGAAACAAATTATGTATGCACCTAGGTCTCAAAAGCGGTTAATCGTTAAAAAAGATCAATTAATGTGCAATCGCTCAGTATAAAAAAATATTTAATATTTATATTTAAAAAAAACGACTAGTCATTTTCGCGAAATCTTGAAAGTATCTCCAAAATAATAATTTTAAATAAAATTACTTTAAAAATTGTTATTCATACCGTATATGGTGATATCTGGAGTTCTCTTTCAAGATAACTTTTATTCTAATGCAAAATGTTCAACGTAGTTTTCTTTAAAATATTATAATTTAAGTAATTTTTAATAACTGAATAAAAAATTGACCTTTTTTAATCAAGCTAAAGATGTCTGGAACCGTAAGAAGATTCTTAAAAAAGTATTTTTGCCAGCTTAACCCCTTAGGCCTTTTCTTAACTGTTCTGCTCAGCAAGCGCAAAACGTTTTGACACATTTACAAATTCATTTTTCAACGGAAAGGTATAAAATTGGAAAGCCTGGCCATGTAAGCGATTTGGAATTGAACTGTTTTTTTCTACTTTTTGACCAATCTATTTCCTATTGAGTTATAAGGAATTATGATCACGTGACAAACACGTTTTTCGCCAGCTCTTGAGTCTCTTTCTTCCTTCGCGCGGAAATTCGGCTCAAAACGCCCACTTTGACATTATTTTCTGAAAGATCTATTGCGTTTGAAAACAAAAAATGGAAAACCAGCTCAATGACATAGTTTCTGAACAACACCACCATCTAGTTTCATGCATTTTCGAACAAAAATAAATTACAAATTATCCAGAAAGTTTCCCCCTTAAGGTTGTTCTCAAATTCAGAAGGGCAACTTTCTGACATAAGTTTTAACTTATTTTTGTTCGAAAATGCATGAAATTAGCTGGTGTTGTTGTTCAGAAACTATGTCATCGAGCTGTTTTTTCCATTTTTTTGAAAACGCAATAGATATTTCAGAAAAGAGTGTCAAAGTGGACATTTTGAGTCGAGTTTCCGCGCGAACGGAGATAAGCACTCAAGAGCGGGCGAAAACGTGTTTGTCACGTGATCAAAAACGCTTATAACTCAATGGGTAATTGATGGATCAAAAACTGGAAAAAGCAGTTCAATTCCAAATCGCTTCCATGGCCAGGCTTGCAATTTTATATCTTTCCGTTAAAAAATGAATTTGTAAATGTCTCAAAACGTTTTGCGCTTGTTGAGCAGAGCAGTTAAGAACAGCCTTAATGATTTTCACTAAAATTATAATTTTTAAAGCCGGTGGTTTTGCTTTATTGTGGATAACTGGTAAAAGAAATATTAATTTTTTAACCGTCTTGCTCACCTGGGTCTCAGTGGAGGCTTCTGATTTAATTGATAAAAGACTGTGTTTTAAAAACAGTTTTCAACTAAATTTTATTTTCAGTGGTATCTCAAACATCCAGGCCTCATTTATGGTATCATAAAATCATTTTTTAAACACAATCTTGGATGGTATTTTTAGAATGGTAATTTCAAAGAATGATTTGTAAAATAATAATCGTGAGCAACAGGATTAACACTCTAGCTGTGTAATTTTTATCATCAAAATAGGTTTTAAATTTGTGGATTTATTTTATTTCATATTTCAAATATTCATGTTTTTTTTAAGTTAAAATATGTATTTTTTTTTTTTAAATATAGAATTAGATCGCAAAAGAGATTGTCAGAAAACTGAATTAGAAGAACAATCTTATAAAAGCGAAATTCCGAAAATTAATCTTTGTGAAATACATCCCTGCGGAAATCGCGAGTTGCAGAAAGTTTGCTACTTTTACGCTGCCCGTGGAAATCGTGAGATGCGCAGCGAGAAGGTTAAAGGGTTTTAGCAGGTTGGAAAATGTATGTATACACAAACAGATGCACCCAATCAATGAAATCAAATTTTTCATCTAAGTGTCTTCTTTTAAAGCGTGTTCTGAGAATAACATCGTATGGCCAACATATTGTAACAGAAATACTTTAACACCTTCGCGACGAACCGCTCTTACAGTACTTGATATTTTACCAACGGTTTCCCAAAACAAAAATATTTTCCTACTTTAATCGCAGAAATGCTCTGAATCAGTAAGTCAAAATTTACAATTAAAAATTACAGGTAGTAATAATCAAGGATTCTGAGCATTTCATGAGTCACATATACGTGACAATCGTTGCGAAGTTGTGAAGGAAGATATTCATGTAAGAAAAAATAGAAGCATTACAAAAAATTAAATAAAACTGGATTCATCAACAGGGCATTAATTACCACTGTAAAAGTTATTCGAAATTACCTAATTTTTTCGGCATTGTTTTCCAGATTGTTAAAGGAAAAAAAAAGTGACAATGGAAAACCAAAACGTTTTAGTTAACTTAAATCTTAATTTTATTGACAATACAACAACAAAATATTAAATGAAAACAGTTAGACGAAACAATTTACTCGGAATTTAATTCCAATTTTTTAACAATCCTTTTTTTCTGCAACAGCTTCTTCATTTTCTTGCTCTGGGCTCTTTTCCTGAAAAAGAAGCAAAATTTATTATCTTTGGGCAGATATAAATTAATACATTCAATACTCCAAAGTTTTTGGAATACTATCCCACATATAGCTGTAAAAGAAATCTTTACTTATTCATTTACCCTATAATGTGCTTATGAAATTCATGGAAACTTAAAATTATTTGGCGCAATTTTTCAAGTGATAATGATATTTTGAAAGTGTCAACACTGCATTTGATTTATGATTTTTCAATGAGACTAATCCTAGAATTCATATTGTAGATAAATTAAAAGAAAAGTTAGTTCAAATAATGCCACAATTTCTTATGATTCAACTGTTCTAATATGTAACGTTTCCAAATACTAAAGGAAGGCCTAATTAAGTTCCAAAATACAGAGCGTTCCATAATTCCATATACATTTCTAAAATTTAAAAAAAATACCAATAATGAGTAGAGGCGTGCTTTTTCCAATGTCTTTCCCTTTTTCTGATAAATGAATTACATCTTGGCTTGTAAGTAATTGATGTCTCAGCACGACAGTTTTCCTTTCCTGCGATGTCGCATACGAAAATTGTGTTCAAAACGCCCAATTTGACAGCATTTTCTGAAAACCTTCTGCCTTTACCGAAAAATGAAAGAAAATGCTCGATTACACAGTTGGACAGTTTCTTAAAAAGAGCACGTGCCCAATTTGATACATTTGCAAGCAAAAATGAATAAAATAAATGTGCCAGACAGTAGCCAGTTTGGATTTGAGGACAGCTGTAAGTTTGGTACGGCATGAGACATTTTTATTTATATCTATTACAACTCTTTTCTTGAAACATACCTTATATACAGAGTGTACCGAACAGTTTTAATTGGGCTTTTTTTTTTTACCCATTAGAGATGAGTAAGCAATGTAAGTTGCAAAAATGTTCAGAATAAAGTAGGAATTAAGATTATATTGCTTACATAGTTCTCCCGTTAACTTTAAATTTTATATTAATATATAAAACATTATTACACTTTAAATTTTTACACGTCCCCTTCTTCTGATAAAATTGGTAAATTAGATAGTTTTAACTTTTTTTTTTTTTTTTTACACCACATTCATTGTAAAAAAAACTCCATACTTGTATTTAAAAATGAGTTATAACAAAGGAAAAATGCTGACTTATACCACTTTTTGTACCGTTTAAAAGACAAAATTAAATAAGTAGAAATAAGGACCATAAGCAAATTGACGATGACAATCTTTAAGAATAAATATGTTAACAAATGTGGAAACAATTTCATCACAAATGTATTTAAATAAAGAATTAGACAAACATAATGTAAAGGGACAACTGTAGTTTTAAATAAATAAATAAATCCTGCAATTTACAAAGAAATGGAAAATGTATTCTCTTAACTTCAATACATGACTGAACTCTTCTAGTAAGGCTTTTGTAAATGTTTTGGAACTATTTGTAGGCTAATATTCTTGAAAGCATAATTTATCTTTTGCCTAATGGTCTTAAATCGAAATTATGAACTTTCTGACATATTTCTGAATTCATTTTTGTTCGCAAATGCATAAGATTGCGCATGAAATTGACAGGGGCTTTTATTCAGAAACTATGTAATCCAAAAGTTTCTTTCAATTTTCGGTGAAAATTCTGCCAAAGTTGGTGTTTTGAGCCGAATTCCCGACGCGATAAGGTAAACAAGTTAGAAACTGTACGCAAACGTGAAAAATGAAGTGCGTTCTTAGTATAACTAGTTTCATAAATATTCAGATCTTGATGCAATAGCTGTTGCACTCTTATTTGAAAATGCATGAATACAAGATTTATCACGGTTCTATGAATTAAAATTCAGTAATACGGAAATAGGACTCCATCTTAAATAGGACGTCATCACCATGGCAACGTAGAATCATAACCTATCATGGGATATCATGGAATTAAATACGTATGATAGGATTTAATAGAATGAAGAAAATTTTTATTAATATCTTCTTATGTGTGATTTGATTTTCATAAAATTTGAAATGACTCGATAAAATTCTGCAACGATGTATATATTAAATTTCAGATCAATTCGTTTAGGTAGTTTTTGCACTATCATATGCGGGCAGACAGGCGGACAGACGACTATAGGTGCTACGTATTTATATAATTAAGAACGCACCTAAAAATTGCCGTCACAAAACAAAATTGCTTTTAAGGGTGTATTCCAATCCAAACTGCTTATTTAATGATTCATTTTTAAATTCATTTCTGCTCTCAAGTGCATCGAACTAGGAAATTCTCTTATTTAGAAACTACACAATGTGCCGTGCTTCACGATTTTTTGATAAATGCAGAAAATATAGTAAAAAATGCTGTCAAATTTGGCGTTTTGAACCGAATTTTCCGAAGCGGGAGATGTAAAGAGTGATAAAAATCGTCATACTGAGAAAATATTTGTTTAAAAATCAAATTCTAATTAATTGGGCGAAAAATGAAATCACACGGCCTCTTATACATCTCTTCAAAAATCACCTCAGCATGTTTCATGTTTTTACTTTTAAAAATGAGTCTGAAAATGTCTCAGAAAATTTCGAGCTGTTGAGGGTGGAAAAATATTTTTTCGAATACACACTTAACACAGGATGCAATTCATTTATCAAAAAACGAAAAACAATTAGATCACATATCACTTCAATTATCATACTTGCAAATGTCATGCTTTTAAGGGTGTATTTCCAATCAAAAATTCTTATTTTCTGATTCATTTTTAAATTCATTTTTGCTCTCAAACGCATACGACTGGCACATTCTCTTATTTAGAAACTACATAATGTGCCGTGCTTGTCGATTTTTTGATAAATGCAGAAAATATTGTAAAAAATGCTGCCAAAGTTGGCGTTTTGAACCCAATTTTCCGAAGCGGAAGATCTGAAAATGGTCATATTGAGAAAATTTGTTTAAAACTCAAATTCTAATTAATTGAGTGAAAATGAAATCATACGGCCTCTTATACATCTCTTCAAAAATCACCTCAGTAAGTTTCATGCTTTTACTTTTAAAAATGAATCTGAAAATTTCTCAGAAAATTTCGAGCTGTTGCGGGTGGAAAATATTTTATCAAAGTTTGGCTTTGTTGAGCGGGAGAAAATATTCTTTTGAGAACCGGATAAGAGTAACTGATTCCACGTTCTTGTTCTTGTCTCATATGAACATGACTCATGTAATCCATTTTTTAAGTAACACACAAAACATTTAAAAAATATATACATGAATATTGTTAAAAAAATACAGATAGTGATATTTTATGAATTTCTTCTCGTCATTTAAATCAATAAAATATGCAAATAAAAAATGTACAACCCTATCTGTATATCATTGCAAACGCATAAAAAGAAAAAAAAATTGTAAAAATAAAAAGAATTTTTAGACACTGATAACAATATTATTAGGGGAGGGGGATTCGAGAAATGATAGCGTATGATATCGGAAGGTTGGGAGCGAAGTTTGAAATTGCCAAAAAGTTGATAACCTTATATATTTACAGCCCCTATTCAACTTCACCTGCACAATCGACTTGATATTATTACGCGAGAAGGATGCGCAGTACACCAAAATAACAGAATTGTTTCATGTTTACAAACACAAAACAAACCTATAGGGAAGTAATAGGTATGAAAACATTCTCTTATTTTGGCGTACTGCGCATCCTGCCCGTGGAAATGCCATGAATCGACCAAATCATTGATAGTAGCGTTTTTCTTCAAATGCAAACAGGTAAAGTTACGAATATTTTAGCAAGTTGTTAGCATTATTTTTGTTATAACTCAAAAAGCGCATCTTCGATTTTAACGAAATTTTTTTTCTTAAAAGTACATACTTTGAGCATTATTCTGTAATTTTTTGGTTGGTGTAAATATAAAATTACTACATACATTTTTTTTGTTTATTTTTCTATGTTAACATTTGTGCAAAAAAGTGACAAAAATATATAATGTGAACTGATATATTCTTCAATAATTGGCGTTGGTTTCATTTTTTTAACCTTTATACTTTTTGTGAAAAATGCATTTGAAAAATAGTAGCGTCGGCGCATACTTCGCCGATTATCTCAAGGACAGTTCAAGGTCAGGGGCTAAAAACAGTTTATATTGTATTCTCAGGACCTTATTACCACACATGTTATTTCAAACATCGGCTGTGGGGGCCATTTCGCTATGCTTATCCGGCTAGACCCTTTATTGGAAACGTGATTTCTTTTAATATGCACTGAAAATTAAAAGTTTTCTCCTGGTACTTTTTGATAATGAAACCTGATATCATTCGTTTGACAATACTAAACCTCCCCTTGGCATTTACCGTTATTAAAAGCAACTACAAAGCATTTCATAATTTAAGAAAGATAAAATTAAATTTGAGAAAATTTTCAGAGTGTAAAAAGTTTACATGTATATGCCTTCCCCCCATTCATAACATAATTTTCAAATAAAATTCCCATTAAATTTTAAATTTATAGGTATGCGGGTTTTTTTAATGATCCAGCAACAGTAAAAATTTCCCTAATGACCAATTTAAAATTTCTCAAATGACTAACTTAAAATTTCCTAAATGAACAGCTTAAAATTTCCTAAATGGCCAATTATGTTTAAGGTGCTACTTTACTCACGCGAAATCACCCGCTCGCTAATGTTAATCCTATGGGAGAATTTTTTGTAAAATATCTTATTTACATTTCAAAAATTGTTAAACATTTTTTTTTTTTTTTTTTTTTTTTGCATTTGATAGCAGAGGTCGATTTCTACAAAGACAGTTTTTCCCTTTTTCTATTTTGTTTGCAGAGTTTTTTTTTTTTTTTAAATGAAGATACTTTCCTTTTCGAAACCGGTTCCGAAATTGAAAGTATTCTCATTAAAAAAGAAGCTGTAAACAAAATAGAAAAAGGGAAAAACGGTCTTTGCAGAGACAGACATCTGCTATCAATTGAAAAAGTATGACAATTAAAAATCCTGTAAAAAATATCGAAAAGTAAAAAACGGCCTTTGTAGAAATCGGCATCAGCTATCCAATGAAAAAAATCCTTTAAAAATATTGAAATGCAAACAACATATTTAAAAAAATTCTCCAATAGGATTAACATTAGCGAGCGGGTGTTTTCGCGTGACTGAAGTAGCCTCTTAGGTCGTATAAAAATTTAAAAAGTTTAACATTTTTCAAAATTAATGATAGTTTTTTGATAAACAATTTTATTTCCCACCTTATTTTGCACACTTTTGCAGTTAATATTCACTATTTGTCTCCAACACGTAAAAAATTAAAGCGCCTTTCAACTTTTTGGGAATGAACGTATGAACTTTAGAAATGTAAATTCTTCATATACAGTGGCGGTCAAAAGTTTCCGGCCAGTTAGTTTCTTTGATTTTTTTGCCAGAACGTTTCAGCGAAGAAGAAACACAATTGGTCCAAAAGTTAGGGGTAAGCAAATGATATCTGACCACGTTATCATTTTGATTGGATACTGAAGTTACTTAATGCAAAGGGGAATAATTCAAAATCCGCGTGTGCAAAAGTTTCCGGCCATTCGTCATTCGTTAGTTTTAGCTATCGGTAAAGTATTTTTTTGACCGTGTTTGTTAATAAATCAACGTGAATAACGTATTTGAAATTCAAAAATTAGAAGTTCAACAATTATTGTTCGTAAACGAGTGGCTTGTTTGTTGCTAAAAGGTCAATCCTCTCGTGAAATTGCGGCAAAGTTATCGATCGGAAAATTTATTGGGAAAGCTATTTTAAAAATATATAAAGATGGCCATGGCTTTCAGGACTTGCCACTGTTCGGGAGATCCCGGAAAACGACTATTCGTGTGTACAGATTTATCAAGAGAAAAGCAGTTGATGACCCGCATAAAAATGCCGCTGCAATTCCCCTCGATATGCGGTGTTAAAATATTCTTGAAATAAGTCGGTCTACCGTGTCAAGATGACTACGTGACGTAGAACTTTATGGAAGAGTCGGTGTTAAAAAACCTTTCATAAGTAAAAAAAAAAAAAATCAGAGGGCCCGACTGGCGCTTGCCAAGGAACACAAAGACTGGTCAAACGTAAACTGAAAAAAAAGTACTATTTTACGATGAATCGAAGTTCAACCTTTTTGGAAATGATGGCAGACACTACGTCCGACGACCTAAAAACAAAAGATATGTTACGGGATATGTTAATCCTACAATGAAGAATGGCGAAGGACATGTTATGCTGAGGGGAGTATTTTCAGAAAAATGTGTCGGTCCGTTAGTTGAAATTCGCTGCAAGATGTATGGTGCAATGTATAAAGACAACTTGCAAGATCATTTGCTGACTTATTGGAGGGAAAATTATTGTCGCAACTATTTGTTTCAGCATGATAACGACCCAAATTATATATGCAATCTCGTCAAGCAGTGGCTTTAGCACGAAAAAAATCCGTTTTTAAAATGAACAGCCCAATCACCCGATCAGGAAACAATAGAAAATTTTTGTAACGAACTTGAAAACGTGTGTGGACTTATAAATATATCCAGTTCAACAGAATTTTCCCAAAACTTGCAAAAACCGTGGAAAAAAACTTACCATAGACGATTTTCAACCGTTCTTTGAATCGATGTAACGTCGCTGCGTAGCAGTATATATTCTTAAATGTACAAAGACAAAATACTGATTGTAAATGTTGTTGATCACTGTCATTTTCTGTTATAACACCATTTTTTTCCAAACTTGCTAAGATGGCCGGAAACTTTTGAGAACATGCGTTTTCTTTTGCAATTAATTTTTACAATTAAATTTATTGATATTTACTTTTTATTCCATAAATATACTCCTAACTATTATGTCAATAAAGTGCATAAGTATCACTTTGAGATTCCTCTTCATATGGGTATACTTACAAATTTACCAAAAATTTTATGCTGGCCGGAAACTTTTGACCACAAGTGTATATATATATATTTCTTTTAAATTGAAAAATATTAATTTATCCATACATAATGATTGATATTTTATTTTGAAATAATACGTCTTTTTGCATATACTTTTGCATTTTTTAGGACTAAGAAGAATAAATTTGTCTCCAGTATTTACAAAAAATTATAAAAAAATTAATCTTTTAAAAAAAGTTTTTTTATCGCACTTTTTACTACGAAATTTATATTTAAAAATATTTTTCGGAAAATAAAATTTCCTAAAGAAAATTTAGTGAATATTTATATACATAACTGAAAATAATTATACGAAATTTCATCTTTTACCTTCTATAGAAATTGAGATACATCAATTTAAATATGACGAATCGAGAAAAAAATACATTTTGAGAGAAATGAATTTAAAGTTCTAAAAATACCTTAGTTAATTGCAGGCAGTAGAGCATAAAAAGGATTAGATCGTTTGATCTAATTACACTGTGCAACTAAGTGAAAATGTGTAATTCCGTATGTACCAATGAATACGAATATCGCCAAAAAAATAGTTGATTGGCTCTTGCTTTGGGAATACAGATGTCCAAAGTTGAGATTTTTTTTCAAATTATTTATTTTATTATAATTACTATAATTAATATTTATTATTTGAAATTAATATTAAAAAATATATATATATATATATATGGATTTTAAACAGATTTTTTTTTTCAAAAGAAATCGCTTTCTAAAATTTAAAATTACAGTTCATTCTTCCAACACATTTTTAAGTTATGCTTAAAAAACTCTAAAAAATCCAAATATGATTTCAAAATGGTGTGTTCATATTGAAAATTCAAAGTTTATTACAATTTTAATATGCAACAGTTCCTCTATGCTTATTTTCTTTAAAAACAAACTGAAATGCTACAAAATAATAAAATTTATTAAGTATTAAATAATCTAATAATTAAAGTAAATAAATTATTAGTAATAAAAAAATAAAACAAACGAAACAAAAAATATATAAAACATAAAATAATAAATAATGATAAATAAAACAAAAATATAACATAAAACAATTAATACAAATTAAAGTAAATAATCTAGTAATTTAGTAATAATCTAGTAAATGACCTAATAAATATCTGAAATAATCTGTGTGTCTAAAACACTATTAAAACTTTTTGAGCTCTGATGGGTGAATTTCTTCGCATTTACATTTAATCTCCAAATGTCACATTGACAAAATTGAACCACATTTATTTGAAAATAGATTAGTGCATTTTCTCGTGCATATTATAAGCCGAATCTTTTGTTTACATAATACTGGTGCCAATTGCAATGTGACATTTGGACATTTTGTTGAAATTCACCCCCAGAGCTCAAAGGGTTAACTATTTTTATGATACTTGATACTTATATTGTTTACTAATTAACTATTATTATGATAAACCCCATCATTATATAGAGAAACAGGGGTATGACCAACGCCCGCTAGATAAGGGAGAAAGCCTTGACACGGACTCGGACATCTTACGTCTCAAAGAATTTGTCCCAATTAAAAATGTTGAAATAATTTTATTATTAAGGTTGGCAACCACTTCCTATCTTGACGGAAAGGCAAAAAACAAGAAAGAAAAATCAAGCGTTATGCATGGATTATGAAATACTTTCCAACACTTCCAAAATACTTGTAACGAATCTTTACTATTAATAAAGGTAAAAACAAAAAGACATCTAAATAAACATTTAAAAAAACAATGAGCGCCCACAGTCTAAGACTTTCATGCTAAAAATAACATGTTTAATCCTATTTTATTTAATACTTACAGCTAACTCAGAGTTCAGTCCCACCACACAGCACTGAAAAGGAAAAAGAAAATGTTAAGTATTTCATGAATTACATGGATCTTATAAGCACATGAATACTTGCATTCTGATCTATGAGCTCAACTATGATAAAAATTAAGAAAATGTTTCTTAAAGATTTGCATTTTCTACACAAAATGAATGACTATAACACTTAAAATGAATATAAACTCTCGAACAGTGTTCTAACAGCAGTCGTTAGTCGTCAAATTAAACTAAATTATTGCATTTGACGACTATAAAATTATTCTCACATTTGACGCCTAGCTTTTTCATAAAAACATTTATTAACTATTATTTTAACAGTTAACACACATACACACACACAAAAAAAGTACTCCTTTTAATTTTATGTTACCAGATTCAAATGTAAATGCGTTATATGTTTTTTTTTTATTTTTAATAAATTCAATTGTAATTATCAATCTGGATATAGTTTTGTTTTCGTTTTGCTAAGAAGTTAAGTTTTAATTTTGTTTTATATGATTAAGTGCATTTTTCTATTAATTTCTAAATATAGCAATTATTAAAAATGCTTTACACCAGTTTTAAAGCTGCTTCAATTATTATAATCTTATGGAGATTAAGCATTTCAATAATTTTAAATAAAATCAAGTGTTTATGCTTTTCTAAAAAGTAGTATTCAATATTACAGTAATGTTAAAAATGAATTTTAGAAATTGCAAATAAAAATTTTAATTTGAAGCCTAAGATTTTTACAGTAGCCGTTATTTAGCGCTTACCTTTTATTTCTCAATTTCCATCACTGCTCTCGAATGAACAAAAATATTCTAGCACCCCCCCCCCCCCCTTGAAACTCTTACCTCTGCCGATTAAATTTAGATTTTATTTTTGTCAATTCTTATAATCAATAATCTTCGTGGTATATACCGGGTGTCCCAAAAATGACCGATGATTTTAAAATTCAATAACTTGCAAACAGTGACATATTTAACAATTCTTGCAGCAGGGTTATGTATAATGTCAGGAGTTTTTTTACTGCGATTCTTTATTTTAGTTCGAATTTCAAACAATAGATGGCACTGAGAGCAATAGGTGCTCAGTCCAGATCCGATTGTAGGTACTTCGGGATCCATTCAAACCATTTTAAGGGTGGTCTCAAATCCAAAAGGGCAAATTTCTGACATAAGTTTTAATTTATTTTTGTTCGAAAATTCATGAAACTAGCTGGGGTTGTTGTTCAGAAACTATGTCATTGAGCTGTTTTTTTCCATTTTTTTTTTTTTTTTTTTTTTTTTGCAAACGCAATAGATAATTCAGAAAATAGAGTCAAAGTGGGCGTTTTGAACCGAATTTTCGCGCGAAGGGAGAAAGAGCACTCAAAAAGCGGGCGAAAAACGTGGTTATCACGTGATCGAATTCGCTTATAACTCAATAGCTAATTGATTGCCCCCAAAATGGAAAAAACAGTTCAATTCTAAATCGCTACTATGGCCAGGCTTTCCAATTTTATATCTTTCCGTTAAAAAATGAATTTTTAAATATGTCAAAACCTTTTGCGCTTGTTGAGCAGAGCAGTTAAGAACAGCCTTAATGTCTTTTTCGAATGGAAGAAGAGAGAGGCCGAAAATGCCGAGCCTGGATTTAGCGGTTATTGCTTGCAGCGCCATCTATCGATGCTATTTGTAACTAACACTGAGAATCGCAGCATACAATTTCCTGACATTTTAAATAACACTCCTGCAAGAATTTTTTTAATATGTGTCATCGTTTACAAGTTGTTGAATTTTAAAGTCATCGGTCATTTTTAAAACACCCGGTATTTCTACAACAAGTGCGAGGAAATGACAGAGAAATCTGCCACAAAAATTATTTAAAAAGAGTGGTATACCCATAAATTGTAACTAGTCGGATGTGCCATTCTCAAAATTTTCTTCTATCTGATGTATGTTAAGGGGGCTCAGTACCTTTAAACTTTCAGAAAATCAGTTTTCGGTTTTTGCTTTATTCTGAAGGTTTTAAAATTTCTCAACAATATGCAAAAAACCGCATTAAAAAATCGGCATTATTTCTTGAGTTATAATCATTTATAGACGATGATTATAATGGAAGGTCTGTGGATATTGAAACTTTAAAATGCGTTTTCTCAGATTAGTAAATTTGGAGCTTGCGCGCACTGTTACTTTTAAACTATGTAAGCTAACGCTTAAAACAAAAGAACCAAATATGCATTTCTTTGTAGTCTACAGGCTAAAACCAAAGAAATTACCATATTTTGGCTATTTATTTTTTTTTTTCATTTAAAAAACTTGAAAAACACTTGAGATTTTTTAACTTTTTTTTATTTTGTGCTAAAATTAAATTCAAAACAAAACTTTTTGCGTATATTTTGGTTTTAAGTTTCAAGCAGGTGTGTTATGATTCTATTTTGTTTAAACATTCTTTTCTATATGCATTATTTAGAGTTTTATCATGCCCGCAGCACTTAATCACGCATTAGTGAGATGAATTTTTAAATTTAAAATTTAAATATTAATTTTGTACATGCAACATTTATTTTTCTTGGTAATGTAGTTAAGGATATATATTTCAGGCAGGAAGGGGGAAAAAAGAACTTAAGGGTGTTCTCAAATCCAAATGGGTAACTTTCTAACATAAGTTTTAATTTATTTTCGTTCGGAAATGCATGAAACTAGCAGGTGTTGTTGTTCAGAAACTATGTAATCGAGCTATTTTTTCCGTTTTTCAGCAAACGCGATAGATCTTTCAGAAAATCGAGTCAAAGTTGATGTTTTGAACCGAAGTTCCCGAAGAAAGCAGAAAAACCAGTCCGTGAAGGGCGAAAATTGTGTTTGTCACGTGATCAAAAACGTTCATAACTCAAGAGGTAATTTATTGATCAAAAAATAGAAAAAACAGTTCAATTCCAAATTGCTTCCATGGCCAGGCTTTCCAATTTTATATCTTTCCGCTAAAAAATGAATTTGTAAATGTATCAAAACGTTTTGCGCTTGTTGAGCAAAGCAGTTAAGAACAGCCTTAATTGCATATTGTTTGTGTTTTGGTACTTTGAAGGTGATGTTTTTTATTGTTTCGACAAACTAAAAGGTCCTGTGCCCCCTTAATACTTCAAAATTCGCCATCAAAATGCCAAAATTAAATGTCAATCAATGTACATCATGAGGATTGTAAAGGATCTATTCATGTGAAAGTGTAATATGATATGAAGTTTGATTAAATTCCGTACATTAGTTATTGAGTTAGAGCTATCGCAAAATTCGTGAAAAATGCATCCTAACAGCGCCACCTGTTGGGCAATTTACACCAAAACGTAACCAGCACCAAATTATATCAAGGTACAACTGAATGGGTAGTTTGATGAAAATTTGTACATTAGTTCTTGAGACATAGCAATTGCAGAAATCATCAATAATGCATCATAGCAGCAACCCTTATCGGATTATTTACAACACAAAGTAATCGGCACCAATTTATATGGGGGGGCTAAGTGAATCTGAAGTTTTGTGAAAAGTCGTGGATTAGTTCTTGAGATATAGCTATTGCGGAAATCATGAAAAATGCAACACAGCAATGCCACCTGTAGGGCGATTTAACACCGAAAACTAAGCAGTAGCAATTTATATCAGGGTCAAACTGAATCTAAAGTTTTATTACATTCCGTGAATTAGTTCTTGAGATAGAGCGCCCACAAAATTTGCTTTACATATAGACTCACAGACTTACATTTTGTAAAAACATGTTTTTCGGGATCCCTGATCCCTACAACGTGCAAATCCGCCGAAAACCTGAATTCGAAAATGTTCAGGAATCCAATACTTTCTCCTTGTAAAGATAGAATAACGTAAAAATTGTCACCAGAGTGACGGGGAATAACGGTAGCTCTGCATCATCACAGAAAAGCTATAACTTCCATTCAATGGGAATTGCGTCTTCTTTTAAGGCTGTTCTCAACTGCTCTGCTAAACAAGCGCGAAACGTTTAGACATTTACAAATTCATTTTTTAACGGAAGGATATAAAATTGGAAAGCCTGACCATGGGAGGGATTTGAAATCGAACTGTGTTTTCCATATTTTAATCAATAAATTACCTATAGAGTTATAAACGATTTTGATCACTTGACAAACACGTTTTTCCTCTTCTTGAGAGGTTTCCTCCTTTCGCGCGGAAATTCGTTTCAAAGCGCCTACTTTGACGATATTTCTGAAAGACCTATTGAGTTTGCAAAAAACGGAAAAAAAAGGCTCGATTATGTTTCTGAACAACAATACCTGCTAGTTCCATGCATTTCCGAACAAAAATAAATTAAAACTTATGTCATAAAAGTTGCCCTTTTGGATTTGAGAATAGCCTTAAGAAAAATAATTTTTTTTTTTGTGGCGGGGGGGGGGGGGGGGGATAATTTCCATACTGTGATAGGAACAAGCTTTCGACGTTAATACCCAAATTGAACATCAAAAATCTGCACCTTCAAATTAGCCGAAAGATCGGCATATGTAAAACAAAATCCTACAAACTGACATAAATGTGCATAAGGCTGTTCTCAAAATCCGAAGGAGATACTTTCCGATACATTTAATTCATTTTCTTTCGGATACACATGAAGTTGGTAGTTCTTATTCGAAAACTATGTAATCGAAAGACGTTTCACAAGACAGAATGTAATCTCAAACTTGGCGCTTGGAACCGAATTTCCAAACGCGGCACCACGTGAAAGGAAAAACCCGGTCGTCAAGTGACTACAATTGCTTATAACTCTATAAGTAATTTATTTATCAAAAAATGGAAAACTCATTTCGATTCCAAATTGCTTCAATAGCGAGGCCTGCCTTTGCGTTTGAAAATAAGTCAAAGTTTCGCGTTGTTGAGCAGGGGATTTGAGAACCGCCTTAAGGCTGTAATACATAAGTTTTAATTTATTTTTGTTCGGAAATGCATGAAACGAGCGGGTGTTGTTCAGGAACTATGTAACCGGACGGATTTTTCCCTTTCTTTGCAAACGCAATAGATCTTTCAGAAAATAGTGTCAAAGTGGGCGTTTTGAACCGAATTTCCAGACGGAAGAAAAAAAACCAGTCAGTGAAGGGGAAAACTGTCTTTGTCACGTTATCAAAATCGCTGATATCTCAATAGGTAATTAATTGATCAAAAATGGAAAACACAGCTCGATTCCAAATCGTTTTTCCATGGTTGGCTTTCCAATTTTATATCTTTCCGTAAAAAATGAATTTGTAAGTGTGTCAAAACATTTTATGCTTATTGAGAAGAGAACAGCCTTAAGGATTTGATTCGACGAGTTAAAAAAAAAAAAATGACAGTAAATTATGTATAAAGTATGTGATGACTGATGATTGTGAAAATAGATCGTATTTCTGAAATTTTGATAACAGATAAAGGTAACTGCATTTTAGCAGCTAAAATCAGCATGATGTAAAGAGACAGTAATGACGACATAGTTGCCAAACCTCCTGTCTTATTTAGAGCGCATATATTT
>OZ010787.1:600105744-600304567 GCA_963932465.1 Maratus speciosus
AAGGTTTAATACCGGAGAAAGCTGACCGGTAAATCGGTTACATGAACTTACATACTTTGACTGCTTATTTTCTATGAAAACTTTATTATATGGGGAGCCCCTCCCCCCCACCCCGTTGTTTCATTTATTTAATTTTAACTCTGTAAAACTTAGTATGATAAACTTTCTATCTAAAGTAATTAAAATTTTAATTTAGTGATAATGACATTTATAATTCATTTGAAAGCTTAATTGTTCCCACAAATATTTTAATAAATATTGATAGTTCTAGCTGATCAGTTTATTTGAAAACGACTATTTAATCATTTCTGAAATGCTACGCCGCTGACAATATGCTTACTTTGGGTTCGAGGCAACAAAAAGTCATTTGATAATAAAATTTGGAAACACGTCGTGTAAAAGCGTCGTGTTTTGAAAATTTACGCTTACATTTTATCGGGTTTTAAGGCTTTTTAGAAACTGATTAGTTTTACATGAATTTTTTTTTCTATATTTTAATGCAATTTCATGCATATTCTTTTACACTCTCAGAAATAGAATTCTCACTTTTGACGATTTAGCAATCCTCAAGCTGTATTTCGTCGTTTTTGACGATCATTTCCTATCACCATCACGTGACTTTTAAGGAAAGGTAAACTCTCAGATATTTGACGAAAGTTTTTCCTCAATCACGGTCAGACTCAATGCATTTTAAGGAAACCGTTGCTGTACCTCCTCAAATCCTGCGATTTTAGCAAGCAGATATTTGCTTGTTTGTATTAGTCCCGTAATAATTTATTTTTAAAACAGCACTTTTTAGTGCTTTTCAGAAAATACTAAAATATAGGTAGTTATTGTTTCTTCATAAGTTATTTTTTTAGCTGTTAAAATTTTTAGGAATGCTTATTATTATTATTATTACTTATGTTGTTGTTCGTTATGTTTTAATTCGAAAAGAATATATTTCCTGCGTTCAAAAACGTCCAAAAAGAAAATTTAATCAATAAAATTTCAAAGATCCGGGATATCTTTTTTTTAAATTTATTTAAGAAGTATATTCTGTTTTCAGTCATATTAAAAATAAACATAATTGATCCCTCTCCCTTTTATAAACAGTAAAGTGTTAAAATCTTATCCATCTATTCAACGTGATAAAATCTCACGCAATATGCACTTCACAGTTCGTTATTTGTGTGCAACAAATTAACCAGACCATATTCTAACCATTCATTGAGCAAAAAAAATTTCACTAATAAATGATTTAATCAAGCCATATTATAATTATTCATTGACCATGAGAAAAACATAATAATAAACTAGCCTTCCTTAAAACTTTCAGCACCGATAAATTTACAATCTATCTTATAAAAATATATCACGCGGCAGCTTTCATAAGATCAGTCTAAAAGCATATTCATATAAGTCCCCAATAGCCTGATCGGTAGAGCAAGTGTTAGAGGTCTGCACGGGCCGGAATTTCCAGGCCCGGACCCGGCCCGGCCCGAAGGAAAGCTATTTTGGCCCGGCCCGGTGTAAAAATTGAAATTTCGGCCCGAGCCCGGCCCGTACAAAAATCAGTGAAAACAGGCCCGGCCCGACTAAATGTCTACAAAAAATTCCGTTTTTTCTCGACATACAATTAAGATTCTTTTAATGTACTACATGAATATTTATGGGAACATTTTACAGTATATTTTAAATTACTATGTGTCCGCAAAATAGAAAACACACAATAGTAAACGTTAACGATTACTTACAGTGTTTTAGTCAACGTCTCTACAGACGTTTCAAAATTTAAATAAGGGTTCATTAAAAGATTGTTGTAGTTTAGAATAAAGGGTTAAAAAACATGATAACTTTTGAAGCTTATAATAAAAGGTAGATTTGTGAAAATATTTCTGTCATTTTTAAGGCTTTTCTCAAATCCAAAGGAGCTACATTTTGATACATTTATGAATTCATTTCTTTTCGGAAACGCATGAGATTGGCAGGTATTCTTATTCAGAAACCATGTAAATGCCGTTTTTTTTTAGATAAAAGTAATATATCTTTCAGAAAATACTGCCAAAGTTAGCGTTTTGAATCGAATTTCCGGAAGCGATAGCACAGGAAAGGAGAAAACGTACAATCACGTGACAAGAGTCTCTGTTATCTCTGTACTTAATTTATGAAAAATGGAAACGCTATTTGATCCCAATTGCCTTCAATACTCAGCCTGTCAATTTTATGCCTTTATAGTTAAAAATGAGTCAGAAAATGTGTCTGAGAGTTTCGCATTGTTGAGCAGTAAATATGAGAACCACCTTAAGGTACATTTCCAAAGATACTGTTAACAGAAGCTCATTATCGCTATTAATACTTTTACAAAACATAATGCCTGTCCTACACATCCTGAGAACGATTAAGACCAGTTCCGTCCCGGCACAAGTCCGCCGAAAAAAATTAAACCCGGGATCAGGCATCATGTAACTGTACGATGCCGATCTCTACGATGGACATGTTACATTTCTGTATTGATGTTGTTAAACTCACATCGGCTCGTCACGCACATTTATACTTCTCGAAAAAGTGATATTCATTGGAAATGACCTCGTATTTTATCTGCTCCTCTCAAATTCTTATATCGGGCCGATAGGCCCGATTAATTTTTTTTTATCGGCCGGGCCCGGCCCTTCAGGCCCGTTTAATTTTTTTGCCGGCCCGGCCCGTTGAAAAAATTGTCCTAATTCTGCCGGCCCGGCCCGTTTGAAAATTTTCCTCCATTCCGCCGGCCCGCGGGCCGGGTACGGGCCTCGGGCCAAGCCCGGGCCCGTGCAGACCTCTAGCAAGTGTCTCCCACCCCAAATCCCGCGGGTTCAAATCACGCCGAGGAAAACGAGAAGTGATATTTTTCTTCCCTTGGTAGAGGAGCTTCCAAACTGTTCAATAGATGGCGCCACCAGCCCTTTTTTGACGAAACTTTTGAGGAAATTTATATCGTCAAACAAGTGAAGAAAGTAATATCATCAATTTGACGAAATATTCGCTCGGAGCATATTCCAGGAAACCGTTTCGTCAAAAACAAAGAAAATTTCGTGAAATCTGAGTATTCATTTCTGAGTGTGTATATTTATAATATAACGGTAAAATAGTTATGCGATGAAAGCTGGTATGCGCAAAGGTTAATTTAAGTTAATGTTCAAGTGTTTTATCTGTAGATTAATTGGGATGTAAATGAAATTTGTTCCAGATTGAGGCTAATGTCAGACGGACATCTTTTTGCACGCTTTTTTACTGACGTATTATCCCTACACAATGCCGAAAGCCATTGTGTAGGGATAATACGTAAAGTAAAAAAGCGTGCAAAAAGACGTTCGTTTGATATTAGCCTAAAGATGATTAGAGTAGATAATTTTGTTATTTTCTGGCACAGTCTTTCTCAGTTCTTTCGAAGCTATTTTACTATTCTTAATATTCTATGCTTTCTTCGTTAACTTTAATTAATAAGTACGTAGAAAATTTCTGTTGTGCATTTGTTGTATAGTAATTTGTAAATGTAGACCTAAAGTATGTATTTATGTTATGTGCAATATGTAAACAAACGAACACGCAGTCTTTTTTTTTTTCTTTCACCACGTGATTCCCCGAGACTAACGAAAGAGACAGGCTACCGCGGTATATTTTACGCGTCTTTTTTTTACAGACCGCTGGAGTCACGTGATGCTCGAATGCACCAATGCAGGTGTACGAAAAGAGCATCAAGTCACTCTAGCGGTCTATAAAAAAAGACACTTGAGATGCACTGCGGTAGCCTGTCTTTTTCGTTAGCCTCGGTGATTCCCAGCGTGACGTCACAGGTATAGTGTCCATTTTTAAAATACTAAGGCATTAACCTTATACGTTGACCTTTCAAAGGCTTATGTTTCCAATTGGGAATTAAAAGGTGTATAAAAAATTTAATTTCAATCATATTGATTTAAAATTAGCTGTTATATCAGGATTAGCTGGGAAAAAAATTGCTGTTATAACAAAAAATATGAATTAACTCTTTGAAATAGAAATTTATGCTTCGGTCTTAGCATTGAAAATTTGTATAAAATTGCAAAACACACGGAAAATCTATTCAATACAATAGCTTCATATTTAGCTTGGCAAAAAAAAAAAAAAAAAAAAAAACTAAAAGCAAGCTACTTTTCTAAGAAAAAGCATAACAATGCCACGTTGCATATGAATGTCTGCCATTAAACTTTAACCAGTTTTTTAGTGAAGGACTTTCTTCTGTAATATTTACGAGTGACGTCATTGTTTCTTCATCGTAAACTTTAACCGATCTTTTATTGGAAGACTTTCTTTTGTAATATTTACTAGCGACGTCATTGTTGCTTCATCGTTAATTATGTATTATTAGTGAAATATTAAAATATTCATAATTTGCGGCTGTATGGCATTTCTGTGATATGTAATTTTCAAGGAAAAGGCGCATTTTCGGTCATTTTCATTCTGTGCAGTCTCAACACTTTGTGATGACCATACTGATCGTCATCATTAATTCAGCGCGTTTTTTAATTCAAAACACCTACCAGTAATTTCGAGTGTAATCTTTGCTCTACTTAAGCAGGGAATGCCTGTCATTAAATAAAGCGAAAATTGCCTTTGAAATTTTCACGAGCGTCTGGGGAGAGAACGACTGCTAACAGTAGAACTTAGAAAAAATTCTCCTTCCTTTTCAGCTGTGGAGAAAAGGGAAAAACTACTGCGTTCTTCACTCAGCCTCATGTTGCTTTCCCTTTTTGCTTGCATTTGTTATTCGATTATGGAAATTGTTAAAATTATAAACAGCGAAGAATAGTTTGAACAACACAGCAAAAGAAAAAAAAAAAAACATCGAATTTGCTAAAAAAGGAAAGGTTTTCAAAAGGAAATAATTTTTCAAAAAATAGAATTATGGTAATGGCTGTTATTTATCTGAAAATCTTTTGTTAGATAAATCTGATATAATATTTTTATAGCTTCATATTTTACTATTATTATATTTTAATATATTTTTGTAACAGACTTAAAAAATAAGTAGTTTTGTCAATTCTGCAGTATTTTTTATAGATAATATATTTATTCGAAAATAGTGCTCATCATATCCTACTTTTTTCTTTTGTGTGTGTGTGAGGGGTTGGGGGTTAAGCTTGTGTAAAATTTTACAGTTAAAGGATTTTTGTAACTTTTGTACTTTTTTTTTCTTTTTTTAAATATTTTATAATATCTTACTGACATATTATTAAATGGTTTTATGAAGGAAAATGACTTAATAAAGGGAAAATTTAATTATTGCAATAAGATTTGAAAAGTTAATTTAAAAATTATTAAGAAGATTTTAAAACCACACTTCCTTTTAATTTCTTACAACATTCTCTTTCATATTTTTAATTCTGTGTGCGCTCTATAACTGTAAGGACCAAATTTCCGAATAATTAATTATTTAACCCTTTATGCCCCGACGCTACTTTAACGTATCATTAAAATAACTTGATATAAAATATGCATTGATTAGTAGTAGTACATTTTAGAATAAGTTATAGGTATACTTTACGTTATCTTATTCCAAAAGCATTATTGGTTGAACAAAACAAAACTATTCTTAAAAGGATTTTTTTTTTTTTTTGTCTCTCTTTAGCTTTCTTGACTTTGAAAGTTTGAGGGTGAAAAGTTTCAGTTCGGAATTATTCCTATATTTCTATTGTAAGAGTATTGTATATTTCTATTTGTACATTTCCTAATTCTATAAAATGCTAAAAAAAAAAAAAATTAAATAAAAGATTTGAATGAAGTTATAAATATTGCACAAAATTCCTATAAATACAAATTTAATTAATTGACCTTAAATTGCAAAATCCTCCTAAAATTTATTAAATGTGTATGTAAATCTTCTAATGTAGTTTCAAAAATTCACAAAAAATGTTTTAGAAGATGAAATTTTCATGAATTCATAATTTGGGACATAAAGGGTTAAAAAAAAAATAAATGAAATGTCATGATATGTTGTAAAAATAATGCACAAATGACTATTTGCTCAATATTTTTATTTTAAAAAAATACTAAGCAAATACTCATCAACAGTCAATTTATATTAAGGAAAATCCTGTCCTTAATTTTATGAACCATGAGGATTATCCATTTAAAAATCGAGTTAATTGAAAAACAGGTCGAAGTTTTAACATTTTAATGTTTAATCACAGTGATATATATATACAAAAGAAAGAAAAAAGAACTTTGCAACTCTGGAAGGGAAATTCCGTTTAATGTCAAATAGATGCAGTAAATTAAAAAGGAAAATTGATATTTTCGTCATTTATGGAAGTTAAAGAATTTAAACCGAATTCACCCCCCCCCCCCTCCTCCTTCTTACTTAATCTAATAAACGTAATCGTTAAAAAATATATCTCATATCTCTTTCAGAAAATCATTTAATGATAAATTAAAAAAGCATTGTAATATATTCAAATCGAATTCCCCAAACTGGAAATATTGACATAAGTTTGAAAAAAAAAGGGGGGGGGGGGATACGATGAGGTTGGTGCTAATCTTAACAAAATATCAAAAATTTACGACAACTGGCCTTATTTTTTTTAAAAAAAGAATAGGTAAACAGTAAACACAGAGAAAGGTAAATGATTACTATATAAAACTTACTAGAAAATGAAAACGGTAAAAATGAATTTTCCGATGTGAAAAAGTAAAAAAAAAAAAAAAAAAAAAATCAGTATTTCGTGGACACAGATTTTTTAAGATAGTTATATATATAATATTAATTGCCAAATAACTATATTATGTATAAATATAATGCAGAATTGACAAATCTACTTATTTTTTTTTATTTTAAATATGTTAATATATATATGTAATGAAATATTATAATATTAAAATATGAAGCTATAATTATAAAAATAATTTTTACAGATTTATATATAAAAGGTTTTTATATAAATAACAGCCATTCTTTTTTTTTATTATTAATTTCCTTTTTAAATTATGTTATTTATTTTTGAAAAAAATCATTTTTTTCTGAGAATCAAATTATAAAATTCAACATTCGACATTTTTTATTCATAATTTTAATGTTCCCATAACTGGATAATTATTGCAAGCGAAAAGGGAAAGTTACACAAGGTTGAGGGAAGAACGCAGACTGTTTTCTCCCTTTTTTCCCTGTTGAAACAGAAGCCGAATTTTTTCTAAGTGCTACTATTAGAAGTCGTTCTCTCCCCAGACGCTCGTGAAATTTTCTGGCAGATATTTCGAAGACAAAACGGGATAGATGGCAACACTACCGGTCAACGAGGTGTTTGTTACATTGTTTGGAAGTCATACGAAACCTGTTTATTAGAGGTTAGAATTAGCCGTATGAACTGAAGAAAAGTTTCTGTGGTGTGTTTCTAACTTTCATAATTATGCGGGAAGAGTAAGTTATAAAACTTATTTATTCAGTCAGTCTGATTAGATTTTGTGTTGATATTAATATTTTTGGGGGAAATAAACCCTTTAGATGCTGTTAAATTTAAGAATTTTAATTTGTTTTTATACCCCAAATCCATTAAAGTATTTGTTTATAACGGTAGTATTAGCAAGTTTATTGGGCTGGATTTAAGAAGTTTACAATCCTAAAAGAAAAAGAAGAAACATGTTTTGGAGGAATTCCTTTTTTTTTTTTTTTGAACTAGGATGGATTAAGATATCAACTCATAGGATTTTGCATTATATTTGTCGAAGTTTAGACAAGCCTCATAAATTTTTACAATCGGAAATATTTGAAATTTTGATTCATGTATGACAGAGAATATGTCCAATCTAGACTATGTCCAATCTAGTATGGGACACTACTTGGCCGTTCGCCGTTTATTTTGTTTATTTATTTATTTTGATTAATGAAGAGGGTACCGATTGTTATAGCTTATACCACCAGTATGTGTCACTTTTAATAATTAACTATTTTTCGTAGTGTACTAAACTCTAACCCCCCCCCCCCCCCAAATGACTGCCATTTTGTCAGTTATGAAGTTATCAAACTAAATGTTGGCATAACCTCCAGAGATTGCATCTTGAGAATCTTTCAGAATTTAACCCGGGAGGAGTCGCGTGGGGTATGAGATACCCCGTGTGCGTACGGTTCTTAAAATTGTAACCACTATTTTTTGAAGAATAATCTTCAACTTACTTTATTGCATAATTTCTAACAATTGTCTCCTATCAAATAAGGTGACGATTATTATTTGCACTTATTGGTGACAAACCGAAAACCGTTCATACTCTGTTTATGTGCGACTTTCCCCGGGTTAACATGAAAATTAGTTTAAGATGAATGAGTTGTGAGAAAAATTACCAAACGATTGAATATTCACGGCGTTTACTTAGGCATATTTATCATCATATGACGTTCAGCTTCGAATGTCTAATTGAAAAAAAAATCATGGCGTTTGTCTAAACTTTGATAAATATCGGCAAAAACCCCTGAGTTTGCATATGTATGATAGTATATATCTCGAGTAATCTGAATCATAGGGGCTGTACTTAAAAAACGTTATTACTTTTGAGGGGGGGGGGGGGGCACTTGATATCGTAAGCTATCTCTGGAGGGAGGGGGAATTTGTATTTTGATATCGTCATCATTTTTTATCCTTTTTTTTCCCTTTGTGTGTGTGTGTTTGTAATATTTTTTCCCCCCATCAATATAGTCTATCTATTTTTATGAAAAGGCAAAGTTATTATTAAAACCATACAATAATTATAAAATCATTTTATTCCAAAATATGGAACATGTCAACTTTCCGCATTCCTATTCTTCTGTCATATGAGCATATAATGCGTTGTTAGAGAAACCAGGTTCGAAATTATGTTTACCAGTAAAAAAATGGGGAAGAATGTTGGCCACCTGTTTTGTTGATAAGTCCTGCTTACCCCCGGCTTAGGGGAAAAGTGCAAGAAGACGATAGTACTATTGAATGCATTATGTAACAAAGACCTATTATTAAATACTTTTAAATAGTATTTCCTTAAAGTATTATTTGATATAAAGCTATTTCATGTATAATAGTAATATTTTATTGACTTCTCTTCGTTTAAATCAGTAAAACCTGCGAATAATAAATGTATATCATTGCAAACTTATAAAAAGACAGAAAAAATTGTAAAAATAAAAGAATTTTTAGACACTGATAACGATTTTTTTTGAGGGGGGGGGGGTTCAAAATTGCCAAAAAGTTGATAACGTTATATATGTACAGACGCACGTGATTTTTTTTTTTTTTTTGTGTGTGTGTGTGTGTGAGTGATCAGGGGGGGGGGGGGGGGGGCGTCTTGAGGCATTTTACCTGAAAATATTTATTTCCGACATTTGCTTTTAGGTACTGTGAATATTGAGATTTTAAAAGTTTCTGCTTGCAATTACTAACAAACAGTAAGAAACAGAAATCGATAAATTAAATCAAAATAGTCACCCAGCTTGGCATGTTTACTTGTTTTTGCAAATGCCTATTTTGTAAATTTTCCTTCCGATTTCAACCGTTTTTTTTTATTTATAAATAAACCTGAATGGTTTTTAAAAATATCGCATTAAAGGTTGATTTAAACAATTTCCAAATCGTAAATAGACGTTCCCTCTTTTCTTTTATATGTCAAAGAAAATAAATTCTGTCTTTGATCTGATTTTTCTAGCTGCCAATGAAAAGTAACTTTATATATTTTGAATTGTATTCGTCTGACATGCGCGTCTGTTTCTGTTAAACCCTTCAATCGATTTAGCAGACGATATTGTTACATTTTCAGTGGATAATGATAAAAAGAAAATAATAAAATACAATTTTAAGTAGATATCGTAGTCTTTACACGACTAGTATGTATTGCAGTTGTTTTCAGGAAAGAATTTTCAGCACCAAAAAACTGATAGACGCTTTTTTAGTGCCAAAAATCTCTGTAAATTCATAAAATTAAAAGTACCATTTCTCGGCAAATTTTGATCGCACAAAAATAAAACTGTTTTTTGTTGTATTAGGTAAAGTCAGTTTGTTTTATTTGGTAAAGTATGTTTTCTAAATGTAACTTACAGGACCCAGAGACTGTATATACATTTAAATTTCATAAGTTTTACAAAATTAGACCTTTTTCGCGTAAATGGCTATTAATGTGGTGAACTTTTTTTCGCAATTGGAAATGTGCTTCTAAAATTAAGAATGAAGAAATTCGCTATTGGTCAACGATAAAAGTGGGGCATTCTCTATGTCCCATTTAGTTAGAAGTTTTGAAATTCTAAATATAACTGAAGTGTATCCTTTTGATTTAAATGAGAACGTCTTTTTGTCACTTGAAGTATGAATTTGTAGCTCAGTTTCCACCCCCCCCCCCTGCCCTTTTGTTTACAAAGTAGCACCCCTCTTGCCCCTCATAAAAAAATAGCACCCTTCTTGCCCCTCATCCTAAAAAGTTGGACCCTTCTTGCCTCTCGGTAAAAAAAAGGGAGCCCTTTTTCCTTTTTGCATTAAAAAAATTGCTTGCATAGTAAAAACTGACTCAATGTTGTCTTGAAAGGCTTTTAAAATAAAAGCGCCTTTAAGAATCTGAAAAATGCCCTAATGAATCGGAAAAGTGTCATAAAGAAACCGAAACGTGTCCTTTAGAGTTAAAAAAGTGTCCTTTCTCACCAGCAGTACCCTGCCATTTTTTAAACCCAGGGAAAACTCTGAATAGCTTATGTGTAATATAATCTGAAATCATTTTATAATTGCTTCTGTTTATGTAAAATAGATCGATGCATTTAAGTAGCCCTATAAACTGGAATGCCTCCCCTAAATAAATACGTATATAGCCTTTCGGTAACTTTTTGTCTGGGTCGTGGTTTCCGTCTGCCTGAATTCGTCAAATGAAGAGAAATTTAATTAGGAGGAATATTTAAAGTGTCTCTCCTTAATTCTGTCTAGTAGTTTTTGTGTAAAATATATTTTCTAAAAAGTACTTGTCGCGTCTAATCATTTGTTTATGAGTCTAGACATTTCTCCATTTAGTCTTTAAAGTAATGTGTTCTAGAAAAGGAACTCGTAATCAAGTAAATAACGGCGGAAAATGTTGAATGCTTTAGGCGTATTCAATGGCGGACTGCGCAGGAAGGTTTGAAATGATTTGAAAATGTAATTATTGTTATTACAGTAAAGCACCGATTATACGTTTTTCAGGGGACTGTTCTAAAACGACGCATAACTGACAAAGATGTACTATCAAAATTGTATTCGCCTAAGGTGCAAAAGTTTGACTATAGAAACATGCTGCTGCAATTACAAAACTTTAATTCTGCTAATACTTTCGGTTGTTCAAAATGCACTACATATTGGAAACGGTTAAAACATTATTATTTATTATTTTTTTAAATCATTTTTAAAATCGAAAAATAAAAGTAAAATTTATCAAATCTTATATCAATTGCACGCCTTGAATTACACTTTTTTTATTCCATTATCGAACATAAAGAGATTTTAATTAAATTAATCCTTAATCGTTGTCTGAGGTGCTGATTTACTTTTAGACTAAAGCAAAGCATAATGTATGGAAATAAGTTCCTGGAAAGTTATCTCACTAGTATTGTGAGCCCGGGCGCAGAATCGGCGCATCGCTGCGACGCACGTCGCAGACTCTTGAGAGGGTCTGCAGACTATTTTTCAACTGTTAAAATTTAGGGAGAAAAAAAGTTTGTTAGAAATTATTTGCCATGTGCCATAATAATACGATCCACGCCACATGCGATTGACGAAGCTCCGATTCCCTTTAAAATATAAATATAATTCACGGATAAAACTCTAGACACGCGATCGTGAAAAGTCCATTATTAAATGAGTCGATCCTCGTAAGGATGATTTCTTTAGAAATTTATAAAAAATTGGTCATTAGTCCGAAAGTTCGGACGTAAATAGCACGAATTTCGACAAATGTTCGCCGAAAAATCAATTTCGTCAATCGTTTGCAGTTAAAATAGGCCAATTTCGGCAAAGGACCGCGAAAAAAACGTGAATTTCGTCAAAAGATCGCGAAGAAAAAACGAAATTTTGTCATAAGATCAAGAAGGAAACGTCAATTTCGTCAAAAGGCTGCGGAAAAATAGCAACTTTCGTCAAAGACTGGCAGAAAATGCGGCTTCTGTCAAATGATCGCGGAAAAAACACGAACTTCGTCAAAGGGCTACGGAAAAATAGCAACTTTCGTCAAAGGATTGCTAAAAAATGATATCTTCGTCAAAAGATCGTGGAAAATAGGCGAATTTTGTCAAAAGATGGCGCAAATATTGTCACACGATCGAAAAAAAAAAAACCCATTTCGTCAAAGGGCTGCGGAAAAATAGCAACTTTCCACAAAGGATAGTGCGAAAACGCGAGTTTTGTCAAATGATAGGGAGAAAATGTTAATTTGACAAATGATCGCGGAAAAAGCGCGAATTCTGTCAAAGGATTGCGAAAAAAACGCGAATTTCGTCAAAAAAATCGCGGAAGAAACGCGCATTTCGTCGAAAAAATCGCGGTAAAGCGAATTTCGCGCAAAGATCGCTAAAAACGCAGATTTCGATAAACGATCGTGAAAAACACATATATCGTCAAAAGATCGCGGAGAAAACGCGAATTTTTTTCAAAGGATATGCGGAAAAACGCGAATTTCGTCAAAAGATCGCAAAAAAACCGCGAACATCGTCGGAAAATCGCGGATAAAAACGAACATCGTCGAAAGATCGCGAACATAGTCGAAAGATCGCGATAAAAAAGGCGGGCATCGTCAAAAGATCGCGATAAAAAAGGCGGACATCGTCGAAAGGTCGCGAATATCGTCGAAAGGACGCGAACATCGTCGAAAGATCGCGAAAAAATGCGCATTTCGTCAAAGGATCGAGGGAAAAAAGTTGGATTCCGTCAAAAAATCGCGAAAAAATTTGCTGATGTTTTCACGAGATTTTTTACAGCTGAGTGGCAGATTAAATATTAGTTACCCATGTTTTGAGTGAAAGCATGTTAAATTTTTAATTGCACAACTAGCTAATATTGCTAAATAAACACTGCCTTAAAAATTACTTATAGTATTTGCATGAATTACTCAAATTTGATTTTCTAAGAATTTCAATCTGCTCCAATAGCAACTGTTATTGCTAAAAAAATAGACTTTTGCTGCTTCAAAGTGGCTTTAGTGCACTTTCATCCCTGTATTATTAAATCTATATATAATTTTTTATATTATCACATTGTATCAATCTTTTCAAAAATTTTAGAAATTGGTGTTTATATGTTATTTTTACTGTTATTCCGTTTTCTAACTTCACAGAAATTTTGACAAATTTTATGAAAGATTTTTTCAGATAGTGGTGTTAAAAATTTTGAGGACAAAGGCAAATTATTTTAAAAAGTACTTTCCTTTTATGTTAATCACAAATACTGGGGGGGGGGGGGGGGGTTGAGTGTATGAGGGATTGGAAAGAGGGCATTTGTCCTTAAGTTCTGCAGACTGTTTTTAAAGTTTCTACTTATGTTGCAGACTGCAGAAAAAAAATCTGCTGCTGGGATTGTGAGGAACAAAAGGTTTCGTGTGTCAGTGCCAATGTAGTCTACCCCCCCCCCCCCCCCCCCCCCACTGTCCATTCTTTCCATCCCACACCTCCATAGGTTCCACGAACTTGAAATAAATATTGCTAACTGAAAAGAAAAAAAGAACGACGCTGGGAGAAAAAAAATCTGAGAAAATCTCTTACAGCATGAAAGGAACTATGTATAACTTGCATTATGCGTCGTATAAACGAAATATTACAACATAAAAATACATAGGGATGAATCGGGACCGCACTGAAACGGCGTATAAGTGTAAAAGACGTATAAATGAGAAACGTATAAGCGGTGCTTTACCAGGGCTCGTTGATTTAAATCAGCTTGATTTTAATCATGATTAAAATCACGATTTAAATTATTTTAAAATAAATTCAAAATGTAAACAAACATAATAATGTACTTTAATATAATTTAGTTTTTTATAATATAGATAATCAAACGGCTTTTAGAAATATAAAGCTTAATTTTTGTAAAAAAATAAAGTGCAATGTAAAGTTTAGAAAAGAATTCTTTTAAATTTCATTGGAATCAAATTGTAAAATAATCTTACAACAGTAAAGGAAATCTAAGCAGAAATATATTATATACTGGAATATTTACTTGTTAGTATTTAGAAAAACTTCTGCAAGTTGAGGTAAAATAAAATTGTATAACTTTTTCTGCTGTCTTTGGTGATGCCTATTATGTATATTAAAGTTTAAGCAAAATATGAACCATTCAATGGATTTTTGTTTGAATCTAATATAGTGGATCTTGGTCCTTTTAGAAGGTACTTGTTACAGTTATCGAAAAGCCCGATACTAAAAAACTTACAGAATTCATGATCAACTAACTTTTTACTGCAATAGCTTCATCTGCTTTAGTGAAACGAATGTTTCTGCCTTTGGTTTGGTACATTTGAAAATTTGGAATCAACCGATAAAGCTGCTAAACTCATTTTTCTATACCAGCACTTTAACAAAACAAAACAAAGTTAACATCTTAGTTGCTTTCCAAATTTGTTTACAAGTTTTATGTCCTGCAATTATTTTTATTTTAACTATTACTTAAGGTTAAATTAATTTTTGACATCTGATTTGTAGTTATTTAAAAAAAAAATAAATAAATAAATCACGAACCTTGTGCTAAAGCACAATTATGTGTCGAACACTGTATTACAATGTTTGAACTTTTATAGATGTCTTACAGTTGGTCCGATAGAAAGATACCTAAAATGACGGTCGAACCAGCCCGGCGATCCCTGCGAAAGCGAAACTTTAAGGGGTCCGGGGATCAAATTCTCTCTCCCCCCCCCCCCCCCCCACCTCCGCGAAGAAAATGCACTTTTTATTTTTAATAACATATAGCACACAGTTGAATACATTAAATAAAGCAAACCGTGTATTTCTAAGATGGTTACATCAGCAGATATAACAATTTTTGTGTTATGCTAACAGTCCTGCCTTGCCCGTAACTAAAACTTTACATCCATTTATCTCAGAATGAATTTTGTCACGTTTGAAAGGATAGATGGAAACTTTCTTGCAATATATAGCAATGGAATTTTGTACAGAGTTTTTATGTTGTGTTTTTAATGAATTGTTGTCGGGATTTTAAATTTCATATGAAAGTTTTGAAAATATGTATATTCCGCGAAGTAAAAAATTGTTCTCCAAATCCTCCCCCTTATTTTTAAAATTTATTATAAATTTTGCAAGTAATATTTTTATAAATCTTGAAGACAAATTAACAAGAAACCTTTCCTGAACACAATAGTGAAAAGAAAGTAATGAAATCGGTAAGTGGTTCAGGAGTTAAATCAAAAATGAACTAAGTTTTAAATTAAAATTTCTTAAACCAAAGTTTCAAAGTTTTCAAAAAGTATTTATATGAAAAGTAATCTTTATAGAAAGGCACACTGCGGGAAAAAAAAATCCTTTAAAAATGCCTATAAATAAAGAAAATAAAATTTTGACCCTCGGAACCCCCTTAAATTCAATAATCTCGAAGCACTGTTTTTCGTCAGTTTTGCCACTATAATTTAACAACTTAATGGAATTATACAATGTTCTTATATAATAAATTTGAAATCACAATATATATATAAACATTAATTAAACATTACTGACCACTATCAATAATTGTGATAGTATGAATTTACAACAATACAGTGTCCCCAAACACACTGAATGGATACCAAAAACATAATAAACAAGCTACTATGTATAAAATAAAGTCCCTTGTACTATATAACAAGAATTAATAATAAAGAAGAATATGGATTTCGATAAAAATAATTGAAAAGCTTATATATTGAATTACGTTATCAAGAGTACAGAATTCAATTATATAAGCAAAATCAGTCGTTTTCTGTGAGAAAAAAAAAAAGCTAAAAGCTGAAATTTTTTTTTCTCCTGTACTCAAGCGACTAATATAACCAAAAGAATAGTTTCAAACTGAAAACAGAATAAAATTAAATGCTATGAAATGGAAAAAGCAATACAACCTTTATAATAATTAATTAATAGCAAGGAAAAATAGTAATATTACACTAAATACCTAATAAAATCCCAGTTATTTTATCCAAGTAAACATCAGCACATGGTATCCAAAACACGATAAGTTTAAGGTTATTTTTACAGTTAACACAGATTTTAAAACCTAATGTAAACAGTTAATCTATTTTGAAATATACATATATATATAAAGGAAGTTAAATTCTCTACAGACTATACTTGAAAAATAAACAACAAAAAATTCCTTTTATAAGCTATAATAAAAAATATCCATTTTTTATGGATTTTGTATGTATTTATTATTTTTTAAATTTTTACAATTTTTTCAAGTATAATCGAGAGACAAAGTAGTGTAACACACTGTACAGACAAGCGACAAAAAAGCGTAAGGGGCATCCCACACTAAGGCGACACATCAGACATGTCGCTTGAATTCGCTGGAAAAACTGGTTTAAAACAGGTTTGAAACAACTTAGTTCTTTGTTTCGACCGGTTTTTGCACTACATGTTGCTGCTACATGTCGCTTGTCGCCTTAGTGTGGGATGCCCCTAAGTCGTGACATTTCACCTTGTTAACAAAGAAGAAACCGGTGTGAACGCCAGTGGTGTAGTCGTAAAAAAAACAGAGGTCATGCGCTCTAAGCAGAGGGTATACGCTCAGGGCACGGGGTATACCCTGCAGTGTATATACTATAGATTTTTGAGAAACAGAGGGTATACGGTGTTCCTTAAAAAAATCCAGAAGGTATATGGCGTATACCACCGTACACCCTCCACTACTTCCCTGGTGAACGCTACAATTTGTCTCCTGTCTCGCGCTTTTGTCTGCTTGTCTGTTCAGTGTGTGATCTGCCGTTACAACTCAAAAATAGGGAACCTGAATTTCAAAATCGTGGCAAAACTTGTTTTAGAAGGACAATTTTGTCGTATAAGGCAGATCACACACTGAACAGACAAGCAGACAAAAACGTGAGACAGGCGACAAATTGTAGCGTTTAAGAGGCAACTTCAGTCAAACGAAAAGACCCGTTCGCTAATGCTAATCCTATGGAAGAAATTTATAAAGATATCTCGGTCGCATTTTAATATTTTTTAAATGATTTTTTTTGCATTGGATAGCTGAGATCGATCTGTACAAAGGCCGCTTTTTATTTTTCGATTTTGTTCATAGGTATTTTTAATGAGGGCCCTTTCATTTTCGGAACCGGTTTCCAAAATAAAAGCAACCTCATAAAATCTGCAATCGAAAAAGTAAAAAACGGCCTGCATACAGATCGATCACAGTTATTCAATGAAAAAAAAATCATTTAAAAATATTAAAATGCGACCGAGATATCTTTATAAATTTCTTCCATAGGATTAGCATTAGCGAGCGCGTCTTTCCATTTGACTGAAGTAGCCTCTTAAACCGGTTTCTTCTTTGTTATCAGGGTGAAATGTCTCTTGACTTATGCTTTTTTGTTGCTTGTCTGTCCAGTGTGTGATCTGCCTAAGGCATATCACACACTGGACAGACAAGCAGACAAGAGCGTGAGACAGGAGACATTGTAACGTTTAAACCGGTTTCTTCTTTATCAGGGTGAAATGTCTCGTCTTACGCCTTTTTTATCGCTTGTCTGTTCAGTGTGTGATATGCCTTATATGAAAGCTTTTGTTATTGCTTTTTACAATTTAACATTAAAATAAAATCTATAAAAGATAAACAAATAGATGCAAAAAGAAGTAATAGTCTAAATGAATTATTGGGTTCCTAATACACGGCCAAACTTCAATCAATTCTCCTTATTTCAAAACTCTCTCTGGTCTCCTTAGTGAACGCCCATATAGTCATTGCCTTTAATGAAATTAATAACATTGTGAAATATAGGAACTGCATGAACAATTGTTGTAAGTGTGTGAAATAAATGTTATTCGTATTACAGAAAATCTTATCTTTGAATAAATGAAAATAATAGAGTTTAGTTTTCTTTTACAAAATTATGTGATCAGGGCGGTGAAGAAGCGAACTCTTCACCAGTCTTATAGAGTGGTTTTATGTGTAAATATTTTTAAATTTTATTATTCAATTTGTGAAAAATGTAATCAAACGTATAAGAGCAATGTTGTGTAGAATTTAAAACTTGCCTTACGTAGGAATTTTAACCATTCTTTAAAAGTTGGTGAACCATGAAAAATGCCATTTTGAAAAGTAAAGCTTGGAGCCAAGCCTAGCACAATGGCCCTCAATATCATTCATCTCTCTCGACCGTGTATTGTCTTTTGTTTTGCAGATGCTTGGTTTATTTTGTTTCGACTGAAAATACCGCGAAATTTTAAATAAAAATTAGAAAATAATGCAATTTTTTTTTCCTTCCCGAAATGGATTTATGTCCGATAATTAGTTTATAATTATGTATGATTTATGTATCGCTGTTTAGTTCATAAAGAGCAAAGAAGATCTTCGACATTTGATTAAAGGCTTTGATATATGTTTTCTTTGCGACGAATCCTTAACTGGTTGCGCTCTTTATTTCTCTGTCTGCTTTCAGTGACCTTGAGAGGAAAAGTTCTTGACTCGGTGTCGTCGTTCGAGGCACGTTTTTATTCTGCATTTGCGAGTGGGATGCGTTTTATAGGGCGGTTACTGAACGTGTTGAAGACTATCTGCTGCTGTGGTTTTCCATTAGCATCTGGGAAAAATGGACAATCTGTGATTATGATTATCAAATACACGGGTTTTCTCTCCCCCCCCCCCCCCCACCCCCCATGAAATTATCCGCAGATCCATACGTTTTCAGCATTTTAATGTTTTTCGCGTCTGTCATTTTTACTGCGCCAAACTTCTTTTTTCGCTGCTTTAAGAGACTACTTCAGTCAAGTGAAAAGACCCGTTCGCCAATGCTAATCCTGTGGAAGAAATTTATAAAAAATATGTCGGTTGCATTTTAATATTTTTAAATGATTTTTTTTTTTTTTTTTTTTTTTTTTTTGCATTGGCTAGCTGAGATCGATCTGTACAAAGGGCGTTTTTTAGTTTTTCGATTTTGTTTACAGATATTTTTAATGAGGACACTTTCATTTTCGGAACCGGTTTCGAAACTGAAAGCATCCTTATTTAAAAAAAAAAAAAAAAAAAAAAAAATCTGTACTTGAAATCGAAAAAGTGGAAAACGTCAGATGTAGAGATCGACCTCAGCTATCCAATGCCAAAAAAAAAAAAAAAAAAAAAAAAAAAAAATCACTTAAAAATATTAAAATGCAACCAAGATGTCTTTATAAATTTCTTCCATAGAATTAGCATTAGCGAATGGGTCTCTTCACTTGACTGAAGTAGCCTCTTAAGGCAAAAACTTCAAGATTTAAACGTTACCCATTAAAATATATCCATTTTTAGACTATAAAATTTACCCATTAAAATTTACCTGAGCAAAGTTTCGGTCAAATCTGTATTTGTATTATTTTAATGTATGATAAACATTTAACATGAATGGCAAACAAACTTGTAAAAGAAGAGAGAGGGGGGGGGGGGGCAAGAGGTTAAAAAAGAGAAAATCCTCATCTAATTTAAAAATTTTGTTTTTAAATAAAATTTCTAGAATAGATGAGGATTTTCGCCCTCCCCCCCCCCTTTTTTTGGGGGGGGGAAGGCAAGTATGTCATTTGTGTTTAAATGGTTATATATAAAAAATATTAGAAACATGGGTTTGGTCGAGATGTCGCACAAATAAATTCCAATGGCTATCATCTAATGCCTTTTAAAAAGTTGATTAGTAGTTTTGCAATGTAAAAATAACAAGTTACAATAAAATAATGAACCCAATGTTAAGTATTTGTACCTAAGAAACAAATTATTGTGCTATCTCCTCTCTGCTTAAATTGACCAAACCCATAGATTTCGAATTTCGAGCTAATCTCGCAACAATATTAAAATCTTCCAAATTCTTTAAAAATTCCCTGTTGCGTCTATGATTTTTTTTTTTCCCTTTCGCGATTATAATCCTTTAATCGAAGTGTTGAGACTTTGTTCAAAAAATTTCTCGGTTTTGTTTCGCTTTTTGCAAGAATTACTACCGTCTATCGTTCTAAGGTTAACAACTTTTCCTTTTTCATAATTTAACTGCAGATTAATACGATTTTCGAGATTGCTTCAAAACACAGTAAATTCGATCTTATCTTATTTGTCTTAGTGTAATGCGTTTATGATGTTTTTTAATGGTATGGGGCTGTGCATATATAATGTTATCACTTTAGGGGGGAGGGGCGGAGTCTGGCACATGATATCGTAAGATATCTCTAGGGGGAGATTTGTTTTTGATATCGTTATCATTTTTGATCCAACCAAAATTTTTCCTCTTTATTTGTAACTTGTTCTTTACATCAAAATAGTCGGATATCTGTTTTTTAGTCTGTTATCTGGTTTTATAAAGTTATTATTAAAATCATTAAAGGATTATAAAATTATTTATTTTCAAAATGTGGAATGCTCCAACATTTGGCATTCCCATTCTTCTGTCATATGCGTATGCATATATAATCTGCTTTTCGAGAAACTATTTCCGAAGTATGTCTGAAATTATACTTGTGTTTACTAGTAAAGGAAAGCGAAATAATGTTATCCACCTGTTTGATTGATAGAATAGTGTTGACTCTAGAAAAAAAGGGCCGCCAGGCGGCAATTTTTCAAAAAGGGAACACTATTCTAAAAAAAGGGGGTGAATTTTTTAAAAAGGGTACTTAAAAAGAAACACTTTTTAAAAAAGGGCGCACTTGTACCTTGTTTCCAAAAAGTATTTTGTACTGGTTTGTTCTGTGTCCCCTAAAATTTTCGATGTTTTGCTGGGATTAATTGAATTGCCCTGGGGCGCATAAGAAGTGTTTAAACAGGCCCGTTTAAAAGAGCCGCCGGGCGCTGCGCCCTGCTACAACGGCATAGAGTCAACACTGGCTGTCACCCCTCTCCCCCCCCCCTTTGCAGGGCAAGTGCCAGAAGACATATTATTGTTGAATACATTATGTAAAAAAGCTATTATTAAATACTTTGAAACAGTAGGTATTTATTTTAAATGTTATTTGATATAAAGTTATTTATATATAATTGTGATGTTTTATTCACTTTTCATTTAAATCGATAAAGTATACGCATAACAAATGTATAACCATATCTGTATATCACCGCAAACAAAAGAAAAAAAATGCAAAAATCAAAATAATGTTTAGACATTGATAACGATATCATTAGGGGAAAGGGGGGGGGGAGGTTCGTGGGATGATAACGTATATCTTATGGGGGGAGGGGTCCAAATTTACTAAAAAGTTAATAACGTTATATAAGTGCAGCCCCTATTTTGCAGAATCCATGCAGCTCTTTGTAAAGCAAGTAACTCATTGTATCATATTCTGTTAGTGCTCTCTTTGTGAAAGTCTTTCAAAAATTGTCATGTCATTCAATCCGAATTTAATATGGCCGTTGACAATTTTCATTCATTTGGTTTATCTGAAGTCATGCACTTTGATTGCCAGGTGGGTTTTCGATTGCTGAAACACTGGTTATGTCGGTTGTCTTCTTCCTTATTCAGACTCCTCTTTTGTACTTGACGATGTTCTAGTAAAAACGAGCTATTTATATTTTGAACATTCAAATTATTTTAGGAAGTAATAATATGGAGATCGATCGAAAATGAATTTTCGGATCAAAATCTGAGTTTCGCCGAAAATGAATTTTCGGCGAATTTATATATTTTAACAACACTGTTAAATATTGTCTGTGTAACGGGCACAATTTAATCTCGATATTACACATTTGCCCACTCTTGAAAAATTCGACGGATAGGTATATAGCGGACGAAAAATAAAACGTTTACCGATGTTATTATTATACTAGTTGTTGTTGTTGTTAAATAGTAAAATATTTTTTATAAATAATCGGAAAAGGTTTTAAAAAGAATAAAGTACCGTGATTGTATTTAATGTAACATATTATAAATTGAAATGCGCTGCTGGCATGTGAAACTGTCTGCATTTAAAGTTCGAATAAATACAGTTATTTTACCGATGAAATGTTATGAATCTAGCGTGCGATTTGTGTCCTCAGATGGCCTTGGAGACAAGCAGGTGAAATAATCTTTCGTTCTCTCTCGTAGAATGTTTGCCTTCCAGCAAAATTGTATTACGGTAGAGGGCGCTAGTTTACTGGGGCTCATTTCGTTATCGATTAGTCTGGTTCTATTTTTTCTTCTTTTTCTGCACAAGGCTAAATTTCGAATTTTCTCTATTGATATAGGCTAAGTAAATGTTGAAAGTAATAGTGACCCAATACTGCATGATATTCAATGGAAGCTGCTATGAATTATCTGCTCTTTATGAAAAATATACGGAGCGAAACTTATTCTTAAGGTCGCGGGTCAAATTAATAAAATAGTTTTTGGGAAAATGCGATAACCAGAATTATTTAAATTGTTGGGTGTTGCGATCTTAATCATTGTCATTCTGTCATCTCTTTTGTGTTAAAGATCTGTTTAAAAAAATTAATTTTTATATAAATAAAAAAAAAAAAAAACTACAATGAATATGCCATTCAAGGTATTAAGTTGTTTTGGCGATTTAAGCAATGTAATAAATAACGATTGATAAAATATTTTGCTGTATTGAAGCAAATTTAAGATTAAATGGGATAAAACTGTAACAGCAAACTGATTAGCTAAAAGTTGTTAGACTTTGAAAGTATAACTTTTAACTGAGTTTTTTAGTATATGATAAAATGTTTATTTTTTTTTTTTTTCGTTATAATTTGTCGAGTAATGAATTTAGTTTTATTCTTGGCCTACTCTTTACACTTTTATTTTTGCATTCTTCACGCATTCACATCACAGTGGAGCATTTGATGTTCTACAACACAAAATATTTGTCGAAGTTCACTTCAAATCGATCTGCGGAGTTGATTTTCTTCGAAACATTCAGTACTTTGAATTTTTCATTTATCGTTTCCAGAAATGGACATTTTGTACTGTCGAGTCGTTTTTAAAGCATTGAGATATTTTTCTTTCTTTATCTTATACATACATATAATGGAAGACGATAGTATTCCAGAGTGACGCAGCCTTAAGCCTAAAATCGTATCGTAGATCGTAGAATGGCGGAACTCATATATACACCTAACTCGAGATCAAAGGAAACGCGAAAAGCCGCCCTTTCATAACTCAGCAAATAGAGCTCATATTGTTCTGATTATTTAAAAACAGTCTTATATCTGCAGTTCATGCTACATAGTATCCAAGCTAAGTAAATTGTATGCAAATAGATAGTGTGACGCAAAGAAAACATTTACGCAAATTTTACCAATGGTTCTTGATAGCGTGACGTAAGTCAGAAAAAGTGTGACACATTTGATAGTGCATTGTGGGAAAAAATGTTTGAATGTCTAAATCTATTTCAGAAGACAAAACAAAAATATGTGTTAAGTAATTTTTAAACACATCTTTTAAAGTCAGATCGCAGCGTCATTTGAATTTTGATATATCTTTTAAAACCTATATACTCAATTTATGAGAGATATGAATGATAAAGCATCGCTGAGTAAAATTTATATATCTATTCATGTTTAAAATAATGTTTAGTATAAATAGAACAAAAAAGAAAAATTAAACATATATATTCACTCAAAATTTGATATCAGATTTTTAAGACCCATATTTAAGATTCGTATAGTCATAAAGTGCTGCGTCAAACTTTTAACCCGTTAAGAGTTTTGTATTGATATAACTGGTTTGAAATCTAAACTGGATATTTTTGACACATTGACAAATTCATTTTTAATCTTATATGTATGACATTTACAGGTGTTCTTATTCAGAAACAAAAAATAAATCTGGTAGTTTTCCATGTTTCGATAAAGGCAGAGTATATTTCAGAAAATGCTATCAAATTTTTCGCTAATTTTCAGGATGCGATATCCTGTAAAATATCACCATGAAACAGCAGGCGATTATAACTCAAGATGTAATGCATTTATCAAAAAATGAATCGATATTTTCTTTTCAAATTTAAATAACTTTAGTAACATCCTGGGAATTTCATGCTTTTTACGAATGAAAATAGCCCCGTGAATATGTCAGTTTTGCACTTTTCGAGCGGGGGGGGGGGGGGGAAACATTTTTTAAAAATAATAATAAGAAAAATTCTGCCTGAAGGCATGCGCCAGCGCTCCCCCCTCCCCAAATCGCAAAATTCCACGTTAATCTACGGGAAAATTTATTTAGAGTTAGACGATTACTCATTACCTATGAAAAATGTCGAAAAACGGTCGTCACCATCAAAAAGATGTTGCCAGAAGCAGACGTTTTCTAAAATTATTTTCCTACGTTTTAAGTATTTTTAAGACGATAAATTTTTAAGCCAATTGGAAATTTCAAAGTTTATCGCACTTTTGATTGCGTATCATGAAAAATCGGGTACAAAATCATTGTGCATAATGAAAAATCGGGACATTTGGTTACCGTGCTGTGGTTACGCGGGACGGATCTTGGAATCCCTGAAAATGGAACATATTCTCCCCTTGGGTTCGAGGCTACAAAAATTCGTCTGCTTGGGAATAACATTCATAACCGCGCTATTAAAAAGCATTGTGTTTAGAAAATTGATGCTTATATTTTATTTTATGCGAAGTTGTAGACCTTTTCAGGGGCAGGTATGGGTTATATATGAATTCTTTTCTCTATTTTAAAGTAATGGCATGCATATTTTTCATTTTATTTATAAAATAAGAATTTTAAAATTTAGTTAGTACTTACAAAAGGATTTTAATTAATATGTATATAAGTATTGATCGAAAATAATTCGTACATTATACACAAATAATTTATTCGTACAAAATAAATCTGCAGTATTTTACGCATGCATTTAGCTGTATTTCTGCTGCATCAAATGACGCAATAAGGTAAACGCGCTAGCCGCTATTTTTTCCCCACGTGATTCCCACTGTGGCGTCACGAGAATACTGTCCATTGGGACGTCACGTCCTGCGTAAATCGGGACGCTTGGTAACAGTACTCGGGAGGCGTACTCGAAGATGGCACGGCGCACCCCCTAAGCAAAATGTGTCTAAAAATCATCTTTAGTCTAATAATCACTACGAGTTATTGTTTGGGCACGCTTTACTTGTTGCGGGAATTCGGGTCAGTGACCTCTGGAAGCCCTCTTCCCTCGGTAGCAGGACCGAAACATTGGCCTTGTTTCAAGATTTTCCTATCTCCTCTCCCAAAATCCTCGACATCATTAATAAGCAATTAAAATTAGGAGTCAGTGTAGCATTGTTTTTATGTAGGTCAATTACGTTTCCCGTTGTTTGTTTTCTAATTTAATAATTTAGAGTGGATAAAAAAATCTAATGATTATTACTCTGTAATTTTTTTTTTTTTTTTATCGTTACATTGCACTGGAGGTATGTGCATAGGAATTAGTCCTGCTGGGGTTGGGTACAGGACGCAGACAACTGGTCGCAGGTTACGACCCGATTCAACTCGAACCCGAAAATTCAGCTTAAAGTCAACGCGAACCTGACAAAAATAAAATTTCGCCAAAGAAAGCTAGAACCTGAAGTGATAGAAAATTAATCTCTATTTTAATATAAGTACAAAAAAGTAGTTTACAATTAAATCTCTAATATCAATTTTATCATTTTTGTATAAAAATGAACGTATTTACAGTCATTAATATTCATATATATATATATTTATTTATTTATTTATCTAAAAAATATTCGACTTTTGAAAAATCGGTCAACCCGAACCAGACCCAAAAGTGTCAAAACCCAATCCAGAACCGTTCCAAATCGAAACATCTAAAGTCAACCTAACCTGCAAAAACAGTTAAATTAGCCTCATACCGAGCCTTGGGTTGGTTTCGGGTAAAATTGGTTTATTCGGCTCCATGCAAGACTCTAGTGGGAATTGAATTGTCAGTTGAAAGAAATTTCAGGCGCATATTTTCAAGCTCTCAACCATGTTCCAGGCTTTTAACGGACGGTTTTGGAATCCAGAGCCACCCAATCCCGAGTTTTATAATATCACGTCAAGAAGTTAGGTTATGTCATGTGAACTAGATTTCCTTCAATGCTCATGAACGTACCCTGGCTTTAAGAGGCTACTTCAGTCACGCGAAACACCCGCTCACTAACGTTAATTCAATGGAAGATATATGTATATATATATAGTCAATCATTCACAATATTGCAGTTTTTGATGATGGTCGGTGATGTTTAATTAATGGTTATATATATATATATATATATATATATATATATATATATTTAATATCTCATGTTCAGTTCGCCTGTCTGTCCGCATATAACAGCGCAAAAACTACCCAACCGAATTGCTTGAAATTTAAAATATGTAATTGCTGTATAATTTTATCCAGGGTTGGGGTTTTGGACGCCCAAAACTAGTTTTGGACAGGACATGTGGGTTTTACTGTCCAAAACTGTACTAAAGTGTCTAAAACTGTACTAAAGCGTCCAAAACTGTACTAAAGTGTCCAAAACCTTAAAAAAGCAACATTCCACATGTAACCACTGCACACTTATTAAACATATGAATAAATATAAATATCTCACAGTGTATTTTACGAACATTCCATTTAATTCTTTGGTAAATGAAAAAAAGCTCAAATTTTTCTAATATCTGTGTAACATAAAAAGTTCTGTTTCTGTTAAAATTGAGTTATAATAATAAGAAATTCTTTATAATACCACACATGTAGTATAGGGAGGGGAGATTTGCTTAACACTAGTGCTTTTGTTTCAATTTTTGTGCAAGAAAATTTTACAAAGAAATTTCTTTTAAATAATGTTTCATTGTAAATTATCTTTTCTAGATTATAGGGTAATGAAAGAAAACACAAATATTTAATTTAAAATCTAGAAGTTATTTTTTAAAATATGTATTTTCATTATGAATTTAATCTAATTCTAGTGAACATTCTATTTCTTAAGAGTTAAATAGTGTTGTTATAATAATAGTCAATATCTAAATGTCTCATAATCAAACAAAATCAATTATTTTTATTTATATTATTTCTTAATATACACATATACAAAGTTGCCAGCAGTAAGCTGGTTTAATCAGTATGCTGAACCTGAACTCCATTTATCAATTATTTCCAGTAACAACTCTTGAGATATTAAGTAATAGAATCAGAATGTATTCTTCATAAAAATCGTTAGTACTTCTATTAACTACAGTGAACTCTGTGTAAGGCAGACTCTGTATAAGACGGAAATCTATCCAACTTGGAAAGATTTTCAAGTCCCTCCGAATCCATAGACATAGAGTAAAATTTGTCTAAGGCGGAATATTGTCTACCACGGAAATTTTTCTCGGTCCCAATCGATTCCGCCTTAGACAAAGTTTACTGTACTATTATTTAAATGAATAACATTAAAATTATGATACATAATTAAATTTAATATCTTTTTAATGTAATTACTTTGTTACGTTGGGAAATTAGGTTGTTACTACTAAATTGTTAGGTAGTATAATGTAGGGTAATTAGGTTGTTAATACTAAATTGGTATTTTTGTATTGTAATCTTTTTGCCAATTTTTTAAACTTTTAGCATTGTTCTGATAAATACAATTTTACTACAAAATATAGTTTTGGACAGTTTTAGACAGAAGGGTTTTGGACAGTACGGTTTAAACCATGGATTTTACCGTGGTTTTTACCATTGTGTCCAAAACCTTGCCAACCCTGATTTTATCGAGTCATTTCAAATTTTATGAAAATCGGATGTATAGTTTAATGACAGGAACAGACGAAATTTTTCCGTTACATCACGGCCAATGGGAAAAAATGATTTCAATGATGTTACAGCCTTATTGATATGCACTTATGAAGTGTACTAAAATATATATTCACTAAAATATGCGGTGCAAAAAATATTTATAAAACTAGTTATAGTACGAACGCACCTCATTTTGCCACGTTTGACGTGCGATTTCCAACTTGTTTACTTTTTCGATTTTGTTTGAAAAGTTTTTATTAGGATACTTTCATGCGAAAATTAATCATGGATCAATTTAAAATGTTATTAACAATTTTCTACTGCGGACTTTCGGTATCGGCCTCGGGTGGGCTAGGGCTCTGATGGCACAAAATTTTCAGGCTCGGACTCCGAAACAAAGAGCCCGAACTCATCTCCAATACATATTTCCTAATATGTCAGTGAGAAATAAACTTGTAAAAATGAAAATACTTGTCAAAGCTTGAAAATTACTTAAAATCATTTTATCTTGATATACTGCATAAGGAAAAAAGCGTGTTCCAAAGGAGTGAAAAATCGGCTGTTGGTGAGAGAGACCGCCTGCCTGGTAAGCTCTCCCCGATGCTGTTCAACTTGAAAGGTTTCGCAACCAAGTCCATGTGAGTGCGTATGTTTTACAACCGATTTAAGTGCTAATGCTCTTTTACCTGGAGAGGCTCTAAATCGGCTGTAATCGGTCGATTATTCCCCCCGTAAGAAAGTAGAAAAGCAAATTATTGTTACATCTTTTCAATGGTTCAGTATGAATTTTCGTTTAAACAGTAGCGCTGGGCGATATATCGATAGCTCATTAAATATCGATTTTTATAACATATCGTCCTAAGTGATTTCAATCTTCCTTAAATCTCCGCTCTAATTACGTGGGTAGTTCAATAATTATTGTCCGTAGTGTATATAAAATATTTCTACTGCGATGGTTGATGTTGAATATCGAAGCCTAATGTCTTAAATGCCTATATGCTCAATTTCAGAACCGTAGCTGCATGCTATATTAACATAGTTTTGGGGGGAGGTGTGCAATTTTAAATACCTATTTTTGAGAGAGTTTTTAAGGAGGGGGTGAGGATGAAATGCTGGTTTGGAGCTTATGAGACTACATTTGTGACAGTGAATGAGATGTGGCTACATCACTATGATCCAGAGTCCAAACGACAGTAGTTACCTCTCATCCACTGTCACAAATCTAGTCCCACAAGCTAAAAATCAACCTTTCACCCCCTTCCCACTCCCCCCCCCCCTTTTACTCCTCCCTCCAAAACTATGTGAATATAGCAGCTACGGTTTTGAAATTGAGCATATAGGCATCTAAGACATCGATATTCCACAACAACCATCGCAGTACAAATATTTTATATACGCTAGTGACAATAATTATTGAACCACCCACGTATATCCATTCAATGCCATTTCTTGTACCCCAGTGATTGGGAAAAAAAAAAGAAACTGCTAAAAATTGCGGTAAACTTTTACCTTTGCTACCGCATCTAAAAATCTTCCTTTTAATTGTAAGGGAGGGGTGTGAGAAAAAATTTAGATGATTATTTATTTATCGTTATTTCAAATTGAAATAACAAATAGAGCTGGAAAATTAAAAAGTCTTAACTTAGCTGACAACAATCAAAAGGCAGAAGCCGAAATTTTGGGAGGAGCAGAGGATTTACATGAGGATTGGTTGGTTGTATTTATGTCGGCCAATTATCTGCACGTGGGATATAGGCCCTAAGGGGGGAGTGCCTTCCGTGGAGGTCTTTCTAAGGGAACCTAACCCGTATTAACGCTTGGAGAACCAAGGTTCGAAGAAAACCACGAAAACTCCGAACGATTAGGCCGACGGGCGCGATTGGGTTCGAACCCAGCACCTCCCGTCTACCAGCTTCGAGAGCAGAACCTCTCGGCCACTGGTGGGGCGATTTACATGGGGGAAAAAAAAATCGTAAAACGGTCGAAGCTCCGGAGATCTTTAACCAACCCACCTGGTAACACATGCATAAGAAATAGTCCTAAGGCTAATGTCAGACGAACGTCTTTTTTCACGCATTTTTCCTTGCGTATTATCCCCTACACAATGCTAGCGGCATTGTGTAGGTATAATACGTAAGGAAAAAAGCGTGCAAAAAAGACGTCCGTCTGCAATTGGCCTAAAAGTTATAAAAATACATTTTATTTAAATTCTAAATTTTATAAATTAAGTTTCAGGCGTTTAAAAAATTATTTTTCTACACGAAACTTTCTGACATACCTATGAACTTATTTTTAAATATAAGAACCTCAAATGAGTGAGCATATTACTATTGAAGTGATTTAGAAAACCCGCTTTTACGACTCATTTTTATCATCACGTGTCAGGTTGCCTCGCATTGTTTGTGTTGGGTTTTGATTCCTGCGGATCGATTTGGGACGGCTTAACCTGATTTTTCAAAAGAAAGTTCAGAATATTGAAAAAATATTTGAATATAAATGAGTATATATATAAACTTAAAAGATAAAATTGATGTTAGAGAAAACGTTTTTTTTTCTTGTGTTTTGTTTACGGTTAGGCCTATTACATCCGACCTGTGCAGAACTCTAGACTGCAGTCGTATTCTTCGTAATAATATATTTAAACACGTAATAAATTTTTATTTGTTTTATTTCACTTTAATTTAATTATTAGTTTGATTTAACTTTAATTTAATCATTAGTTTGATTTCACTTTAATTCAATCATTAGTTATCGTGAAAAAGTGCTGAATTTCCGGTGTTTGTGAATGAATGAATATCGAGTGAATAAATGCTTTCATCCGCCGAATGCCTATCGTGCATTCGGATTAGAGGGCGACGTCATGTCGAATCATCCGATTTCACTCTTCTCCACCTGACCGGTTAACTTTTTTCTTTGTGGGGGGGTCGGGTTCGGTCAACACCCACTTGATATTGCACACGAATTGTACCAGAATATTATCACGGCTCCGGGCAGCTTTTTCAAGAAGGCTCACGTTTTGAGCACTTTATCGCCAGAGTAACGGTTGGCGCGGGGATGAATTCAATGCTACACACCCTTTCTCGTTCATGACGTCTTACGCGTAACGAACAGCAACCCCATTCCTTTGCTGAGAGCTTCCTGTTTTTAAAACGAAGAGCTTTTTCGCATTAAAATGCTTTTAATTGCCCAATATATATAATTCAAACATAAGTTATGTTTTTCAGTTCAATAATATTCATTTATTTCATTAATTCGTTATGTTCAAAGAAATTGAGAACGTATTTTATTTTTTAGGAAAAATAAAAATAGAGGTAAAGATTTTTTTTGTAATAAATATAATTCTATTAATCATGTTTTTATGAACCAATTGAACTTAGTTTTATTATTATTACTACTGAATTAATTTAGTTTTTTTTAATTAAGCGGCATAATTGTGTGACTTGTTGATTGAATTAATAAAACATATTTTCACTGAAATAATTCATTAAAAATTAATTGTTCTTAATTTAATTGCGATTAGACGTTAATAGGAAGTTGAAACTAAAATCAATTCGATTATAATTAGATTGAACGATAAATCATAAATTATTTAGCTGTATCCTGCAATTAAATCAATCAGTTTAAATAATTGCAAGTTGATGCATGCTATTAAATCAATTACTATTACATATTAATGCTGTTAAATCTTTATCATTATTTGAGTTTTTATGAAAAAAAAAAACCATTGGTCTGCCCCTAGTGCACAAAATTAAAAATCTTTAAAATTCTTCAGTTTTTTATTTTAAAATTTATTTCGTCCTAGTTGTTTTATTTGTTAGTTTAAAATAGTCATTCGTCATATTTGAATAAATCATCTAAATTCTCTCGGATAAAATCCACCCCCCCCCCCCCTACACATACACACACATTCCATTTTTCGTCATTCTGCACACATATTGCACTATTTATTAACTTGAAGTGGCAATAAAATAATGATCAATCGTCTGAGGCAACCTCACATTTCGAATTTTCTCTACCCCCCCCCCCCCCTCTCCTCCAGCACACTGTTTTTTGACCATTTAAAATTCATTGTTGCCTTGCAGAAAAGATTAGTTAAAATTGTGTTTTGCTCTATCTGCTTATTTTTAAATAACAAATAAATAATTTACCATAAAAAAAAAGAAAAGGAAAAAAATAGAAGGAAAGATTAAGAAAAAAAATAATCAGGATTAACCTTTTGTGCACACGCTTTCATTTTTTTTTTTTTTTATTATTAATTCTTTACATTTTTTTTAATTTTTCTGTCCTATTTATTACTTTGAAGCAACTATAAGTAAAGAACCCATTATTCAAATTCTCCCCCCCCCCCCCCAAAAAAAAAGTTAAATATTCCAAGTTTTTAATTTTTTGGTTTATTTTTCTATTTGTTAATTGATAAATTTAACTATTTAAATCTACAGCCCCTAACTATCATACATAGTTAAAAAATTTCTCTAGTGATTTTATTTGTTATTTTGAAGTAACAAAAGATAGTCATTCAATATTCCTTCTCCCCCACCTCCCCTTAAGAATTTCATCTCACATTAAAAAGGCAATTTCAAAACATCCTGGTTGGGGGTGTGATAGGTTTTTTTTTTTTTTTTGGTTTTTTTTCTTTCCTGGTTTATCCTATTTTCACTCGACTTTGGGTACTGTTTCTGCAGAATTATTTGGTATTAAATTAATTATAAGTTCAACGCAGAAATTATAATAATTTTCTGTCACAGGTATTTTTTTAAATCTGTGCTTATATACGACAAAATGCACTGAAACTGCATTAGTTCATCATCCCCATAAACCCATCTTTATATATAATCAAATATCTAGATTTATGAAGGTAATGAGTTTTTGTTTAACAGGTATTGAATTAATAATACTCAATTGAATGAAAATGTAGATTTTGGAGGAGATCAAGTAATCAAAATTTTAGTCTACATCATCAAAAGTAATAAAGGCCTTTGATAAAACAGAGTATAAGAGTTCGTAATACAATTTCTTTCGAAGAAGATTTCTTTCTAGAACACATAATTGAAAATATTTCTTTAATTTAGGTAGGACTGTTATTCTAAAATATGCTAGTTCGTCTTCCGCCATTTCGGTTCAAAACAAAACACAAGACGACGATTAGCGTTAGAGCTGGCTGAACGTTCTCGCTTTCGCCAACTCGCCAAGGCTGGTGCTGAAAACGTGAGCCTTCCTGAAAAAGCCTCCGGGCAACGCCGGGCGGGTCAGCTAGTCCAGAGTAAAGGCGCGATATACCGAACTGAAGTAAAAGTTAAGAAAACTTATAGCCTACAAGCAAAAATTGGATATTAGTCACCAAAACTGAGGTTTATCTTTTTGTGACTGAACAACTCAGATTTGAAAAATATTTATTCAAATGTTACAATACATCATTTTAAGTATATAGAAAAATAATTTAAAGAATTTAGAACTTAAACATAAAAAATTCACAAAAAGATACTTTTATCAAATTTGCAATTAACAGAAAATGATAACCTCTCATAAATAGTGTCTATTTTCTAATACAAAATTGTGTACGAAATTTCCTTTTGTAAAAAATCTATTTTTGAGCGACTCCAGCCTCTTTAATTTTACAAAATTTACCAAGTTCATTTTAACGGTATCTATGCAAAGCCCTTCAAATGGGAAATAAGTCTTTGACCTTGAAAATTAATTCAGTTTCGCCGCCTGTTTATAATTATGTGATCAATTTATATTAACTATTGTCGAAAAGCAGAAAAACCAACGTTTAAAAATGCACAAATAATACATAAAAAGCAGCAAACAGCTGTTTCGAATCTACTAGCGAGATTCATCTTCAGTGCAAGATAGGGAAAAAGGAACAGCGTGCTAAAAAAAGCAAGGCTGAGCAAAGATTCGAAACAGCTGTTTGCTGCTTTTCATGTATTATTTGTGCATTTTTAAACGTTGGTTTTTCTGCTTTTTGATATTGTTGCACAAAGGCTTTATTTGCTAATTTTATTAACTGTTGTGTTTGGATATAGCAGCGATCAATAAAATCATTTTTAAAAGTATAAGTAACATTAACTTTTGGGTTATGTTGCAGATATGCAACGCGTTGATACAAAGGGCGTAACTAGCGTTGCCAGGTCCACTGTCACAAAAAGCGGGACAGAGAGACAATAAAAGCGAAACAGCGGCTTCTAAATCGGGACATGAAAGTACAGTAAATCCTATGACAACTGTATTTTTCTTTAACGGAAATAATACATGTTCCTTACGGAAGAAATATTATACAAATTTATCTGCCATGGCGGAAACCTCTCTAAAACGAAGTCTTTCTCTGGCCACTTGAAATTCAATCTTAGAACCTTTTACTGTATTAAATAAACAGAATAATCATATGAAGTAAAACGTGTGAAAACGGAATCGCTAGGGACCGCAAAAAAAAAAATCCGATTCGGGAGGTTTTGAATGAAGCAGGTATAACTGTATGGTATTGATTAGGCAGGGACTATGAAATAGTTACGTTTCAGGTAGGATTCCGTTATACACAGGCACCGTTTTCAGAAGTTTTGTTAATCAAAATTCATACGTTTTACACCTATAAAAACAAAATAGCTAGGAACCGGAGAAATATTCCGTTTTAACAGGTATATTTGTACGCTATTCCTTTCGGCGGAATCCTAAAAACGTTTCTTTATAGTCAGGTTCCGTTTTTCAGTTTTTACTGTATTAAGTTCTACTGGATATAGACTAATGAAGAGCATGGTATACTAAAAGAAATTTAGAAGAATTTATGCTTCATGAAAAATCGAGTTATTTGGCGTCTCGCGCAGGGGTTCCGCGGGATATGTCTTGGAGCACCTGGCAATCGAAACATCCCGCTTAACACTAGAACGCCCGGAAATTTTACTCAACTTTCATAAAAATATTTGACACCAGAATTTTTATTTAAAATTATTTGACTGAGTTATTTAACGCTAATCTGCGTGGTTTAAATTTAACTTATTTTATGAAAGAATTTCTGGTTCCAGTTGACATTTAATCATATGGTCGGAGTCGGATCGGCTCCTTCCGGGCGTTCTAGTGTTAAATCGGAACACCTGACAACACTAGTTATTTATAACGTATATTAAATTAACGATACAAAATAAGAATTAAACTTATTGCAATTGACATAAAGTTACTTAAAGGTACAGTTTAGATAGTTTTTCGGGTGACCGAGAGAAAAAAAAAGCGATATAACCAAATGGAATTTAAATGTACTTCGATCTTGTCTCAGATAATCTGTAGAATTAGCATTTGTCCCAAGGGAAAGCTTAGCGAATGAGAGGAAAATAGCTGGAGAGAAGGTCAAATTTAAGCACTTACTACATAATAAAGAAAATTTTAAAATGATTTGTGTTTTTGAAAATTCGTTCTTATGTGTAACCAAAATTATAATATATAGTTCCTGAGTTTATGGAGTTGTTTTGTGCAGTTATTTGGCGTATCTCCAGCGTTCTTCCCATCTATCTGGATTAAAATAGTTTTGAATCAACTTTAATTTCGATTTCATTGTTAAAACAACTATTTTCCCCAAGTATCTAATCGATTGAAAACGGGAATAAGCAATTCGATTTCCAGAATTCGGCGATATATATCCGATATTTATTTTTAAATATGATTTTCGTATGTGATATTTATTTTTGAAATTCCATTGCCCTGGCTTTGGCAGTGACATTTTTAGCCCCCCCCCCCAAAAAAAAAAAAGCTTTACATATGAAGCTGAATTTTTAAATGTAGAACCAATAATTATGTGCAACGATATATTTTTTAGAACATGCATTCAAAGATAAATTGTCTAATTTAGGTAGTTTATTTACAGCTTTATTGAAAGGATATTTTCGGGTTTTGGATTAATTCAGTTTAAAATCAAAAGGCAGACAAGGTTACTGTTATGTTTACATTTTTCAATGAAAATAAATTATTTTACATTTAAAATTTTGTATAAAGTAAAACACTTTCTTGATACTTGATAATGAATCCTATAGTTTTTTGTGAGTGTAAAACACCAAATTTTGTCTGTTTTCAATTATAGTTGGGGCATTCCACGTCAAATCAGGCAGTAAAATATCAATATGTAACCCACCATCACAGATTTTAATGAAACTGCGTGTGTTTGTTCTTACTATTAAGATATGATCACAAGTAATTTTTTTTGCTCCTTGGTGAAATAGTTTCTGAGAAAAAAATTGTCAAAATTTTGAAAAACTGCCGTCAGTTGGCATTCTTGATAGCTCGGTTTTCAAATGTAGCATGTCATATATATAATCATATTTCAATATCTACTCTACAAATCATCTTCAAATAATTTATGCACAATATTTAGGGTACGCAGCTTATGAAAAAAATATATTGTTACGCTTATAACATTTTAAGTGTGTCTAAAAAAATATTTAAACTTTGAAGTCGTGAATTTTTTATGAAAAATAATGCATTAACAAAAAAAGCATTATCAACAAAAGGCGGTATTTTTATTAAATTTATTTTTTATGGGAGATATACTTAAAGGTGTCCTTTACCTGATTCTGAAATAAAAATAGTGGGATTTTGGGTGTTTTTGGTAGTATTTCCTATTTAAAGATATTTTGAGGTGCATTTCATATCAAATCAAGCAGAGTCATTCCATGTCAGTTCCCCTAAGCCATTTAATCACTGTCACAAATTTCAATGAAATTGGGTTTGTTTATAGCTTATTTTAAGACGTAATCACCTTTAATTTTTTTGATCCTAAGTAAAATATTTTTTAAGATAAAAAATATCAAAATTTTGAAAAATTGTTTTAAATTTTTTTAATGACAGTTCGATATTCAAAGACTACATTAAAAAAAAAAAAAAGTCATTTCAATATAAAATCACTAAATAGGTTTCAAATAATGTATATGTGACAAATAATGTAGGCTGATTATTATTTCTTGTTTTTTATCATGTTTAAACACTAAGAGTGTCTTTTATCTTATGAATTTTTTAAATCAAGAATTTTGTCAAAAATAATGTGTTAATCAAAAATTTATTATTAACCGAAGGCAGGGTGTTATTGCTTTTTTTTAATTGTACGTAAAAATATCTTTTAAATGGTTATAAAATAAAAATAGTGAACATATGAGAAAAAAATTATCAAAATTTTGGAAAAATGCCACGAGTTGCCATTAATGATTGTTCAATTTTCAAAGGCCTCATTTTATATATAAAATCATATTTCAATAACTAATAAGGAAATCTTCTTCGAATAATTTAAGCAAGGTAAATAAAGTATGTAGATTATGAAAAAAATATTACTGTAATGTTAAAAAATATTTAAATGTGTCTAAAAAATTGTATAATCTTTGAAATCAAAAATATTTTACAAGAAATAATGAAATTATTAAAAAATCTTTATCAATCAGAGGCGGAGTTTCTATGACTAATTTTTTAATTTTGAATTGTACATAATACTACATTATAACTGGATCTGAAATAAAAATAGTGGGATTTTGGTTGGTTTTAGTAGTATTTAAATCATATTTAAAATTATCAATATTTTCAAATGTAAAACCTATCCAATGTATCATCCCTGGAAATATTTTTATTTATACATTTATTTTATTTTTCAAATTATCTTTTATGTTCGTTTCTTAAGGAAAAAAATAAACAATATTGTTTTTTAGTAAAACTTCTAGGGCGAAGAGCAATTATCCCTTTCCAAAAAAAGAGAAAAATCACTAGCTCCTCACCGCCCAATAGAAATTTTCAAAATGACAGTCCTAATCTTTAAACTCATATTTGGCTGTTAATATTGAAAATTTAGCATTGAGCTGCTAATATTGAAAAAAAAACCAAATTTCACTCTGTTGAAGAAAATTTTGACGTATTGTGCTTTAAATATATGCAAAAAATGCATAATCCATTATATTTATATCTTTCAAATAACTATATCTAAAAAAAATATTTAAAACTTAATGAGTTGCACTTTTGTAACTTTATTCAGTTTCTAATGATATGTACCGTAATTTCGGGTGTATAGCCCGCAGATCAAACAATTCAGTTTGGACCCAGAAATTTTATTCAGTATTTGAAGACCAATATTTACTGTGATCTAAAAAGTTACATTTTATTTTTAAAAATTTCTGTGTCGAAACACGATTGTATGATCCGCGGACTATACACCGGAAATTACGGTAATTTGATTTATTTCATCACAATATTGCTGAAAGATGGATTTTCAACATATATATGTGTGTATATATATCCCTGTTCTCAAACAAATTATTTAAAAATTATTCATTTATGTTTAATAAAGCATATATATATTGTTTATACACTCACAGAAAATACATATAACAAATTTTATGATATTATGTCAATAATGTCTAAAAGTAAAGAACTTATCTAATAGTATGTAACGAAAAATTTAACATCTGGTGTAATGGCAACAAAATTTTATAATTGTTTTACTTAATTTGGATGAATGAAAAAAGCTTACATGTTTATATTTTATTGAAGTACAGGTGAAAATGTCACAAAGACATACCTCAACAACCACTAAGTATGTCACATTCACACTACAGCTGATTTTTTCTTTTTGGTCTTTCGGGTTTGATTTCAGATGGTAATGAATTAATTAGTTTTGTTAGAAGTGTCATTGCAGTCAGCATATTAGGCTCACTATTTTTTTTTTATATAATTTGTTTTGATTGACTCGATGAACAACAATATTTAAAGGGACCATTTCATGACTTTTCAATTAAAAGCTGATTTATAAATTCATCATGTTGTTTAGTTATTATTATCGTCTTAAGATAATAAGTTGATATTAAAATTTTTAAATGCAGTTTATTTATTATTTGAACAGTTGAAAGTATTTTTCAATAAGAGTGCGGGCTGTTGATTTTAAGTCGACTGTTGAGCAATGTAGTGTTTGTAAAGGAACTGGTACTATTTAATTTAATTTTTATTGCTGTAAATAATATTTGTTATTTTATTATTGTATGTATTATATTTAAGCAAGAGTAGAAATACACGATATCGTAGTCATTTTAGTACATCTTAGCATGAAAAGCTTCAATATTTATCATTAAACATTCACATTTTATGAAAATTTTGTTAAAATTGCTCATATTTTCACTATTTTTATTTTATAACTATTGAAAAGATATTTTTACGTACAATTAAAAAAAGTAATAACAGCCTGCCTTCGGTTAATAATAAATTTTTGATTAACATATTATTTTTCACAAAATTCTTGATTTTAAGAATTCACAAGATTAAACACACTCTTAGCATTTAAACATGACAAACAACAATAAATAATAATCTGCCTACATTATTTGTCACATATACATTATTTGAAACTTATTTAGTGATTTTATATTGAAATGACTTTTTTTTATGCAGTCTTTGAATATAGATCTGCCATTAAAAACATTTTTAAAAAAATTTCAAAATTTAGATATTTTTTTTATCTTAAAAAATATTTTACTTGTAATCACCTTTAATTTCCTTGATCCTGTCTTAAAATGAGCTATAAACATACCCAGTTTCATTGAAATTTGAGACAGTGAATTAAATATCTTAGGCGAACTGACATGGAATGACTCTGCTTGATTTGATTTGAAATACGCCTCAAAATATTTTTAAATATGAAATACTACTAAAAACACCCAAAATCCCACTACTTTTATTTCAGAATCAGGTAAAGGACACCTTTAAGTATATCCCCCACAAAAAATAAATTTAATAAAAATACCGCCTTTTGTTACTAATGCTATTTTAGGTAATGCATTATTTTTCATAAAAAAATCACGACTTCAAAGATTAAACATTTTTTTAGACACACTTAAAATGTTATATAAGCGTAACAGTATTTTTTTTCATAAAATACGTACCCAATATATTATGCATAAATTATTTGAAGATGATTTGTGGAATAGATATTGAAATATGATCATATTTATGTCATGCTACATTTGAAAATCGAGCAGTCAAGAATGCCAACTGATGGCAGTTTTCAAAATTTTGACAATTTTTTTCTCAGAAACTATTTGACCAAGGAGTAAAAAAAATACTGGGAATCATATCTTAATAAAAGGAACAAACACACGCAGTTTCATCAAAATCTGTGATGGTGGGTTACATGCCTGCCTGAACTGACATGGAATGACCCAGTTGCCTTTCAGTTTTGTTACATAAGTGGGGGATAAAAAAAAAAAAAGACATTCAGAATATTGTTTTATTAAGTTTTCATGCTAAGTGAAATTTGTTTTAGTGTCTAATTTATATTATGAAAATATTAATAATCACCAATAAGTAGGCTGTTTTAAAAAGTATCATATCTATCTATCTATCTCGGTTTTCTGTGTGTGGTAGTCCCAAATTCATATTCTTTAGCTAATTTATGGCTAATATGAAGATGAAACTACACATTTTATTTGTGGAACTTAAGGCATTTGGGACTCGATGATTCTGTCTAAGTTCTACAAATTTCCATCATTCCATTTATGTTATTCAATTTCTGCTGTTTTTTACTATGTTTTTGGAATCTATGTTAAGTGTGTTTGGGGGGAACTGTACTTGTTAATGTCATTTTATTCATAATTTCAGTTTTTGTTGGTGGTCGTTTATGTTTATTTAATGGTTATATATATAACCATTAAATAAACATTACATATATATAATATCGGATGCATATCAAACTATCGGATATATTTTTGATATTGTCAAAAATATGACATTAACAAACCCTCACGATTTCTTTGGTTTTAAAAGTAGGAGGGGCAAAAAGTACGCTTGAAAAAAAAAATAGTATTACTTTTTTTCTTGAAGGGCAACTAGAATAGACAGAGAAATGACCTATAAAATGATATAACATGTTAATAAATGGATAATTAAGATTAAACAAAATATATAAGTTTCAAAAGTTCGTGTAGATAATTTTTTTTTTTTTTTTTAACTGGGACAAAATAAATATGTAACTTTTTGCTTTAGTTTCTGGAGGACAATATACAATAAAATATGGGGGAAAAACCCTTTCATACTTTGAAGCATGAAAACGTCTTAGCACCTTCTGGGAGACATATTTCCCAGATTCGCGGCCACAAAATTAGCTTTTATTTTTCTTGGCGAATATTACTGTTTACGCTAATATGAAATAAGTGAGTGTTGCATTCAGTCCGAATTCTACTCCCCCTGCTCTTTTACTGTTATATTCAACAAAACACCCTTCGCTGAATGAGAAATTTTCAGTGTAAACAAATCAGCATCTTTTTATTGCAGGATTTGGTGATATTGATTTATCAGTTATAAGGGTCAATATCTGAAAACTGGACAATATTAGTCCAGAATTTTATTTTTTTGAATTAATGTACCAACTTCCAAATACAATTATACACTATGATACATGTTTCATCATTTGAATGCTGTTATGCTTTGAGATCAAGGATGTATATTTTATGTCCAGGATAAACTTTTATGGAAAAAAGTGTTTGTTAACACCATAATCAGTGTATTGGGACTGAGGTGATGTTTTTGTCTTAACAGCCGCACAGCCATTTTGTTGGATAATTTTGCACACATGTAAATTATTAAATATGCCATGTGACATTTGTATGTTACATAAATAAACTTGCAATAAGTTTTTTATATATATAAATAAAAATTTAAATATGGGGACATGAATGATGCTATAAAAAATACTCATCCCTATTCAGAACAAAATCTAAATATTTCTAAATATGAAACAAAGAGAAGAACGATTTACCTTCATCCATGGTGGCTAGTTGAACTTTAATTGCTGTTGCAATGGAAATAATTCTGCCAGCACCACCTAGTATCTGTTAACCTAAATGCGTGTTTAGAGGGACTGAGATGATGGTCAACGTCAGGGACAAATATATTTACTACAATATTTTACTATACAATCTGTACTAATAAAGAACAATTATATTTTCCCATACTGTGTATATATATATATATATATATATATATATAACAGCAAAAGTTTATAATATTTATAGAAATGTTTACAGCATACAATTAATATTGGATATTTGCACCTGGGGACAGTTACTGAAATGATGATTTCGTTTGCTTAAAGCTTAAAGTTAATTATTTATGTCATTATATGTCCATTTATCATTGGTAAATGTTATAAGAAATGTTACAATATATTACATTTTTCAGTTTTTGGTTTCAGTATAATTAATGAAATATTGGCAGCGGACGCAAATTGTCCGATTTTCAGATATTGACCCATAAGCTGAAGAAAAGAGATTATGAGGAAAAAATAAATTCATTCTAAATGCTCAAACTTAAATGTTGAAAAATGGAAACTATTAGGAATGACATACTATTTTATTCATAGAGTGACGGAAAATTCGGTTTCGTTTACGGCCCAAAATCTGAGTTTCGGCGAAAATGCAGCCAAAAAATTCGACCCGGCCGAAACTCGACCGAGACGGTCTGCATTCCAAAATTCTCATTTCTTCCTTTGGAATTTTTCAACATTTACTCATTGATTTGAGCTTTATCGTTTCAAATGAGACACTATTAATTTATTGCTATGAACATTTATAATTGAGGACCCCAGAAATCAAGGGGTATGAGTGACAAAATTGAAAAAAATTGAGCTAAGTGCACAGATGACCTGGAATTATGATTTTTTCTTTTCAAGTAAAAAATTATAAGTGATTTTCTAATTATGTGTTTTGTTTTAGAGATTAACCACTTTTGCCGAATAATAATCAGTATTGATTAATTATAAATTTAAAGAAAACTGCACTCTACTCTACTTTTTTCACATTTATTAAAATAAGAGTTCAAAGACCACTGTGAAAAAAGCGGAAGTTTCCTATTTCAATTCAGTCTATTATTATTGATGTTCAACTTTAACGTCAATTATCTTTGAACTCAATTTACTCCAAATCGAAATTTTGTCACTTGTACCTCTTGGTTTCTGATGCCCTCAATTATTACCCCACTTTTCTTACCTAAAACATTTTTTAATTAGATGACATTAGTATAAAGAAAATCATTCTGTGCCGGTGATGAATTAATTACTTTTTATTTTACATGAAAACTAAAAGTTTTGGTCAGAGGCACAGAGAACCAACTTGGACCACATGTACAATCTATTAAAATTTATGTATGTATTAATTACTTTTTTTTTTTTTTTTAATTTTCGTTTTCGGAAAATAGGAAGATTACCGAAATTCGGTTTCGGACTTAAAAATCGGTTTCGCGATCGTTAGTTTTATTATCTGAAATTATCTCATGATCTTGATGCGAAAATTATTCGAATATTTTTTTAACCAAAATTTTCTTTTAAAAGTGCGGGCTGCGTAAAATACGCGGGCCACTCATTACGCTATTAAATATGGCATATGAAATTAATAATTGCGTCTAAATCAAGATGATGTGGATCAAGAAAACGTGCAAATTTATACTAAACGAAGGCAAAGGCATTAACTTTGAAAAATAATCCGCGCCAAAAAGTTGGTGGCCTAAGTTCACCCATTCAAGCTTCAAGTTCAGTGACACCCCCACACATGATCCCCCCCCCCCCTTCTTCTCAGCCTTTGTACGCACCGTATTAGCTTCTGCCCTTCCCAGGCCCGGAACACTTGAGGAAGACTCGAATGTTCGCATTCTTAGCATACCTTCACCTCCCATTCTATACCGTCTCGAGAAACTGCGTGAACTTCAATACAACAGCGTATTTGAATCAAATACTTTTCTTTGTGATAGATTCACGTGAAAAAAAAAGTAGTGGGTTGTGATAAAAATGAATCATCTTATTGCAGAATTTTAAATTTTGAGACATTTAAGGCTCAACTGCTCAGCTCAACAAGCGCAAAACGTTTTGACACATTTGCAAATTCATTTTTTAACGGAAAGATATAAAATTGGAAAGCCTGACGATGGAAGCGATTTGGAATCGAACTGTGTTTTCCCTTTTTGGATCAATAAGTTACCTATCGAGTTATAAGCGATTTTGATCACGTTACAAAGACGTTTTTCAATCTTATTTGAGTGGTTATTCTTCTTTCGAGCGGAAATTTGGTTCAAAACGCCCACTTTGACACTATCTTCTGAAAGATCTGCTGCGTTTTCAAAATAAATAAATAAATAAACGAGAGAAAAAAAAAACAGTTCGATTACATAGTTTCTGAACAACACCACCTGCTAGTTTCATGCATTTCCGAACAAAAATAAATTACTTATGTCATAAAGTTGCCCTTTTGGATTTGAGAACAAACATCCTTAAGAAAACTGCCTAATAAAGCTAACATTTTTTTGCGAAGAAATTCCATAATGTAAAAAATAGCTCTCTACGAGGCCCGGATTATCACACGGGCAACCGGTACCAATGCCCTGGCCATGATATTTCTGAGGGGTACAAAAGTTTTCTTAATTTCATTTAAATTTCCTTTTTAAAAAAATCATAATTGTGAAAAAAATGTGATATTTGAGATATTAATACGATGAAATGACAAAAATATATCTCAATATATGGTTTAACCCCCTTGAGGGGGCGGTGGGATGTATTATATCCCACCTACGGTTAATGAAGTTTTGCACTAGAAAAAATTTGTAAAATTTTACTTTTCTAACTTTGGTGGGAAAAAGTCGTAAAATTGCTCTTTCCTATTTTGCGATAAAATTTTAGGAAGATTCCGGTGTGAATTCAACATTACAGAAGCACAATTACTTGCCCCTGAAAGAGCTTGCCCCTGCACATTGCAATAAATAATAGAAAAAATATTTTTATTCCTGGAACTTTTTCAATTTTCCGGAAAACTTAATTTTTTGAGTTGACACCTTTCGAATAAGTGTGTGACGTGTTAAAAAAAAAAATATATATATATATATATATATATATATATATATATATAATGTAAATCAACCAATCTAAGAGGGCACAGAAACTTGCCAGTCGGGCTCTACTCTCTACATGAAATGATAGAGTAATCTATTCATAAAGATTCAGGAATGGGGATAAGCAAAAAAAAAAAAAAAAAAAACTGAGTTTAGCTATAAAGACGAATTTTTTGTGCCGGAAAACACTTACATTTCGTAAAATTGAAAGCATCTTAACTCAGTAAGTTTTTGTCGTATAAAAAGGAAATGTTTAATGTGTTAGAGCACGGAGAAAGTTTCCCTAAATACAACTTTACAGGACCCAGAAACTGTATGGAAATTTAACTTTTTTAAGGAGACAAGGGACCATAAAAATCAACAAAATTGCTCAAATTCTCGAAAAAATATTTTCGGTCCTCAAAAATCAAGCTCCATCTAAGCTTTCACCTCCAAGTCGAATTCTAGCAATCGAATGATTTTTTAGCATTTTAATTACATTTTTATAATTAATAAAAGGGCCCTCGTGATCAGCTGATCTTTGTTTACAAATATTTCCAATTGCATTTCTTCATTTTTCACCTGAATGCTTTGAAAATTTCTATAGCTGTTTGTCATTTTTTTGTCAAAACTGTGCATGTTTTTAACTAAATATAATTTGAAAAGTTAAAGGTAGTTTTGCAGAAATAAGGTGCGAGAGAATGTTCATAAAATTTAGAAAATATTTTGTTTCTTTACCTTTACATTCATATATATAAAATTCGATGCACAGTTTTATTTGTAAACCAAACGCATAAAAAATATTGGGGATTTTAATTGATATGGAATGCGCATGGGACATTTTGAAAAGTTCTTCGTAACCTTTAAAATATTCTGGAAAATTCCTTATCTTTTATTTATTTATTTTTTTTGTTAATTTTTTGTGTGATAAATATATGCCATAATGCATATAGTGTTCCCGCATATAGTGTTCCCTTGAATAGTACCGTATTTTATGGAAAAAACGCCGCACCCGTCGTAAACGCCGCGCTTCTCAAATTGGCCTGAATAAACTTAAAAATATCGTAATCGCTGCACCCGTTGTAAACGCCGCATCCATCGGAACGCTACTTTTGTCGACAGCGTCACATTGACCTGACTTTAATCAAAGTTTTCTGAGCAGTGCAGGATGCCTCGTTTTTAATATCTTAAGATGTCTGAAGTTTTATTTAAAATATTTAAATCCGATTTTAAAATTTTTTATGAATTTTTAAATTAAGGAAACTTAGTTTGTATTTAAAAAAAAATCATAAACGCCGCACATGGCGTAAACGCCGCACTTGGAAAAAAATTAACTTTTAAACTCGTAAACGCCGCGGCGTTTCTTCCATAAAATACGGTACTTAAAGGGAAAAAAAAATAATAAAAAATGAGTTTGAAGGTCGCTTGCTCCCTTAAAAAATAACTATTTTGACGTAAATGAATTTTCATGTTATGAAAAATAACGCTTGAAACATTTTTGCAATTGAAACTATGCATCTAGAACTTACACTTTAAGTATTAGCTATTTATTTGTCAACGGTAAGATGAGAGTATGAGACGAACTCTACGAAAGACAATTTAAGCGCACGTTTTGCGGTAATTTATTTGAATGTAGATATACAGTAAACTCTGTCTAAGGCGGAATCGGTCGGGACTGAGAAAATTTTCCGTGATAGACAATATTCCGACTTATGCAAAGGAGCTCACCCGCGCCCGCCCCTCCAAAAAAAATGCGCAAATCGTATTTTTTTTTTTAAACTTTTAGTTATGTTTATTAATCGTATTTAACTTTTAGTAATGTTCTTTAAAATGAAATTTTTAATGAAATTAGATTGTTATTAAATTTATTGTTTTTAATAATTTCAAAACACATTATTTGAACTCAAAAATAAATATTACCAATACGAAATTTCTCTAATTCTGAAATTTAATGAAAGTCATTTAATTTAATCAATACAATTACATAATTTACATTTTGCGTAGTAGTTAAAAAAAAAAAAATAAAAAAATAATCCTCTATCGATGTTTGTTTTTTCTACCATGCATTCTGCACTAACGCGTAACTCTATTATTATCGGTATTTTTTTCTTCTTTCGAAATTATATTTTACTTATATTCGAAATTATTTTTATATTTTACGAAATTATATTTTTTTAGGTGTAAAAATTGAAAATGTACGATATCGTCTGCTGCTGACGTCAGCGTTACGCACGGACACGTTTGTCCTTTATAATATAGATATGTTTATTAACAACAAGCATGTTTTAGAGTAGAAGACAAATGCACATTCGGGTTTTTGTACGGATTGGGAAAGTAGCAATGCAATGTTGGAAAAAAAAAAATCATAACTAACAAGTCCAACACTAAAGTTACTTTTTTCAATTCCAGGCAACAGATTTTAAGTAGTTGGTAATATTGCTCGAAATAAAATTATAAAATGAACAAAGGTTAATAATGGCCAAACTGGCATAAATATATCGTTATTTCATTTATATAAACTCGCCCCCCCCCCCCCACATAAGCTTCAGTATCGATGAGGACGTTTTATGCTTTAATTACACAAAAATCTGGGAAAACGGAATTGATAGGGACCTAAACAAATTTTATTTAAGGGTCTACTTCACTCCCGCGAAAACACTTGCTCGCTAATGCTAATCCTATGGTAGATTTTTTTTTAATATCTCGTTTGCATTTGAATATTTTTAAATGATTTGTTTTTGCTTTAAATAGCTGAGGTCGATCTGTACAAAGTGTCGGGATAACAGCGCCATATCACACGTGTGCTTAAAAGGAAGGAAAGAGACACAAAAACAATATAGGAATTGGACCACCGTGGCATCTTTGAGATGCAAGCATATCGTGGGAGGTCGCTAGTGCGATGGAATTTCTAGAATGAGCGGGTGTTTTTACAGGACCAGAGGATTCAGTGGAAAATACTCGGTTAGGCAATAATCTTGTCTAATAAGCTGCGTTCACAAGTTAGACTTAAAGAGATAGAGTTTCAAAATAAGGGTATTGAAATTTTCCCATCTGGCGATGTTTTCATCAACAGTCTAATAAATATGTCCGCTGAGGGATTTGCAAATCAGTATATTTTAGTGAGCAGCTATAAAAATGTCTCATGTTAGTAACATATGTTTCAGATTACGCCATAAAAAGGGATTAAGGTATTAAGGGAGTTTGAGACCACATGTCGCGTATAGCGTTACTATAAAATTATAATGTTATGCAAGTGGAAGTAAGCGCCAGTGGATAAGAAAAATATAGAAAGAACTCGCCCCTTAGAAATTTTCATAGGATGAGATGATTTTTAGGAGGGGTTTAAGCATACAAAAAAAAAAAAAAAAGGAAGATAGGAATTGGGAAGTGAGAGGAGAAGGAGTTTGGATTTTGGAAGAAAAAACATCCCTTTCCGGAGATGAAGTTTTAGCTCTGAGAAACTAACTTGTACCTTTTAAGAAGGGAGAAATTTTTGTATTCTCCCGGCTCATGTAAAAGAATGCGGGTTTGCTCATAAGCGGCCGCATGGTGTAAATAAATAGTTTTATTGATGTGATGGTGCAAAATATGGATAAAACGAAAGGAATAAGCGATGCTTCTCAGGAAATTAAGAGGTGAGTGGGATTAATCTATCGTTCTTTCGGGCAATCAGTAACTTATAGTGAAGTTGTATTTTGTAAATAAACATGAGTCAGGCATTCTTAGGGTCCCTATGAAGGTTCAAACTATAATTTATACAAATGTTCTATGCATTGTTTATTATTAATATTTATATACCTAGGGAAAATTTACTCCAGGCATGATGTTAATGCTTTATCATTTTGATTAATTAATAAATTAGTGTTTCATCCTCAATGTTTCCAGAACCTATTTATTTTATACATCCGGCTCTCGAACCTGGGGAATAAAAGTAAAAAACTAAATTAAGGTTCCGCTTCACAGAGCCTCTGGACTTTCGTAGTTAATGTTAAACCAATGTAAAACTCCTATAGCTATATCTCATTTGCATTTAAATATTTTCCTAATTTTTTTTTTGCATAAGATACTTTAAGCCTTTTCTGAGTTAAGTCAGTTTGCACTTTTTTGTTTTGTTTTGTCATTCAGTGGTAAAATAGGATGAAATTCTGGTTCGACAAAAACTGAGGTACTTTTCCATAAAAAGCTTTATAGAGACTGAAAAACAAGCATCTCTAGAATTTGAAAAACTAATCTCATTTCATGAAAGTTCAAGCTTTCTAAATATAATTTCCTTTTAATTCTGCGCAAATTAGAATAAGCGTGATTTGCATTGGAATTCAAAAAAAATCTTGTGAAAAAGCAACATTTTGCGTAAGAAGTCCGCCCCTACTGGTTAAGGGGGAAATAGTAGGGGTAAAATCCGTGTGGGTGTGATGGAATTGTGCTTTTGGGGAAACTTCGCACCCCCTGCCTCTCCCGATCGAGGACTCAAGAAAGGTGTCCTATTACACTCTTACCTCCTAGGTTTTCTCCCGTGAAAGAAAACGTTCTTGCTTGTTTTATAAATAGAATTTTCAGCGTGGTCAACAGTGGTCAGAAAGAACCATTTCTTGTTTTTTAGTTGACATATGCGAGTGTGAAAATTTTACATTCCAATAAATATGTGCTTATATATTTTTTATATTTTAACAGAAAATGTTGAGCTATATGTTCATTTACTAAATAAAAGTCATTCATATATATTTTTTAAAAAATGAGCTACCGATATAAAAAGCAAAAAGGACAGCATCTTGCGATAACTACCAGAAGAAAAAAAAATAGAGGCAAAAATCTTGCAACATGGAGAAAAAGATAAGTGTTTAGCTATTAATTCTATTAATTTATTAATTTTAAATAATATAGTCTAATTTGATTTTGGCGAGCTTGAATGCAACGAGTACAGGTTTTAATGAGCAAAAAGAAATCTTTTGTTGACTATAAAAAGACATAACAGAAACTGTGCTATGATATAAAATAAATAAATAAATATAATATTACTGCTATTACTAATAACAATAATAGTAGTATTAATATTAATAATAATAATGTTAAGAAGAAAAATAAATACATATAATAATAATAAATAAACAACAACAACAAACAAAAATAATAGTAACTTTTAAAGATCTGTTTAATTCCTTATCCATATCTAAATCAATTTTATAGAGTTTTATCCTATTTATAAATTTAGAATTGAAAAAAAAAAAAATGATAAATCTCAAGGAGGCATCAATATCAATAATATATAAATAGAAAATTGTGTCAATCACAATAATAATTTTGCCTTTTGATAAATAAACGGAACTTTTATTTATTTATTTTAAACTTGACTGCAATATAACTCTGTTATAACGCGAAAATACTGTGGATTCGTTCTCGTTATAACCAAGTTTGTCTGTATTAGAAATATACTATGATTTCATATGTGGTTTGCATTAATGTTTTGAAGTTCAGAATTTTATAACACGCACACATGTATATAATTATACAATTAACGTTTGCGCTCGTTATATTTTATTCAGTAACTAACTTGCAAAATCAAGTTTAATAATAATAATTGATAATTAAATTTTCACACACACACGCATATACATATATATATGTGTGTGTGTGTGTGCATTTTCCGTTATAAAAAATATTTCTGATAAATTTCTTAGCAGGATTAATGTTTTGCATATTCTAAAAATGTAGACACACTCGCCAGAAGAAAAAAACACCAAAATATGTGGAAAATAAAAAATCATTGTCTGCAGATTTATCCTTTCTTTGCGATTTTCAGAAAATTCAGTGGCGTATCGGGGATGGAAAATAATGATATGTATCCCACAGAACGTAAATATAAATAAATGTAATACATGTAGAGAGAGATGTAGCAGAAGATATTCGCACAGGAAAAAGAGCCGCTCTTTCCAACACAGAAGATCTCTTTTATGATATCTAGCAGCATACAGTAGAGGTCTGCACGGGCCGAAATATCCAGGCCCGCGCAGGGCCGAAACTAGCCTTTTTTGCACCCGGGGCAAACATGGATTTTGGCGCCCCCCCCCCCCCTCTTCCACAAAGTATAGTTACAAAGAGAATTTTACTAATTTTATAATAGATGACTTGTTTTAAAATTTAAAATATGTAATCATAAAATATTTAATACTGAACTACGTAATCTACAGTGGCGGATCCAAGGGGGAGGTCCCTCTGAACATCAACAAAAATATTCTAAAGATCATTTTTTAAATGACATATTCAGTAGAGTCCCGATTATCCGAGTACCGCCTAACGGAGTTTCAGCTTTCACCGAGTTATTTTCTTCTGATGGACTGAAGGCTTCCATTATTATCAAACAGCCATTATAAATGAAGTGTTAGGTGAAGATGAAAGAGCAGCCGTAAAAAGTTAGAACTCTGATTTTTTGGTCCGAATGGGGGAAAAAAATGGCCATATTTTTTTCTTTCTTTTTTTTTTTTGCAAAAAAAAAAATATGGTCATTTTTTTGAAATTTTTGGCCATTTTCAAAAAAAAAAAATGGCCATTTTTTTTCCCCATTCGGACCAGAAAATCAGAGTTCTAACTTTTTACGGCTGTTCTTTCATCTTCACCTAACACTTCATTTATAATGGCTGTTTCATAATAATGGAAGCCTTCAGTCCATCAGAAGAAAATGATCCTTTCCGAAGGTATAATCCTTCATTTGGCGCCCCTTCGTTCTGGCGCCCGGGGCACATGCCCCCTCTGCTCCCCCTTAGTTTCGGCCCTGAGGCCCGGGTCCGGCCCGAATCATAGAAAAAAAGTCGGCCCAGCCCGATACAGAAATTAGACTAGCTGATTCGCTGGGAGTTGCCCAAGCCCGTCAAAATATATCACAAAACGCAAAAACTAAAAATCACGAAAAATTAAAAAATCCCACGAATTCCGAATAAACTTTACTGAGAAGAGAACAAAATTACTATATTGAACTAGAAGATTGAAACCAGATACTTTTCTATAATTTTACCGCAGCAAATCGCGAAAAAGAAAAAAACCCCTTAAATATCGAAAATCGCAGCGGACAAAAATTACTATATTTTGATAAAAGATTAAAACCAGATTTTTTCTATAAATGCCGAAAAAATCTGTGCAAAATGCAAAAAAACTTTAAAAATTCACAAAAAATTTAAAAAATTGCGGTACGATATCCAAATAAATTTATTGCAAAAGAAGACAGAATTTACTATATGAGATCAAAAAATTAAAAAAAATGCTACAGATCGCGAAGAAACGTGAAAATCGTAACAGTTTCAAAAAATCATGTAGGACAAAATTTACTATATTAGGATAAAAGTTATCTAATTCTTATTACGAATGTAAAAAAATCGACATGAAACGTAAAAAAAAGCTAAAAAGCGCAAAAGCATCAAAAATCGCTCAAGAGAAAATTTACTACATTAGGCTAAAAGTTTGAAACCGAATTCCTTTTCCGAATGTCAAAAAAATCGTCGTGGGACTAAAAATCGCTAAATATTCAAAAGTTGCTGGGAGACAAAATTTACTATAATGGGGTACAACATTGTAGTCGGAATTCTTTGATAAATGACAAAAATCGTTCAAAAACATTAAAAATCTCAGAAAATCACTTAAAATCCCATTGAATATCATATCATAAACATATTACAAACATAGGGTTTCCTTTTCCGAATGTCAAAAAATTCGTTGCGGGGCTTAAAAATAGCAAAATATTCAATAGTTGCTGGTGACAAAATTTGCTATAATGGGATGAAACATTATAGTCGGAATTATTTCATAAATGACAAAAAAAAATCGATCAAAAACAATAAAAAATCTCCCAAAATCGCATTGAATATCATAATTGAATAAAAAAAATCGACATGAAACGTAAAAAAAAAAGTTAAAAAGCGCAAAAGCATCAAAAATCGCTCAAGAGAAAATTTACTACATTAGGCTAAAAGTTTGAAACCGAATTCCTTTTCCGAATGTCAAAAAAATGGTCGTGGGACTAAAAATCGCTAAATATTCAAAAATTGCTGGAGACAAAATTTACTATAATGGGGTACAACATTGTAGTCGGAATTATTTCATAAATGACAAAAAAAAAAAAAAAAAAAAAAAAAAATCGATCAAAAACAACAAAAAATCTCCCAAAATCGCATTGAATATCATAGTATAAATACCAAAACATCAAAAATCGTTCAAGAGAAAAATTACTATATAATGCTAAAAGTTTGAAACCGAATTCCTTTTCCAAATGTCAAAAAAATGGTCGTAGGCCTAAAAATCGAAAAATATTCAAAAGTTGCTGATAACAAAATTTACTATAAATGGAAATGGGGTAAAACATTACAGTCGGAATTCTTTCACAAATGACAAAAAAATCGACGAGAAACGATAAAATTCTCATAAAATCACTCAAAATCGCATTGAATATCATATTGTAAATCCCTATACTTCAAAAATTGCAAAGGACAAAATTGTATTAGGATATGAGTTTGAAAAAGAATTCCTTTTCTGAATGTAAAAAAATCGCCGCGGGACTAAGAAAAAAACCCCGCTAATAATTGGTGTATGAATTCTAAATAAAATTTATTGAAACGATGACTAAATTTATTATATTGGGACTAAAATACTGAAACCTTTTTTTTTCTTCGTAGAAAAATCGCTTAAAAACGTTAAAAAAAAAAGGAGAGAGAGCTAAAATCGCATAAAAAATAAATGAAAAATCTAATTTCGAAATCGTGTTTCCAGGTGCACGACTTCATACACTAAATGGTCACCAATCACCGGACACTTTCAATTTTAGACATTTTGTAAAATATTTAAAAATATATTTGTCGGATTCTTCTGGAACTTCAGAATTATAAAGAATATGTTTGACTTCATATTTATCAACACCGATTTCATAAGGAGGTTAATTAGAGGGCCAACAAAAAATCAAAGAGTAAGAATAATATTTGGGATCATCCTGTAAAATAAAATGCACGAAATGATCTATCGTAATAAAGAAGGAACTAATAAAAAGTATTGACCCACATATTTACAAATTATTAAATACTCACAAATGTATTTGAGAAAAATGTAGATGGGCAAATTAAGTTAATTGAAAAAAATGTTTTCTTTGTATATCGTGTGAAAGCATTCGTAACGCTGAACTCAAAAATACATTTCTTTTAATTTTACCTATTATATTTTCAGAGACATCGTCGAAAATGATGTGCAAAAATATACCCCCCCCCCCCCCCATCTATTTCTGAATCTACTGAAACTAAAATTATGAAAAAATTAGAGGTAGTAGACGTTAATTTAAACCTTGCAGGAAAACTATAGCGATTACCCTTGGTCATATAGTTTTTGAGAAAAGCGCATTTTTCCATTACACACACGATTTACAGGCATTCAGCAAAGGTTTTGAGGAGCGCTGGAAGTACTTATCGTAGCAGAAGTATAAATGCATTCTTGGTGATGATTTTTGAAAAAAAATCTTCGGTAATTAGCCGAGATATGACACAAACCGTTGACACCTTGAAGACACAAACCGTTTGGACATACATAATGACAAGGGCGGCCTACTCTATGTACCATCGGCTTTCAAAGCTTAGATAATAACTTTTAATGATACATTTGTGTAATGCAATGTCCAGTAGCAGTAGAAAAGATATATCTATTATTAATTGTCAAATATATCTATTATTAATTGTCAAAATGTATTTTTTTAAGATGCTCGCGATTGATAAAATTTTGGTATTATAAAAATAAACACAATACTTCTAACTTTTAGGTGGGATATTTTATATCCCACGTAAGTTTAATTAAGATTTGCACCAGAAACTTTTTATTAAGTTTTGCTTTTATAAATTTGGGTGAAAAGAGTAAAAAATTGCTTTTCTTTATTTTGAAATAAAATTTTTACAAGTTTCCGGTGGGAAGTCGGCATTATACAAACGCAATTGCTTGCCCTCAAACGGTTAACTAATGGACCTTACCACTAGTCATTTAATATTAAAATGTTAACATGGTTAAAATTAATAATTATACATTAATAATAAATATGCATAAGTAATTTACATAATACATGGACAACAGGCTCGCGTACCCTAAGCGTCTGCTTGAGCCCAAACTTCCAAGCCCGGCCAGCCGCGACTGAATTTCTACAAAACTTACCGATATTTCTGAAGCAATATTATCCTGCAATTGAAATTATTAAAAAAGCACACTTAGCAATAGATTTTATTTTCCGATTATTCTCTAAATACATAGAATACAGAATAACAGCAATACTAATGACTAAACTTAGACAATTACATACATACAATAATTAAAAGAAAATACTTAGAAAATTACATTAAAATGAAGATTCAAGTATTAAGAAAAGAAAAAAAAGTAGCTTAGGAGCAAAGAAAAACATACTAAAAGAAGCCTTTATTTTAAAAAGAAAGAAAGAAAAGTACACCACAAAGAAAAAAAAAGTAGATGTTTAAAAATAAATCTCTGTAATTTAAACTACAGTAAATTTATAAAAGTTTTCTTAAAAGAGGTACAATATCACTGTAATTTTTATAAAAACAGATAAATAAAATGCTAGCTCAACTCGGCTGGAAATATTTAGAGGTATTCACGAGTCGAACAAGTAATAATTTTCTTACGAGTTGTGTTAGATCCATACTTAAAATGTATAAATATATAGATTTTTAATTTTCAAAATCTATTTTTTAAGATGCTGGATATTGTTTTAAACATCTACCGAAAAAATAAAACAAATATTAAGACTTCTAACATATATGTATGTAGGAAATATTAAATACATTTAATTCTAGTATTGTTAGTCTGTAGAGCTTAGTTCCACTTTCAGGAACCTTTGAAGAGACCTTACTATCTTTCATTTAAAAAATGATATAAATATATAATTAATCCACATGTAAGACCCGGACAGAATAATGTCATGCACAATAGAAATAAAAATGAAACATGTGATTTAAAAACTTACTCAGCAATAGAATCATACAATATTTTAAAATACCATATTGATTTGTAATCATGCTTACCTAATGACAGCAAACCCCCCGCCATATAGTAAAAAGCGATAGGTTATAGTAAAAAGCGAAAGGTTATAGTAAAAAGCGAATTCTGACAATTCAAAATCATTACATCAAGTAAACAATATTAATAATATAAATATAATAATTATAAATTATTATCGTAATTAATCTATTATAAATACATAGAAGTAAGTTAATATGATTTAAAATGGTTTTACGCATTATTAAGAAATGCTTATTCATCACAACCAACATAAACTTTGAAACTAATTATTACAATGTACCTTTCCATTTTTCTTTAAATATTTTTATTAAATCAACATTTGCGTAAAAATTATCCAGACAATGCCTCCTTCCTCCGGACAGCTGCAATTAGGTAGCTTTTTGTAATGAAAGCTACCTAAAAATTAGAATATATATTCTGTGATTAAGCCAAAATAAATGTCTAAAGATTTCGTTAAAAGAAGTCAGTTAAAAGAAACATCACTATATTTTTTTTACAAAATTAAATAAATAAAATATCATTCCATCGTGGGCTCGAGGTGAATAATTTAGAGTTCTGCATGAGCCGAGCAGGGCCGGACTAATGATAGTCTTCATACGAGCTCAGTTGGATTGATACGGGACGAACACTGTAAAAAAACGGAGATTCTACTGGCAATCTAGACGCCAGAAACTATTTCCGTATTTTTACGGAAATTTTTCCCTATAAATTACAGATAAAATTCCGTTTTTCTGTTTAAAAACGGGAATTTTTCTGTAAATTATGGGGAAAAATTTCGGTAAAAAAACGGAAATAGTACTGGCGTCTAGATTGCCAGTAGAATCCCCGTTTTTCAGTCCCCCCCCCCTTTTTTTGTTTTTTACAGTGAACTGTTAGCTTCTATACCGGGATTTGAAATATCGGCAAGTGCGGACTTCTAAAGAAAGGAAGAAAGAAGTACAGTCCCGATCAGCCCGGAAAAAATAAGTTTGGCCCGGCTCAAGTTTCGTGAATGAAAATTAGTCCTAGCCGGTGCAGGCCTCTATCTTTTCTACTAGATTTTGGCTATTACAGAAATTACTGCGATTTCTATCGCACTAGCAGGAAATAATTGACAAATTTCGGCGAGACCTATATTCAGCAGTAGATTGAAAACGTTAGATGACGATATATGTATATATAATAAAGGTCTGCTCGGACTGAAATTTTCAGGACCGGACCCGGCCCGGTATAAAATTTAAAAGTTTCGTCGACCTGGAAAAATGTTAAAATCTTGCACCTGAGCCCTTCCCGAGTGAATTTCTACAAAACATTGATTTTTACGTCGAATTGGTTAAAAATTGTCTCTTACGAAGAGTTCTGACCAAAAATACTTAGCTTTTTTTTTCATGTTTAAAATGTTCATTTTTACAGAAGTGCCATAGGCTGCGATATTTTTTTTAATGAATCTCTATTTGTTGTATGTAAATGTTTCAGTTATCATTAATATTAGAATAATAATCCGTCATAGGCAGGTTCTTTTTTCACACGTTTTACTATATTTTAATTTAGCTATATTTTAATAAGTCTAGAAATCTAATATTCTTTAAGGGGACGAGGGACCTTAAAAAACCTTAAAATTCAATTCTTTATTTTTTGAAATTTTGACTTTAAATATTATTCAGGGGTACATTATATGCATTATGACAAGCATTTATAAAAAATAAAAAAAAAAATTTAAATTATTTTTGAGAAAAAAATGGAGTTTTAGTCTTAGAAATCTTCGAAATGCCCCATGCGCATTCCAAATCAATGAAAATCCCCAATTTTTTTTTTATAAAAGTTTGGTTTATATATATAAATAAAACTGCGCATCGAATTTTATATATTTGAATATAAAGGTAAAAAAAAAAATTAAAAATTTCAAAATTTTTTCGAAAAAATTTCAAAAATTTTGATTTTTTTTTTTTTTTTTTACACCTTCATATTCAAATATATAAAATTCGATGCACAGGATTATTTATATATATAATCAAAACTTTTATAAAAAATATTGGGGATTTTCATTGATATGGAATGCGCAGGGGGCATTTCGAAGATTTCTATGACGACGTGTAAAATGCCATTTTTTTCTCAAAAATAAATTTTTTTTTATTTTTTTTTTTGTGATAAATGCATGCCACAATGCATATAATGTACCCTTGAGTAATATTTAAATTAAAATTTACAAAAAAAAAAAAGAAAAAAATAAAAAAAATTGAAATTTTGAAATTTTTTCGAAATTTTTCAATTTTTTTTTTTATTTTTATATTCAAATATATAAAATTCGATGCACAGTTTTAATTATATATATAAACCAAACGTTTATAAAAAATATTGGTGATTTTTATTGATATGGAATCCGCAGGGGGCATTTCGAAGATTTCAACGACGACAGGTAAAATGCCATTTTTTTCTCAAAAATAATTTTTTTTTTTGTGATAAATGCATGCCGTAATGCATATAATGTACCCTTTAGTAATATTTAAAGTTAAATTTGCAAAAAAAAATGAAAAATTCTGAAATTTTGAAATTTTTTCGAAAAATTTCAAACTTTTTCAAAAAAAATTTTTTTTTTAACCTTTCTATTCAAATATATAAAATTCGATGCACAGATTTTTTTATATATATAAACCAAACTTTTATAAAAAATATTGGGGATTTTCATTGATATGGAACGCGCATGGGGCATTTCGGAGATTTCTAAAACAATGCGTAAAATTCCACTTTTTTCTCAAAAATGACTTAAAAAAAAATTTTTTTTGTAATAAATGCATGCCATAATGCATATAATGTACCTTTGAGTAATATTTAAGGTGAAATTTACAAAAAATAAAAAATTTATTTTTAAGGTCCCTCGTCCCCTTAAAAAGAATAAATTTTAATATTAAATAATAGAATAATGGCGATTTTAAAATGTATGCATATTTTGGCAAAATTTTTTCGGCCTGACCAAATTTTACGTATTTTTGAACGGACCAGGCAACGCCGAGACAATGATTTTCACATTGGCTGGGTCAAAACCGGGACTGAAGTTTTTGACCCGTGAAGACTAGGAAGAATGAAACCAGTCACGACTCGGTACAGAAAAAATATCTAATGCCCGACTCAGCTCGATCCTCCAGGAAAAAAGTAAGGGCAGAGCTCGGCCCCAAAAAAGTAGCGACTAGGCCCGAGTGCCGTGAATGAAAATAAGTCCAAGGCCCGGGCCGGGCTGGGCCCGTCCCGTGCAGATCTCATATATATATATATGTATGCATAGAGAGAGAGAGAGAGAGAGACAGCGAGAGAGATCGGAATATCACGTCTTCAATATTTCTATTGCAGAAGTAAGGCATGTTTCTCCCATAACTTTTTAAATACTTCAATGACCGAAAGCGTATATCATGATAACACTCGTTTATCATAACCAAACTGCATTCTATCAGAAAAAATAAAATTTATAATAACTTAGCCTAACTACCGTATTTTATGGAAGAAACGCCGCGGTGTTTACGAGTTTAAAAGTTAATTTTTTTCGAAGTGCGGCGTTTACGATTTTTTTTTTAAATACCAACTGAGTTTCCTTAATTTAAAAATTCATAAAAATATTTAAAATCGGATTTAAATATTTTAAATAAAACTTCAGACATCTTAAGATATTAAAAACGAGGCATCCTACACTGCTCAGCAAACTTTGATTAAAGTTAGGTCAATGTGACGCTGTCCACAAAAGTAGCGTTTCGACAGATGCGGCGTTTACAACGGGTGCGACGATTACGATATTTTTAAGTTTATTCAGGCCGATTTGAGGAGTGCGGCGTTTACGACGGGTGCGGCGTTTCTTCCATAAAATACGGTATCTGAAAATCTACCTTTTGGAACAAGAAATCCTGTGAATAAATTGTTTATTTTCATAGTTCAACCTTTAGAAAATCCGTTTGATATTCCATTTTTGTTTAATTGAAACATAATAGTATATTTTCGCTTTGTAGCTTTTTAAAGTTTTTTCTTTTCATTTTTTTTTTCCTTTTTTAATGGCATATTCAGCATTTTTATTTTATTTTTATCCCTTTGAAATATTTTATCTCTAAACTATTTGCATTTTATTCATTATTATTATTTTTTTATTGCTAATTAAATTTTACGATTCATACTTGTCAACGATGCGTATCTGAATTGGGATGAAATGTGTCTCTACTTTAAATTTGGTATCCTGCTCATGCATGTATATATATCAAAATAGTAACTGCGATAACACACTAAATATTAAATCTAAATTAATAATTATATTAGTTATTAAATTCAATATTTTTAATTATTAATTAATTAACATAAATAACTACCGTTAATTGATGATTGGAGAATGTTTCACGATATCGTCGTAAGGTGATTAAAACTTTATCTCCGAAAATGTTTATTTTGTTTCATCTGGAAAATTGCATTCGAACACAAAACTCGAACATAGTGAAAACATAGTGAATTTCTTTATATTGTTTAAAAATTAAATAACAATGGCGTCCCATCTATTCTAAAATATATGCATATTAGCCAAATATTAAAATTTTTGTGGCTGATTGATGGAATTTTTCTTCTTACTATTTGGGCATATATTATACACTAATTTTCCCTTCTTTTTGAACAAAATGAAATAGAATTACTGCTTTTCGAAACACACCTGAAATTAATCTCCCCTTTCATTCTGAGGTCAAGAGATGACCTCACAGAGAAGGGAGATTTTTCGCGCTACATTCAAAAGGAAAGATAACCACTGCCCTAAACTGATATCTGACCATACGGAGGGTTGATCTGACCCTATTGAAATCGACCTCTATTTCAATTGGAGGATTTTCTGTCAATCATTGGTACATTGTTGGCGCCTCCAGAAACTTCTACAAGACGTGCTTTTTCTGAAAGACGAAAATAAATTTCTCTGCAACGGAGCCTTAAGAGCCTAACGAGTAGTCGGACAAAAGGCCGTTTTTTACTTTATCGATTTTGCTTGCAGGTTTTTTTTTTTTTTTTTTTTTTTTTTTCTTTTTAATGGGTATACTTTCACTTTCGAAATCTGTTTCAAAAGAGAAAGTATCCTTAAAAAAAAAAAAAAAAAAAAAAAAAAAAAAAAAAAAAAAAAAAAACCCTGCAAACAAAATCGAAAAAGTAAAAAACGGCCTTGGTAGGGATCGACCTCAGCTATCCAATGCAAAAATATCATCTAAAAATATGGAAATGCAAACGAGATATTTTTAAACATTTCTCCCGTAGGATTAACATTAGCGAGCCGGTGTTTTCATGTGAGTGAAGTAGCCTCTTTAAGTGGAGGTTCTACAACTTTTCTCCTAAAATTTACATGATTTTTTTAAAGATTTTTTTTTTTTCTGTTACAAAGAAAAGCTGTGTCACCGTTGCACTTTTTGCATTATATTTATTCACATTTTAACTATATACTAAAAAAAAAATTGTGTTAAAAAAAGAGGGGGGGGGGGTCTTTTGCGACTTCAGATGATGCGCTCCATGCACTTCCAATCGGGCGACTGTTTCTCTCCTGTCACACACATCCCAAACAAATTTCGTTACCCTTTTATGAAAGGGCATTCAATTCTCTGGAGCTTATACCGACATTTAGTACAAAAGTTGACAAAATGACGATCATTTGAACAAAAAAGATAAATTTTACGGCTTTTTTTTTTGTTTTTTTTGTTTTTTTTTTTTTTTACTTTCTTCTATCTGCAATAGAAGAAAGTATTGTAATCGAAATTTTTTTCAACTTCCGGTTTTCGACGGATTTACACGTTTTAGGTGTCAGAGATAACAAAAAACATGTTTATACAAAATGTCTGTGTGCCGCCATTGTACCATCAAAAATTTTATGAAGTTATGCATAGCATTGAACCATTTTTTTTAAAATTAAGTTTTTGACTATGGCAAGCAGGTCCTCCCTGAAATTGGAAAACTCCGCCCGTAGGGGGCGCTGTAATAGCGATTTTTTGTGCATTTTGAATATTATACCATCGAAAAGCGTATGAAGTTATGCATAGAATTGAAACAAATTTTTTGTGTATGTTATTGGCCGTGGCAAGAAGGTCCTCCCTGAATTTGGAAAAATTCCGCCGGTAGGGGGCGCTGTAATAGCGATTTTTGTGCAATTTTCAATATTGTACCATCGAAAAGTGTATGAAGTTACGCATAATTCTAATAAAAATACTAATAAAATTAATTAAAATGAAATATTGGCATGAGATTGAAGAAAGTTTTGGGATTGGCACATCCAACTAGTTTTTTTTTTACATTTGCGAGGTTTAAAAATATGTAATCGATGAAAATAATATTTCTCGGTGGTATAAGCTCCAGCAAAAACGATTCGCTTTCTTTTAAAGGAATAATGCAGGTAATTGGTCCAATAGTTCTCGAGAAAAAGGGTCGCTCATTTTCAAGAAAAATGAGTTTAGAATTTTACAGTAGCGTTACGTTCAACGAGCGGAGTTATATTCAATGAGCAATAAATACTGTAAAGAATTTAAATATCACAAAACCGCTTTAGGGCATGTATCAGAAGTTTTCGCGTTGTTGATCGAGGTAAAGTATTTTTAACCATTTGGAAAAATGGTTATTTGCCTTCGTCAAGGTAGGAAATCAAAAGCATATCTGAAGCGAATCCGTTGGTTGAATCCGCATTTTATTCGTTTTCTGATTGGTCTATACAGTAATCTGTATTTTCCCTTTACTTTCAACAGAGATGGATACTTCTGTTGCCACTATGACAAAAAAGTAATAAAAACTACAAAAAAATTTTAACTCGGAAACAAATTGAGATACAGCTTTCAAACAAATTGCATTTAAAAGTACATTTTTTTCTCTATACGACGGTGTAAAAGTAATATTGTGGGATGTTTAGAAGTTTAAGAATGAAATTTCATTTAAAATTGGTCCAGGAATATTAATGTTTAATGCATGGCGTACGTAATGTATGACCAGATCCGCAGAAGTTAAAAAATTTACAGTACCGAAAAATGTAATCCATGGCGTACGTAATGTATGATAAACTCAGTGCGATTTTTTATGTCTTAAATTTTAGTCTTTGAAAAAGTCATTTTCCAAATGGTCGTTGTAATTTGTTAAATTGCATTTTTTTTTTTTTTTTTTTTTTTTTTTTAAATTTTAGAGCGCCCTTCAATAGAAGTTAAACTGTGTATGTTTTAGAAGTATTGTTAGTTACATAAGAGAAGATACTTTCAAGGTTATAGCTGAACATTTCGCTCTGTAATAGAAAATTAAAAGATGCTTCGAAATTATTAAAAATAACGTGTCTGGTTCTTGGGGGGGAGGGGGGGGGGGGAGAAGGACTTCCCAGAAATTTGTCTGAGTATTTTTTTGATGATGCTATCTTAGTCGGGTTAAATATTTGTGGTTTTGTTCAACCTGATTTAAGAACTTGCTTTCTCAAGGCTTTGGTGTTTATAAATAGAATTCCAAACCCCCGAACAAAACACCGTCTCACCACAAATATGTACGTAACCGGAATAACACATCTAGAAAAAGTATTAAATTTCCTTCAAGATTTGCAACTAAAGCGCCAGTTAATGAGCGACTTCTGTTTTAGTGAATTTACGTACGAGCAAATAAATTCATAAGGATAAAACATCTTTTTGAGTAGCTTCATAAATGACTTCAGAGTTTCTCCCAGGTTTAAAAAAGGGCAGGGTGCTACAGGTGGGAAAAGGGCACTTTTTAAATTCGTAAGGGCTCTTTTTAGATTCCTAAGGGCAGTATTTAGGTTCGTAAGGACGCTTTTTACATTCTTATGGGCACTTTTCCGTGTTCTGAGCTTTTTTTTTTTTTTTTTTTTTTTAATTTTTAAAGTCATTCTTTTGATTTTTAAAGCTAATTCTAATATTTAAAAGTTAGAGACTTTTCAAGACAACAATCAGTCAGTTTGTACTATGCAAGCAACTTTTTTTTTATACAAAAGGCAGTAAGGGCACAATACTTTTAGCTGAAGGGCAAGAAGGGTGCAATTTTTTTAATGAGAGACAAGAAGGGTGCTATTTTTTAAATCAAAGGGCAGGTGGGGTGCAGCACCCTCCTGAAACTGTCTGAGAGAAATTCTGTGACATTCTCCCTGTTTTAAAAGAGCTTCTGTGTACATATGTTTCTGTTTTAATTAAAATGGCTATATGGTAAGCCTTAAACTATTGTTATGATGCTAATTATTAATTGCAACGTTTGCAAATTTTGTTTCAAAAAATTTCTTTTTCCTCTTCCTTCAAAATAAATTGTGATGTTGGTAAAAATATTATGATATATATAGTACTATCAAGCTTATACGAACTTAAACTATGTTTATAAGTAATATTAGATATTCTTACTTGATTGTTTTTTAGTTTCATTCTTCCATTCTAATAAACGCACTGCACAATACGCAAGACAACGCCAAAATCGCTAATCTAAAGTTCTGATGAGATAGATGTACTAATTTTATATTTTTAAGTTCGTGTTCAGCTAGAAAAGACGGTTTGACAATCAAGTAGCTAGTAGTTGAAACAAATAAGCTTTTCAAACCTGAAAAACGCTACTTAAGAACAATTTTGTATGTTTCAAGAACAATTTTGTATCCGAATCTTGTACAGGTGCGAATTTACCCGAAGTGCTAGTACCCGAAAATCCTGTTTTCAGGTCAACCCAAACTCTATCTAAATAAATAAATAAATAAATAAAATAAAAATAAACACTTCGTCAACCCGAAATATTTAAACCTAAACTCGAAAAGGAAGAAAAATAATCCATATTTAATTCAATGGAAAAGTAGTTTACAATTAATCTTTAATAAAAATTTTACCTTTTTATGTTGAAAAATTAATATATATATATATATACTCATTTATGTTTGCATGTATAGATTTTTACATCTGAAATAAATATTAGACATTTTTCTTTGAAAAACTCGGTCATCCTGAACCCTACCCGCAAATCTCAAATCATAACATGTAACCGAAAAAATTTAAAGTCGACTCCACCTGCATCGATTAAAGCAGGCCTGAACCCCCCACGCTATGTAGAACTCTAATCCAACTAAGGTTATGCCGCATGTTGAGTTTTCGTAGTAATAGTTTACAATGTGGTTAAAAGTATATTCCAATGTACCATTACAGGCTCAGATACCCAGTTTATAATTGTATTAACAAGTCTCAACAATTGTATTAAAAAGTTCAGTATTGTTTAGCGGTTTCAATTAATGTTATTGAATATTAATTTTTTCTTACAGCAGGTAATAGGTGAAAATACCATTTTAATTATCTTAGTACAAATACTCGTTTCTATAAAAAAGGAATTGAAGAGCTAAGTGGAAGAACATGTTAAGTAACAAAAATTACATTTGAAGTGAAAGTTTTTGCTGTCAATTTTAATGGTTTATTTTCTGTTTGATGCCATGTGTTTAAAATATTAACAGGTATGGTACTAAATTCTCTCAGAAAAACTTATTCATATTTAATTTTCAAATATTAAAAGTTATTAATATTATTGACATTATTAAATATTAAAATATTAAATATTGATGAATAATGTCTTAACCTTTAAATGCCTGAGTTTTCAAAAATCATTTAAAAAATGTTTTCGGCTTTCTTTTTTAAAATAAATCATGGGAAAAATACTTAAAAAAAAAAAAAATCATATTTTATTTTAAGTATGGTTTTCGGCTAAAAAACTGTTTGTTACTAATCGGCAATACTGGTGTTTAATTGAAAAAATAATTTTCCTTGATAAAATTCTGTAATATAAAACACACAAGAATTTTGAGAACTATGATGGGAAATAAATTTTACTTGTTCACTGCAGAACAAAATAGGGTATTTCGCAAGCTTCCAAACAAAGCAAAAAGAACATGTACCAACAATTGAAAAAATAAATCTATCTTTATTCATAAACAGCACAAGTGTTGCCATCTAAATGTTGAAAATCGATTTAATATTTTCAGAATGTATTTTATTGGCAACATTAGGTATTATAGCTTCAATATTATTCTAATAGTATTTATAAGCCTAAATTGGGTATGTTGCCGAAAGGCAACACCCGGCATTTAAGGGTTAAATCTTCGAGACTAAATAGAATCTGAGTATTTTAGCTTCACCATGTGATAGGATACCTCATAACGCTTTCATCCAAAAGATAAAAAAAAAAAAAATTAGAAAATGTAGCATAACATGTTCATCCACTCAGCTCTTCAATTGTGAGTAGGGGTCTGCCCAGACTTTTCTCACAGGGTCCAGTTTTTGTGAAATTGTTAACAATTTTTCTTATACTTGTAAAAGTTCAAAATTTGTAAATTTGAAATAATTGTTATATTCCGGTTGAGGTGTATCTATCTTTTATGTATGCAGAGATCGGCCGAAAATTCGGATTAGTTTTCGGCCCAAAATCTGAGTTTCGGCGAAAATGCTGCCTAAAATTCGACTGGACCGAAACTATCTGTATTCCAAATTCGTATAGTTAAAAATTCATCCTGTGTCGTTAATGAGTTCATTGCATATTATTTTTCATGAAAATAAAGTTTCGGTCAGAGGCACAGAGAGCCAACATGGGCCATACGTATAATTAATTAATAATTGTGTACATTTAATAAACACGTATAAATAATTATGTATATTTATGTATGTATTAACTATTTAAAAAAATTTTTGACATTTTCGTTTTCAGCCGAAAATAGGAAGATTACCGAAATTCGGTTTCGCTTCGGTCGATCCTTATGAAAAAGCTAAATAATATGTTCTTTGTGTTCAGCATTTTTGTGACAGGTCAGGTTTTATTTTTAAATGATTAAATTTGTGAAAGATTGTCTGGAGGTGGAAAAGGTTTGTAAAAAGTCTATTCTTAAGATAAAGAATTTTGTGAAGGGTCATGTTTTAAGATGAAAAATTTTGTGAAGGGTCCATTAAAGGGCTCATATTTTTCCTTAAACCCTTAACCTACAAGTACGTGTGAGACACGTGGTCTTGTATTCGGGCCAAAACTGATTATCACGGGCCTGGCGCGTAGTACATCGGTCGGGCCAAATGTAAATATTACGGGCATGGCCCCTGGTACAATGATCGATCCAAATGTAAATATTGCGGGCATGGCCTTTGGTGCGATACTAAATGCTAACGGGATTACTAATAAATCTTTTGTGGTATATCCACCACAATTATTACATCAGGTTGTAATTACTTATCAAATATTCCACAAAATTAAACCAGTTGTATCTTACACGTGTATTTACATTCAGTAAGTCGTGCGCGTTTGGTACAACTTGACTGATTTGCCGAACCGTGGAATGGCTCGAAGGCTGCGCGATCTTGTTTACGTTTTAGACCCAGGATATTCAAACGTAAATCGTAGGTTAAGGTGCAGACTTGCCAACTGCTACGAAAAAATCGTAGTTTCTACGATTTGAAGATAAAACACTACGATGCTACGAAAATCGATATAAAACAATAAAACTACGATTTTCGGCAAAAAACACACACGCCGAAAAAATCCATTTTCTTCAATCGTTCGCAGAAAAAAATCGGTAATTTCATCAACGGATCGCAGATAAGCACAAATTTCGTCAAAGGATCGCGAAAAAGCGCGAATTTCGTGAAAGAATTGCGAAAAAAAACCCGCAAATTTCGTCAAAGGATCGTAGAAAAATACGCGTATCTCGTCATAGAACCGCTGAAAAAACGCGAATTTCGTCAAAGGATCGCGAAGAAACACATTGCTCCGACGGATCATAAAAAAGCGCAAATTTTGACAAGTTATCGCAAACAAAACGCGAATTTCGTCAAGGTATCAGGGATAAAACGCGAATTTCGTCAAGGGATCGCGCAAAAACGCGAATTTCGTCAAAGGATCACGGAAAAGAATCAAAGTTTCATCAAAGGATCACGAAAAGACCTCAAATTTCGTCAAGGAATCGCAAATGAAACGCGAATTTCGTCAAATGATCGCGGAAAAAATCCATATTTCGTCAACATATTCCGGAAAGAACGCGAATTTCCTCAAAGGATCGCGAAAAACCCCCTCCAAATTTCGTCAAAGATAGCGGGAAAAACGCGAATTTGGTCAAAGGATCTGGAAAAAACGCGAATTTGGTCAAAGGATCTGGAAAAAACATAAATTTCGTCAATGGATCGCAGAAAAAAGCGAATTTCGCCAAGGCATCGCGAAAAAAACGCGAATCTCGTGAAAAGGCCGGGGAAAAAACGTGAAATGAATTGTATATGTTGTGTCAACAGTTAATAAATATACTAGAGATTAAAATAAAATTATATTGAAACAAACATAGATTTACATCTTCCTGCAGGTACAAGAATGCGGTATGTTAATGTTGACAAGAGCGGGCTTTTTGGGATGCCCGGTTGCGTAATTAAAAAATATCGCAGCTAAAGAGTTAAATGCTGCGTGCGTTTAATCTGAAGGTTGCACTTCAACAGCCTCTTCAAATGTAGAGATGCACTGAAAACCAGGAAGTGTCCTTGACCAATACATATAAATCACAATAATTATTTTTAAACAACTGAGAAAAATGTCTAAATAGAAAAGTATCTTGATATGATAAACAAAGTTATTTCAATAAGGAAATGAAGGTAATGTTTAACACCATTTCAGATGATTTATAGTTTCATAATTGCTAATTGCTAAAGGAATGTATTTCACAATAATGATGAAGCTGTTGGATTGTTTATATTAAGTAGATATTTGTATCTGCACAGAAAATGATCTATTATTTATTATTGATAAATGCTTTTAGATTAGCATCAATAAGGTTTCTGTTTAATAATTGCGAAAAATGTATGTTCACTGAACACCCAGCCTGCTGGAATCTAAATTCAGCTTCGGATAAAGTTACTTTCGTGCCTATTTTTTTTTCTTTCTCTGCTCTGAATAACCAAAATACTCCCCCCGCCCTCCTCCCCCGTATATATATATATTTTTCTCATGAAGAAAAGAATTATTTCAGAGTGACTTTTTTCTAATGTAGGAAAATATAGTTTATTTTGCAATTTATGAGCAAGAGTTTTATGCTAAAAATTCAAAGCTTTTACTGCCTGTTCTGATGCAAAAGCTTGTAAATCAGTCTGTTAAGGCTCCTGTCCCTACAGGTGATTGGTTGGTTGGTTGGTTGATTTTGTGACGGCCGATTATCTACACTAGGGATATAGGCCCGAGGGGGAGTGCCCATCGTGGGGGTCTTTCTAAGGGAACCTAACCCGTATTAACGCATGGAAACCCATGGCTCGAAGAAAACCACGAAAACTCCGAACGATTAGGCCGACGGGCGCGATTGGGATCGAACCCAGCACTTCCCGTCTACCAGTTTCGAGAGCAGAACCTCTCAGCCACTGGTGGGGCTCCCTGCAGGTGAAGACACTCGCGAGCTAATGCTAAACCAATGGGAAGGTTATTTTCTATTATCTCGTTTGCATTTCGACATTTTTAAATAATTTGTTTTTGCACTAGATAGCTGAGGTCCATCTCTACATCGCTCCTTTTTTACTTTTTCGATTTCGGGTGCAGATATTTTTACTTTCACTTTCGAAACCGGTTTCGAAAATGAAAGTGTCATTCTAAAAAATATCTGCAACCAAAATCGAAGAAGTAGAAAAGTAGTGATGTAGAGATGAACCTCAGCTATCCAATGCAAAAAAAAAAAAAAAAAAAAAAAAAAAAAAAAAAATTAATTAATTAAAAATGTCGAAATGCAAACGAGATATTAGAAAATAACCTCTCCATAGGTTTAGCATTAGCTCGCGACTGTGTTGGCCTGCAGTGACAAGAGCCTTAACCCACTTGCATCATTAGCGCATATATGCGTTCAGTTTTTTAATAATAAAATTCTAAACATAAATCATGTGTAAACAGTTAGTAAATGTGAAATCCATAGGAGCGTGTCATGAGACATTTCATTTACGCATAGATAAGCTTTGTACTTAGTGTTTAAAACCTAAACTTTTTAATTAAGTATTTTTATGTTTACCCACAATTTATCTAATTAACGTGATATAGCAGCATCGAGTTTCTGAAATCTCAGCTTTATGTCTAAAAAAGATAATTTTCATGTGTCGCAACAGAGAATGGATATTTTTTAAGTATGAAAATTGTGATTTAGAAAATGGATACTGCTACGATCTAATTTAAAAGTTTTAGCATAGTCCATGAATGCAAGTGTCGTTCTTTTACGCTTAAAAACGAATCCGTAAATGTGTCGGAGAGTTTTGCGAGAAGAAATATTCTTTGAGAACAAACACCCTCAAGGCTGTTCTCATATCCAAAAAGGCAACTTTATGACATAAGTTTTAATTTATTTTTGTTCGGAAATGCATGAAACTAGCAGGTGTTGTACAGAAACTATGCAATTGAGCTGTTTTTTTTTTGTTTTTTTTTTTTTCAAATGCAATAGATCTTTCAGAAAATAGTGTCAAAATGGGCGTTTTGAACCGGATTTCCGCGCGAAAGTAGAATAACCACCCAAGAAAGGGCGAAAAACGTGTTTGTCACGTGATCAAAATCGCTTCTAACTCACTAGATAATTGATGGATCAAAAAATGGAAAACGCAGCTCGATTCCAAATCGCTTCCATGGTCAGGCTTTCCAATTTGATATCTTTCCGTTAAAAAATGAATTTGTAAATGTGTCAAAACGTTTTGCGCTTGTTGAGCAGAGCAGTTGAGATGAGCCTTAAATCGGTGTTCAACACGGTTCAAATGAAAATTGAGTCGATTGAAGTCAAACCTGATGTTATTTTGCCGCTTCCTCCCTCAGTTTAATCCGAGGCTAACGAGAAAGACAGGCTACCGCGGTGAGTCCGATTCTTCTTTTTTTACAGACCGCTGGAGTCACGTGATGCTCTTTTCGCACACCTTCATTGGTGCATTCGAGCATCACATGACTCAAGCGGTCTGTAAAAAAAGAAGAATCGAACCCACCGCGGTAGCCTGTCTTTTTCGTTAGCCTCGGTTTAATCTATGTGTCGTCATTTCATTCATAAGCTCGCTAGTAAACGAAAGCACGTGGTTCTGCTTCTACTTTTCCTTCGAACGTGCCTCGTTCGCTTGGGAGGTCAACTCTTTATCGGGTAACGAGAGCGTACATAAACACGTCTCGCCTGCTATTTTTGACTTAGTCTCGCTTTCGTTGATAGATGCAAAAATAGACGCTTACCTCCATTCGAGCATGCCAGCTGAGAACGCTGATACCTGGATATAACGTTTGCCATTTCTGAAATTTTGCAGCTTTTGTTTATAGATAATTAATAATTTTTGTTGAAACTGTGTGATATCTTTAAAGATCTGTTTAACCTCTTCACGCCGTTGGCCCAGGACTCGAAATGTACCGGAGCAAACCGGAACGATATTCCGGTTCGTGAAATTATGACAAATATTGTTCCGGTTCGTGAAATTATGGTAAATGTCGTTCCGGTTCGTGCATATATTAAAACATATTATTACAGTTTTATATATCTAGCTTATTGTGATCTCTGTAACTTTCTTTTAATTATTTAGAAACTTGAATGCATATTTTAATTTTTTTTTTTTTTTATGGTTATACATAAATTTGTTTATACTTTCAAAATAATTTTTAATCAACAATACTTTTGAAATAGTGTTCCGGTTCGTGAATTTTTCCATTTCGAGCCCTGCCTTGTCCACATATGTGGATGTTTAGTTTTTATAATTACTGTCAACAATAAAAAGGACAAAAAGTTAAGGGGATAGGACACCTTTAAACCTGCAAAATTTTCGAAAAACTTTTAATGCATGTTTTGATTCCGTAATCATTTCTGAACAATATGCAAAAAACCGCATTAAAAAATCCCCATTTCTTTACTAATTATGGAAGTTTTATTAAGACTACATAGGATAATTAAACTTTGGATTGCGTTTATTCAAAACGATGAATTTTGATACTGCGCGCAGTGTTTACTAAAAAATCATGCATGGCAATCAAAAAAACTTTTCATCACATATTCATTACTGTATTATCTACAACTTAAAACCAGAAAAAGGTGAGAATTTAATTTTTGTTTTTTACTTTGAAAATATTTTTAAAAAAGGGTAATTTTTTGTTAATTTTTAAATTTAGCCAGTATTTTTTACAAATATTTCTGGTTTTAGTATAAAGGTAACAGTATTATGTATTTATTTTCACCAAAATTATCTCTTTATACGCATATTTTTAGATTTTATCATGCGCGCAAGATTTTTTTCTCTTATTATCATATATTTTTAAACTTATTCTTTCAATATTTATTTATGAATTTACAAGTGTATATATATTTTTAAATATAAATATAAATTTTATATTTAAATGAAGTTTGACTTTTATTTATGACTTATTACACAAGTTTAGAAGCTTGGAACAGAGTGGTTTTTTTTTTTTTTGTTTTGTTTTTGTTTTTTTCAACGTGTTCAAATGTATCCTACCCCCTTAATAATAACTTATTCACAACAGAATCCCTCAACAAGAGAGGTAAACATTTTATGGTTTGGCTGCAACGATGTACAGTTAGAGATATAAAAAATGCGTGAAGTCATTTTTCGGCAGTCAGTGTTGTACGACTATTTGAACAAATCGTTAATATTTGATAAAAATAATATCAGATATATTAAATATATTAAGTTTTAATAATTTGTAGAAATGTAAGAAAGAAATTTAGTGTTAGTTTTTTATTTTATAAGAAATCATTTCACTCATAAATTACCCTTAACGCTCAGCGGCCACAAATGTGGACGTTATTTTTTGTGAATCGTTATTGTTTTTCCCCTTTTTGGCTTTTTGCATTCCTGATAATATAAAACGAATGAATCGTTAAAAGTATTTTTTTTAAATAAAAAAATCGCCCCTGAAGTGGTTAAAACAATTCGACTCTCTTAATATTTTCTTCCCTAATGAATTAAATAAGAGGTCATGCTTAGCCATAAGTCTTTTTAAAGATTTTTTTAGGAGCTCTTCCCTCGAAACAGACAGTTATTTTCTAATAAAATCTACTGAATGAGCTTGCAATTTTTATGAAAAAAATATAAGGACTGGAGATACAAGAAACACTAATCATTTCTAAATGGAACGAATACAGACTCGTCCGCGAACCTTGGGGTTTTTCTTTTTTGTTCTTTTTTTTTAAATAAAATAAAACCAGATCAAACACATAGAAGCAAGAAATATTTCATTATTTTTTTTTTTTTTTTTTTTTGTTCAAATATACAAAATACAATAATAATTTCTGATCGAATACAGCCTCATACTCATCTGCCAACCTTCTGTTTTTTTTTTTTTTTTTTTTTCAAAATTAAACCAAACCAGATTTTATTTTAAACAAAAAAAGTTCATGCCGACAAAATTGGATGCAATAACGCGTCTTCACTAGGAATTAAGCTTGCAAGCTCTTCTGATGATTCTGTGGGTTATTCATAGTTTCATATTTTACATACTGGTTTCCAATGTTCATATCGTGTTCATCTTTAGAATTTTACCAATTTGTTCATATATTTGTGATTTCATCTCTTATATATATTTGCTCAACTATACAAGATCCACTAATCATTTCTAAAATGAACGAATACTGACTCGTCTGCCAACCTCCCTAGTTGTTTTTTCTTTTTCAAATCAAATAAAACCAGATTTTATTAAAAATAAATAAAAATAATTCTTTAAACACATAGAAACAAGAAACATTACAATAAATATTTTTTCTTTTTCTTTTTTTTTTTTTCAAATTCTGTTTGACTTGAAAAATCCGGAAGGTTGGCAGCAGTGCAAATTATCCAGCAACCGCATTAGAGTATATTCGTACAAGCAGGTCTGGCACAACCATCAAGAAACGGGTGGTTGCCCAGAGCCCCGCGCCGACTGGGGTCTTGTTGAAGGTCCCGAGTCTACACAAAATTCGAAATAACGTTTCTTCTGTTATAAAATAATATTTTTGCTCTAGATTTGTTTTTAAATGTTTCTTCATGAGAAAGAGTATTAACTCTATTTCTTACAGTCAGAGTTGATATAATTCTAAGGGAATGTATAGATTTGACGATCCTGAAATTAACCGTGAACGCAAAAAATAAATATTTAAAATATTGTAAAGCATAGAAGATTTTGCGAAATTAAAAATGACTATACAATGAATAATGTGAAAGTAGTGGTATTTTTCATACATTTTATTATCTATACTATGTATAATTGTATGATATGTACAATTAAAAAATAAATTTTTTAGTCCACTGTTCCAACGTTCATTGGTACCCACTAACTGTTTGCCAGGGCCCCGCGTTACGTTGCGCCGGTCCTGCGTGTACAAGAGTCTTGCACAGATTCAGTTATGCTCGACTTTTAAACCGAAAACTCAACCTCAAGTCAACGGGGCCTGACAAAATAATTTTCATCGATTCGCAACCCGACCCGAACTACTTCAACCTAAATCCAAGCCGAAACCTTCTGTGAAAGAAAATTTGCCTCTTTTTAATGAAAATAAATCTATAATCGGATCTCTAATATGCATTTTATCTTTTATGATAAAGATGAATATGTATGCTCATATGCAAATAAGTTTCTCATCTGAAACAATATTCTGAACTTTCTTTTGAAATATCAGATTTTATGGTTATGTAAGAACCAAAACTCAACGTCAACCCAGACCCGAGAAAACTATAATCAACCCTATCTAATATCGGGCAGCAAAAAAAGCTTACCTGACCTACTGGCTTAACTTGGGCAATGTTAACAAGGGTCGATCCAGGCAAAACTTGGGACTTATTCACAAAAACCAATTTTCACAAAAAAGTATTTGCAATAAAATAAGCTCCTTCACAAAAGTATTTGCAATGAAATAGGCCCCTTCACAAAATTCCATTTCATAAAAAAATACTTTTAATTAATGTTTTTAATTATTTTTATTTCCTTTTTTAGATTTTAAAATGTGCATTTTGTAAACAAAACAAAGTTCACCTGAAAGCAAAAAAATTAGCAGGTCTTAGAGTTATTATTAATTAATACTTGTTTCAAATTTAAGGAACTGGATTTAATCCTTCCCTACAAAATGTTTTTCACAAAATTAAAAAAAAAAAGCATTTAAAAAATCACAAATAATAATAAAAAACATAAAAATAATTTAATTTTCACAAAAAAAAAAGGCTGCATCGACCCCTGATTAGCTTTAAAAATATGTGTCATTTCAGGAATTTTATTGCGATTCTACTTGTTAGTTATTACTATGTTATCCGAAAAAGTTTGTCTAAAGAAATGGTGATACACCATTACAAGAAATATCTAAAGATAGCATTTAATTGTTCTGGAGGGATTCCGTGTGTTTCATTTATGGCAGCTGACTTTATGGTAACTGGAGGTGGAGGGATGGTGTTAGGTGACGTCATCGAATGAAGTCAGCTGTTCGATGTGGGGCGCCGGAGTGGGCGACAGCACCATGCATAGAGACAGATGTCTGGGGGAAAGTGTCTCGCTGTGACGTGCAAGTTATATTTTGTCTTATCTTTCGACTTTACAGTTCCGTAGCCCATTAATATTTATATGTGATGTTTTAAAAATAAAGTATTTTTGGTAAGTTTAAAATCAATACTAGAAAAATGACTTAGTTTCTTTAACACTCCGCTAGTCGCGTGTTTTTTTTTTTTTTTTTTTTTCAAACAAACATGTTCGCGCTGTATCCGTCAGATACACCATTATATGTTGTTAACATTAATAAATAACACATATAAAAACTCAATTTAAAGTAGAAACAAATAACATTAAATCAAATTCTTTAATATTATGAACATATTTTATGGTTTACAAAAGAATGTATTAAAATACACAGGAGAATTCTGTCGTGTATCTGTGAGATAAGGCGCGACTAACGGAATGTTAAACAATGTGTGGTAAATATTTCAGGGCTAGAAACTATTGCGGGTTAATTGCGTAATAAATGAAAAAACTACTACCGATAGCCTGATGGTACCAGAGTTAGCTCGTGTAAGCGGTTAAAGGTCCAAGTTGCTTTTAAATGTCACATGTTTGTGAAAGTTTTATCTTGAAAGTTAGTTAGAAACTTGTGCTAAACTTTAAAGAAATATTTAAACAAGCCTACATTTTTAATTTTTATTTTAAGAAATTAAATACATAATGACCGTTCGTATAAAATAAATTAAAAAGTCAATATTCCTTTGGCAATTTTTCGCTTTGCTTATAGTCCAAGAGCCGACAGCACAAAAACCTATGTTATCAAGCACAAGAAAAAACCTTTATTTTATGGGAGAGTAGAAGTAGGGTAATCTAATGATCCATGTCTGCCGGAAGTGAAGTGGTGCATAAGCCAAAAATTAATACCACCAGTGGTTGACTCGTAGATTTATCATTGTGTTTGCCGTACAGCTATCCTCCATGTTTTCATACCGTTGTTTGTACGGCACACACAATGATAAACGTACGAGTCAACCACTGGTGGTATTAATTTTTGGCTTATGCACCACTTCACTTCCGGTAGACATGGATCATTAGATTCCCCTACTTTCTACTCTCCCCAAAAATAAGTTTTTTCTTGTGCTTGATAACATAGGCTTTTGTGCTGTCGGCTCTTGGACTATTAAAAAAAGAAAGAAAGATACACAAAATGTCCAGCGGTTCCCAAATTGAGGGTCTCGGCGTGAGATATTTTGGTGGGCTAGGAACGATCGAACCAGTTAAATATATGTATATATATATTAATTTCATCTGTTGTAAAACTATAACGAACATAATATATGACAATTTTAAAAGAAGAAAGTGGGAAAAATTATATAGATACATTAACTTTGTGAAAAGAGTGTTTTATTGAACTTTGTGTAAAGATTAGCCTGAGATTAAAATGAACAAGTTCAAACTCCGATATAGAGACATGATTCAAAATAATTTCGTAAACCAAATTATATACTCGTATATACTCCTGTATAAGTTGGAGAATTTTAGACAAAATTTGGGAGTTGAAAAATTGGGGGTCGGCTTATACACGAGGTAGTAAAAAGAAAAAAAAAACTCTTCGCAGATAATCGGCAAATGGGCAAGCCTTTTAAGTAATCACATATGGGTCTAGGTTGGAGAGAGAGAGATAAAAGCGGACAATGGTCATTTCCCCAAGATTGACCAAAAAAAGTTCAACAATAATATCCTTGTAATTGTTCTGCATCCATTTTCTCTTTGGATATAGAATTCTCTTCAATACAGGGCATTCTTTAAAACATTTCAATCCCCTTTTTAAAAAGAGTTCAACCTGAATGTTTCTAGATATCTCTACTAAAAGTCCTACAATACAAAGAAGTACTATATTTTAGCAGTCTAAGAAGTTGTTTACCCTTGTAAATAAGGCTTTAATAGATTTTTGAAAGAATTTTTTTCTTTTTAAGTATCATTAAATTGATGTGAATAGGTTTCAAAATAGTGTAAGCGTTTCGGTTTTACATAATTACACAGTTTTAAAACGCTGAATTAAAAAAAAAAAAAATAGTCTGATTAAAAAAGTAAAAAAAAAAAAAAATAATGAAAATTTATTAATTTTCTTTTTATCCTTGATTACAAATCATTTTTCAACATACTGCCAGAAATGCGGTTCGACTTATATACGGAAATTCAGTTCTTTTTAAAATTTTGCTTAATAATTGGTGGGTGGGGGGGTCGACTTATACACGAGTATATACGGTAACTTTTAAACTTTCTTTTTAAATGATACTTTCATTAATGAATCTATTAGGTAGATTTCGTATGAAATACTACCTATTGGGATCGTTCCTATGTTGGAATTTCTGAAAAATTTTTGCAGATCTACACCGATCATGACCCCTAGAACCCAAAACCACCCTCAGTAAAAAACTTTATCTATCTATCTATCTATCTATCTATCTATATATATATATCACTTTCTTCTGGACACGATAACTTTCGTAATTCTGCACCAATCTCTTCCAAACTGATACGTAAAATCAATGGGCATAAAATCTCGGTCAAGTTCGTTAATGGGCAAAATCGGACCAAGGGGAGGGAAATAGGGAGGGGTTTTGTGAAAACAGAAAACCCCCCATAACTTCTTAATTTTTGTACATATCAAATCAGTTTAAAGTTTTTATTACTTCTAAAAATAGGGCCAAAAATTTATGTATCACAGATTTTTGATAAAGTTAAAAATGGGCTCAAGGGGCGCAAAAAATAGGGTTTTTGGGAGAAAAAAATTTATAACTTCGTCAATTCTCAAGATATCAAATTCAATTAATTTTATTATAAATCTCCGTAACATTATCTAAAACTTTTATATTCACAAGTTTTTGATAGGACCAATTCGTACCGCAAAAAAAAAAAAAAAAAAAATTAAAACGAAAACAAAAAGGGCGTTTGAAGAAGAAAAAAATCCATAACTTCGTCAATTCTCAAGATATCAAATCCAATTAATTTTATCATGAATCTCCTTAACATTATCTACAACTTTTATATTCACAAGTTTTTGATAGGACCAATTCGTACAGCAAAAAAAAAAATTAAAAACGAAAACAAAAAGGTGGTTTGAAGAAGAAAAAAACCCATAACTCCGTCAATTCAAAAGATATAAAATCCCCATGAATTTATCATATATCTTCTTAATATTGTCTACAACATCTATATAGACAAGTTTTGGATAGGACCAATTCTTAGAGCAAAAACAAATTAAAAATACATACCGGTTGAAGTAAAAAATGATCTTAGTAAGGGTGTTTTCAAATCCAAACTGCTTATTTTCTGACTCATTTTACAATTCATTTTTGCTCTCAAAGGCTTCCAATTGGTACGTTTTCTTACTCAGAAACTATATAATGGACCGTAATGGTCGATTTTCTGATAGGGGCAGAATATATTTGTTTAAATGCTGTTAAAAAGGGCATTTTGAACCGAATTTACCGAAGCGGATTGTGTTGGAAAAATCATTGTATTAAGGATGCGCTTAAATCCAAACTGCTTTTCTTTCTTTCTAACCGATGACCAGGCCCCTACCTACCGGGATGCCCCAGCTTAACGGGTTTAGTACCTGGCAGGCCTTTAGTACATCGGGGCGAAAGACCGCCTAACCGCCGCGAAGCGGCAATAAACCTGATATCATTGCCTCGATCGTCATCCTATTTGCAGTGCCTACTGCTCGTTTGTGTATACTATGTTTTGCCGGTTACTTAACGTTATAATCTGTTGTTCGGCACCTGCTAATTGCTACTCATGTTGGTCTCGTAATTTAGAACCTTGATCAGATGACGAGACCTTCACCTGGCCAGGCACCTCCAGAGGTATAATTCACAGGTAACTTGGAGGACTTTGCACCCACGACGGATTTTACATGCACCAGGCGCCATTAGCGTACATGGCGGATTATAGCCAGCAGTATGCCTCGATCCCGCGGCCTTAGCTGCGGATTCGATGCTCTGCCAACTGGGCCACCGCTGCCCGAACTACTTCTGAATGACCTGGGGTTTAGAAGCCGAATTGTTGGCGCAGACTTGTCATAAGAAAAAGGATTGGAGGGGGTGAGGAAGCAAAAAAATGCAGACCTGCCAACCTTTGAAAATGAGAAATCGTAGCACACAAAATTTAAATTAATCTGGAGATTGATTGGTTGGTTTTCGTGTTTCACAGCCATCTTTTGACACTCGTAAAAGGAATAAGGTTTCTGGCTTTCAACTCAATATACTAAATTTTTTCCTCTGAAAATTTTTATACGATTTTTAGAGTTTATTTTCGTTTCGCAGCGTTTTTTTTTTTTTTTTTTTTTTTTTTTTTTTTTTTTTTTTTTTACATTTGCAAAAGGAGCCTGGTTCCAATTTTTTAGCTCAGTGCAGTAAATTTTGACGGAATTCGCGATTTTTCCCCCGCCATCATTTCAGGATATTCACAATTTTTTTCCCACAATCGTAATTCACATTTTCCTATCACGATTCTTTGTTGAAATCCGCATTTTTTACCATGAACTTTTGACGAAATTCGCATTTTTTACGCGATCCTTAGACGAATTTTGCTTTTTTTTTACCACGATCCTTTGACTAAATTAGTGTTTTCTTTCTGCGATCTTTCGGTGAAATTTGCGTTTTCTTACTAATCTTTCGATGAAATTTGCATTAACTTACTGATCGTTTGACGAAATTCGCGTTTTCTTTCTGCGACATTTTGACAAAATTCACGTTTTTACCACGATCCTTTAACGAAATTTATTTTCTTCTGCGACCCATTGACGAAATTGATTTTCTTTTTTACACGGTCATTTGTCGAAATTCGCGATAGTTTATCGCAAATCGTGCGATTTTGCACACTATTTCAAACCTCACCCCTCAAGGAACACCCTCCAGAATTCTTAAAATGGCACCCTTGTTTCTAAGGAAGGGAATTCGTGTATGAATATTTACAAAAACCCGATTAGAGTGTTTTATGTTAAGAACAAGGATGTAGTGGAGGGTATACGGTGGTATACGCCGTATACCTTCTGGATTTTTTTAAGGAACACCGTATACCCTCTCTTTTTCAAAAAAGCTATAGTATGTACTCTGTAGAGTATACCCTCTGCCTTGAGCGTATACCCTCTGCCTAGAGCGTATAACCTCTTGTTTTTTTACGACTGCACCTCTGGTTAAGAATTTTTTTTTTTTGCACCCTAGAATATTTTTTTTTTCTCATGAGCATTTTTTAATGTCCGAATTTTCGGACTAATGGCCCATTTTTTAAAACTTTCGGAAATGAATACTTGGAAATTTCGGAACAGAATCATTCCTGAAAAATAGTCTGCACGGGATAAAAATCGCAACTAGAAACGAAAAATGCTTTTGTGTTTCTTCCAAAAAATCGTAGTTTAAGACCGATTTTCGTAGCATCGTAGTTTATAGGTCCAAATCGTAGCAACTACGAATTTTTCGTAGCAGTTGGCAGGTATGAAAAAATAAAAATAAAATAAAATAAATAAAGAATTAAAAAAAAATAAGAAATTTAAAAAAAAATGGAGCGCCGCAGATAGACAAGTTGCACCAAAAGTTAATTTTGGGCCGAAATGCTAGACAAACATAACGATGTAGGGGGATGAGACTCCGCCTATCTACCGTACCTCACCGCGTAGAAACTGACTCCGTAGACTTCCCACTGGAGAGGGTCCGGTAGCTTGTGCAGGCTATAGCCTATGTGCAACTAAGAATAATAAAGAGGCGGTAGTCAAAAAAAAAAAAAAAACCTGAAAGGGAAAGGGGTTAGCTTGTACATGTTATTACACTTAAACTTATTTATAGCTATTTACTTAACTATCATTTATTACATATATTGTTTTAATATTATCCTATAGCACTAGGTGATACTAAACGAACTAGAGTAATTTACTTTAGATTACTTAAATATTGCCTGGCTATTTAAAATGAATTTATATTGTAATCATTTCTAATATTAGAATCGGGATTTTATTTATTAATTATTATTATTATTTTTATATTATCTTATGACAAGTTAACTATGAAATGGCATACTATTACTTAGCTAGGAGGGAATTGATAAGAGACTAACGAGCTGACCTAGTGAGATTAATATACTAATTTCTAATTGAACTAGCTGCTTGAGGTTGTAACTTAGACATAAGCTATGGGGGTTGGGTTTGACCTAAATTAACATTTAATTTAATAATTCATTATATTTGTCTAGTATAATATACTTATCTCACCCAGTGGACTTGTTCTTCTGAGGAGATTTCCTTGTCTTGGTATTTGGTCACTGTCGTGGTGGTTGTCTTTTTAATATTTTGACATATTCTTGTGGGTCTTTTCTTTATCCTTGATTAGATATATGCTTCTCACATACCGTGAGATGCTTGTCTCTATCGTAGGTTGTTTTTCTTTATGACTATTAATGGTGGATGTCTAAATTTGAGGTTTTGTCACTTTGCGAACTTGCCGCTGATGGGTTGACGACTTGTGGTCTTTAATTTGTGACCCTTTGAGTTGGCTTTGATCACTTAACAGGTTCATTTTCCTTTGTTTGTATGTTACCTTGATACGTGAATGCGCACATAGCGATCAGTCCATTGGAACCTAATGGCTGTTATCACGATTTATGCAACATTGTTGCGAGCTATTTGAAAAGGCTTGTGCACTACTGGAGTGGAGCTTGTTCCATGGCCGTTAGTCCGTCAATTTTTTTATGATGCCTGTTTTCACAAGATGTATCGTTATAATTTCTCCTTTGTTGTAGTTGGCTTGGTTTAGCATGTAGTTGGCTTCTCTGTTTCATTTAAAACACATCTTTTCCTTATCCACTTAACTATCTAATATTTTCTGACTGGTTTTTAAATTCATTTTTGCTCTCAAACGTATTTAATTGGTAGATTCGCTTATTTAGAAACTATATAATGTACCGTATAGATAGAGGCAGAATATATTTCAAAAAATGATGTCAAAGTGGGCATTTTGAACGGAATTTCCCGAAGCAATTGTGTTAGAAACGAAAAATATTGTCCTTCTGAGAAAATAATTGTTTATATATCAAGTTTTAATTAATTGAACAAAAAATAAAAACACAGGTCGCTTATAAATCTCTTCAAAAATCACGTCAGCAAGTTTCATATTTTTTTTAATTAAAAATGAATCTGGAATTATGCCAGAAAATTTCGAGTTGTTGAGCATGGAAAAGTATTTTTTTTAATACCGCCCTAACATGATTCTGATAAAACCAGCTATTATATGAAAATGAAATAAAAACTCGTCAAGAGCGGCCAGATAAAATTGTTAAAGTGGATTTATCTATAATCATGATTTAGTTTTTGTTTGTGAAATTAGTATATTTGACTTCGAAATCTACCTCTGCCTGTAGGCCGGGCCGGCAGGGATTTTTTTTTCTTTCGTAGATCAACGATTTCCTAAGTTTGTTAAAACTCTTAAAGTTTTGATTGATGACAATTTTATCGCCCGTCGACCTAATCGTTCCGAGTTTTCCGCGGTTTCTTCGAACCTTGGTGGCCCACCAGTGGTCGAGATGTTTTGCTTTCAACGCTGATAGACAGGAGGTGCTGGGTTCGAACCCAATCGCGCCCATCGGCCGAATCGTTCGGAGTTTTCCGTGGTTTTCTTCGAACCTTAGATTTCCTTGCGTAAATACGGTTAGGTTCCCTTAGAAAGACCCCCACGGAGGGCACCCCCCCTTCGGGCCCGTATCCCCCGTGCAGATAATTGGTCGTCATAAACAACACACACCAAACTGAACCTTTCTCAAATTTAATCATTTAAAAATAAAAATCTTTCCTGTCATAATACAGCTGAAGTTATCAAAGAACCTATTAACTTTTTTTTAACCCTTAACCGGAAACGTGAAAATCCCATGCACAAACAGAACACTTAATAATTTACCAAATAGTGAACTTAAACATTTAATCTTTAATAGTAATGCATTAACAGGACAATTTTTTTAATATAACAGCATAAAAATTAGAGGAAAAATATTAAGGGCAGATATGTAGACGCAAACATCTCACAGATGTACGTTTCCGGTAAAGGGTTAATATATATATATATATATACATAAAAGATCTTATATTCAGGTTCTGTTTATCTATTTTTAATATCTTTAATTTGAAATTTGCAAAATTATGACGAATTTTTCACAAATATAAGATACTGATCACAGTTTCACAAAAACAGGACCCTGAATGAAAAGTCTGGACTGACCCCTGAGAATGCATACCACGCCCATAGGTTTAACATTAGCGTGAAGAATTTCATATCTCGTTGACCAACACTGGTAGCGTCTTTTTTGAAGACGCCATGGATCGCGTGTGAACGTTTCTCTCACTACCCCTGCCATTGTATGGTTGCCTGCTCTACATTTTCCGGTCTAATTCATGCGCATCCTGAAGTAGATGTTTAGGAGAATCGCTTGTTTAGAAACCACCGATCATAAAATATAATCGACACGCATAGAAATAAATTGTTGTTTCTTAGCAGCTGTTTTATTTTTTAAAATCTCTAAATACGCATTGATTGTTGATTTAAACTTTGATTTTAGACCTAGATTATTAGTGAATTGCACCTTCTAAAATGCGTGAAGGGCAATTCACTAAAATCTTTCTTCAGACGAGTGTGCGCCGTATATATATCTTCCTGAGACCTGAGAAAATAAAATACATTTTAAAACATCCATTTTAATGTATGCCAGGTCTCAGGAGGATATTATGCTATTGTACAGTCATGAGAAAAAAAAAAGTAAACACCCCTTACTAACTCTGCAAAAAATTTTCGTAGAAGAACGTTACTGGTACCACACGATTGGTAATAAAGTCTACTTTTAAGTGATGTCTATGAAATTTTCTTACGGGGCCATCTACATATTAAGACGAACCATAACTTTGTTTTTTTCTGTAGCAGTACACAATTCTGACAGCATAAATGAACTCTACACCCTTCAATTAGCCTAAAAACAAATTTTATGCAATTCGTACGATAAGTTTCCGAGAAATTATTTTAAAACGAGCGTATTTTAGGGGCTGTATCCAAATTGAAGTTCGGTACTCGATTGTTGACCGAGAGAGCCCTTCTTAATCAAGGCATCTTAGGCGCCACACAAGCACTCATTGAAGAGGGCTAGATTACAGGATAGCATAAGAAATTTCAAACTATCTAGTCACTTCTATCATAGACGGCCCCTTAAACCATCATTTTGCGTTTTTGAAGCATAATTTGAAAAAAATCTTGGAAGAAAAATGTGAAATTTTGGATTTCCGTAAAGCAGGAATTAATAAATCTAAATCCATCAAAAAAATTGTAGGTTGCAATTCATATTTTTTTTCGAGTATTAATTTCATAATTCATATCATAAAATTATAAAAATTGCAAATTCAACGTATTTATGTTTGGGTATTTTAGTATTATTGCTACAGTATTATTGCTACACAAAAAATTAGCACATTAGGAGTATAATTTCAGGAGATATTAATAAAAATATGAAAATGTAATTTAACATTAGAAGCACTAAATTTTGAATGTTTATAATTCAAATGACTGGAAATTTGGTGTCTATGCATAGTTTGAACCGAAGATTTGAAATATCTTGTTAAAATTGGGTATTGCCATTGAAAAAAATGAAGTTTGGATTCGTTTTAATATGTAGATGGCCCCCTAAGCAAATTTTAATTACATCATTTAAAAGTAGACTTTATTTCCAATCGTTCGGTATGAGTAACTTTCTTCTACGATAATTTGTTGAGGAGTTAGTAGGGGTGTTTACTTTTTTTTCCAGCACTGTACCTAGAATGCAAAGTAGAGGCTGATAAAAATAAAGTATATTCATAATATAAATTGCTTCGAGGTAGCATCAGGTTGGGTAACACGATTTTATCCGGACTGCGGTTCGTGTCCAGGGTGGGAACTAAATTTTTTTGTTGTTGTTGCGGATCGGTTTCGGGTTGAGTTTTGATACTTACGGGTCGGATGTCGGATTAATCCTATTTTTCAAAAGAAAGTTTAGAATATTGTTTCAGATGAAAAACTATAGTATTTGAATATGAATGAGTCTTTACATGATTATTTTCTAGTTGAACGATAAAAGTGATGTTAAAGGTATGATTGTAGATTATTGTTTCATAATTGCGTTAAATTATAGATCAAAGTTCTTTGATTTCGGGTCGAGTTCATGTTGAAGTAATTTGGGCACGGGGCGGACTTCGGTTTCTATCGTCCGCTTTTGGACGTTTGATTTTCAAGTAGGCGGTGAATCCTTGTCAGATGTTAAAAGAAAAATACTTTTAAATTACGGTATTTACTCTAGGAGGGGTATGCTTTTTTTTTTTTTTTTTTTTTTTTTTTTTTTTTTTTGCCCAGCTGCGCGCGTTTCAAATGAAATATGTAAATTAGGTTCCAAAAAGAAAAAAAGAGCTGTCATTTGGATAGTTTGAAAATTTTCATAACCCCTTTCCTATTTCCCAATGTCAGCTAGCATATTCAAATATTATGATATAAGACAGGCATGTCAAACCCGCGGCCCACAACTGGACCGCCGACCATTTATCTGTGGCCCGCGAAGACTTTGCCATTTTACATTTATTTAATTCTCCTTTGCCTAGTGCCTGTCATCAGTCGAGTTTTTCCAGAGACGCATTGGATTGAATTATTACAAAAATCATCAGAGTGGAAATTTTTAAAAAATGATTTACAAATTCATTTTTTAACGGAAAGCTATAAAATTGGAAAGCCTGACCATGGAAGCGATTTGGAATCGAACTGCGTTTTCCATTTTTGGATCCATCCATTACCTATTGAGTTAGAAGCGATTTTGATCACGTGACAAACACGTTTTTCAGCCATTCTTGAGTAGTTTTTCTCCTTTCGCGCAGAAATTCAGTTCAAAACGCACACTTTAACACTATTTTCTGAAAGATTTATTTCGTTTGCAAGAAACGAAAAAAAAAAAGCTCTTTGACATAGTTTCTGAACAACAACACCTACTAGTTTCATGCATTTCCGAACAAAAATAAATTAAAACTTATGTCAGAAAGTTACCCCTTTGGATTTGAGAACAGCCTTAATATAAACTTACTATGTACTTAATGTTGGAACTTTGCGTTAAAATTTCTTTAACATGGCTGTGTTCTTTAGAAACAAATTTTATTCTGTGCAATGGTAATATTATCTTTTTTTTTTTTAAATATGGCCCACGGCGGTAAATGAGTTTGACATGCCTGATATAAGAGGACACTTCAACGTTCCTCATGTTAAATTATGTCTATGAGTAAATTTTAAACAGGTGATTTTACTCATTAATTGATATAATTTTCACCATTAGAATGTAAACGTTCGAAACCGACATACTGAGTTTTTTAAAATTGTTTACGTAAATTCTAAGTATTTTTAAGAAGACTGTAAATTCTGGAAATTTTGCTCAAATAAAAATGTCAGTTTATCGCGTCTTTTAATTGCTTTATGGGGGTGAAAACCGTATTTCGATAATTATATTCGAGTATGAGTAATCACTTGTTTAAATTTTCTTATAGGTTAACATGGGGTTTCGTGATCAGCAAGAGAAAAACCTGCATCGGTGAATTGTCCTCTTATAAGCTAGTTTTTCTTTCAATAGAATCATTAAAAGTGCACGTGCTCGTAAAATAAAGGAAAAAGCTTAGTTCCACAAACATTAACTTATTCGATCAGCAGTAGGCAGCAACGGTGTTGCATGCCGTTCGCCGGCGCCAAGCCAGATAGGCGCTTCATAGGCCCATTCAGTTATCCCTGCTGATGCACGGATGATCGGTAGAAAAAAGGAGCTAAAATTTTTGCACCAGGGACTTGTTAAGCTCTGGTACCTTGGGAGAATCTATTTCTGACCAGGGGTTTCAGGGTCAAAGGTTGCCAAGTACAAATGCGTAATTGGCGAACGGACAATCCGCCAAATCCCGGAAATAGGGATTTTCACCACCAGTACAAGTTTACTCTTTTATCTGTGATTTCTAAGAAGTTGGAAATAACTGTAAAATGTATATTCCTTGTTCCATGGTGATTTTACTATTTCAGATCGTAGCTTTTATTTGAGGTTGATCTTGCTCTTTGTCCTTTAAATTATTATTATCGATCTTTGTCAACTATATTCGCCTTATCAAAATGCCACGGGAAAAGAAAATTATTCATTCCAAGGAGCGAAATGGAATTTTAAAAGTGGTGAAATTTTTTGAGGAGGAAAGGAACATTCTTTTAAAATTTCTCGCTTGCATTTTAACATTTTTAAATGATTTTTCCCTAGAATAGCTGAGGTCGATCTATAAACAGGTTACTTTTCGATTTTCATAAAGTTTTAGTATAAAGATTTTTAGATTTCTTTTATAATACATAAAGTTACTTTCACTTTCGGAGTCTGTTCTGAAATTGAAAGTGTACTCATTATTAAAAAAAGCATCCTAAATCGAAAAAGTAAAAACTAGCCCGGTTAGAGATCAACCTCAGCTATTCTACGAAAAAAAAAAAAAAAAAAAAAAAAAAAAAAAAAAATGAAAGAAAGAAAAAAAGAAAAGATAAAAGGAAAAAAAATCACTTAAAAATACAAGTGATACATTTGAAGTAAATGCTCTCATAGGTTTAACATTAACATCCCTAGTGTACATTCTTAAAATATAATATAAGGTTTTATAATAACTTAATTTAACACTGCAACCATGCAGAGTCGTATCAAGTGTAGTTCAGATGGTCACTCAGCACTAGTCGTAAAATATGATAGACGCTCAAGTTATTCCTATCAATGCACCATCGATTGATTAAATAAACAAATAATTCAAAAAGCCAATGCCATTAATCAAACATAAAATCCCCTCCTCCCTATTTTTTAAAAGAACTATGGAAAAGCCAATAAAAAATATCGGAATTAATCAGTTATCCGTTTCTGATACTTATATATAATTTTTTTTTAAATATCGAAATCTATAAGTTAAAAATATCTCAATATGCATGAATGGAATAAATGCAAAATAGAATAAATAGAAATAATAAAATAAAATTAGAAGGAAATGAATTCATTCTCTAATTAATCTTAGGGAAAGTGTATGAAATTTCGAGCTCTTGAAAGGCATTTATATGATCCTATATATAAAAATAAAAATATGCAAACTGGGAGCATAACAAATTTTATCTACTTTAAAATGAGATAAAGAGTTGGTTAATTGTACACGTGTTTAATTATCGTAAGTGAATTTTCCCCTTAATTAATGCATTCATTCTTCTTTAAAATTAAAGTCACGTGTAATAGCTATTAATTTATATAAATGTCTAACATTTTAAATTTAGTTAGAAAAAAAAAAAAAAAAAAAAAAAAAAAAAAAGAGATCTATATACACAATGAAAACATCCTAACATAATGTAGGAAATTTTTAAAAATTCAGAAGCATATTTTTAATTATAAAACCATTAATAAATTTATATCTAACATATTGTGAAATGATCCGCATTAATTCTTACGTATAAAGAATTGCCATTGTTGAAAATATGTCTAGGTGCTTTTACAGTTCATTCCGATAATTAGTATCATAATTTTTATTATCAGAAGCATCGTTTAAGTTTTTAAATATCATAATTATTAATAAAATTATTGTTATTAGAAACGGCCACAGTTAAATATTACATTTATAATATATATATATATATATATATATATATATATATATATATAAAAGAATTCGCTTATGGTTGTCGCTATTTTCGGCTAACGCGCCAATTATGAATGCCCTTCTCTCCAGTACGTTACAACCTTTTGTCGATTATCCAGAATAGAATCTCAGAGTAAGTAAAGATAAGAAGTAGAGGCCGAACTGAGGAATCGTCCGAATCTCCGCGCGTGAAATGCCAAGATACCGGAGCTCAGCGTTCTCAGATCTAGGGGAAAATCCCTAGATCTAGGGAAATTGAAGCTTATTTAGGGATTTAGGGAATTCCTTCTGATTTCTAGGGAATTTTTAGAAGACTGGCAATATTTTCTTAAAATCTAGGGAAAAAAAGGATTTTTGTTAGACTTCTGTGTTTTTCTGGCTTGCGAAAGTGATAGGTGTGAGCTGATGTGACGTGTTTGATGAATGAATATGGAAGAGGAAGTAAAGGGATGGGTAGTGGGGAGAAATTGTCTTCAAGCAATTCTTTAGTTAACAGAAGGGGAGGGGGAGGAATTTATAGTCCGAATCGGACTCGGACCTCCCTTTCGTTTCTCGGGACAGGGATCCTAGATGGCTAATAAATGATTACCACCTGGATCAACAGTTGTTAATTACTACTCCAGATACGAACACTACTTATTTTTTGCAGATTTCAGCATCTGGATTTGAATCCCTAGAAGCTTTTTTTAAATGAACTGTCTCTGAGGTCTGAGGTCGTTCGTTTGGAGGTGGATGGGGAAGTGGGGTAGGGTTACTGCTGGTTTTCCTTTCTTTTCTTCCATCAAGTAAAACTAAATAAAGAAATCACCAATCTGATTTCCTTTTGTTAAAAAACCGTGTATTAAGTTCATCTCCATATATGGAGACTGTTATAATTATACCCATAATGAAGTAAAGTACTATGCATAATTATTAAAACCGGAGAATGTTAGATGAAAATACCTGATCCTCTAAAAAAATTGTATTCTATCTCTTTTAAAGCGAACATTTCTCCCAAATACCATGAAATACAAGAAAATGAAATGAATATTTTATTTCAGATTTTCTTTGGGAGAGTGGCTTATTCACAAATTCATTTTTATAGGTAGAAGCATACAATTGGAAGGCATGACCATTGAAATAATTTTGGATCTAATAGAATTTTTCGATACATGTGTTGCATCTTCAGTTGTAAGCGATTGCTGTCTCATGACGGCATTGCTCCTCTATAATATAAATACGTTTCAAAACGCCAACTTTGATAGTATTCTTTTGAAGCACTCTTTATCTTTCATGGAAATTAAAAATGGAAAACGCTATTCAATTTTCTGATTTTTTAGAACATTGCCTGTCAATTTTATGCGTTTACAAGTGAAATGAATTGATATAAAAACTTACGCACGATTTTTACTAATTTATTTTGTGCTTCATGCATTAATTTGGGACATCTATAGTTATATCACAAAATAATAATGCAATAATATGAACATCTAAAAACTTCAAAAACTGTAGAAGTAGAACTTAATATTTGTCAAGCAACTGTTATATTTCCTCTTGTTTGACCATTCACAGGAGATTTTAGAATAGTAATTTGATATAAAATGTATGCGCGTGAATATCAAATAATAAAAATTATAGTAATAATAATCAAAGCTGTAATATATGTTATTTTGTGATTGCAGCGATTTTCTCAAAAATCAAATACAAAGTGTATGTTTAAGAAAAGTTAATTGTTTTTAAATAAATATAAATTTGTATTCTTAACAGTAGTTTTGAAAAAATATATAACAAGATTTTGTCGTCCCAAACAAAATACGTTTGTTTTTGTTTTTCATGACTACCCACCGGTGTTTATGAGTCAGGCTGTTACAACCAATCAAAATGTAGGATTTCTTCCATGTCACGTGACTTTAGAATCTAGGGAAATCTAGGGAATTTTTACTCCGTAGTCTTGGGAAAAAAGTAAAATCTATCTGAGAACGCTGCCGGAGCTTAATACAGTTGCTGCAGCTCTGATAGCAGTGCACCAGTGTATGCTGCTGCGGTGCCAGTGTTGATTTCAGGGTGTGGCCCGGGGGGGGGAACCCCCCCCTGGCCATGAATTGCCTGAATCGGGTCGAGTAACACGATTTTACATCGCCCGAACCACCAGTCGGTTCAGATTGACGCGATTTGTTTTGTTTTTTCGTTCACTTGTTTCGGGGTCGGGTTGACCCGATTTTTGAAAGAAAAAAAAAAAGCTATATATATTTTTTAATATAAAAAAAAAACCCTATATTTGAGCATTGATATATGCTCACTTTTCAACATAAGACAAAACTGATATTATAAATATAAATCTACAAAGAGTTTCCCCCCAGGTTTAAAAGGGGGCAGGGTGCTGCTGGTGCAAAAAAGGGCACCCCCCCCCCTTAAGGACACTTTTTAAATTCTAAAGTGTACTTTTTTACTTTTTTTTGGCATTTATAATATGTGGCGATATTTAAAATTCAGGGGACTCTTTTCAAGAAAACAGCGAGGAAGTTTATACTATGCAAACAAATTTTTTAAAACAAAAAAGAGTAAGGGCTAATTTTCTCGATAAGGGCAAGAAGAGTGGCACATTTTTGCATGAGGGGCAAGGAGGGTGATATTTTGTAAATCAAAGGCCAGGAAGGGCGCAGCAAGGCCCTTAAACTGTCTAGGGGAAACTCTGGTACATTATTTTTCAATAATTGTATTAAAATACAGATTTTTTTTTTCTATTTCGGGATCGGGCGGGTTCGAGTTTTACTGTGTCGGGCTCGGGTCCAGTTTCGGCTTGACCGAAATTTTTTTGTCGGGTACTCGACAAGTGCAGGGCTCTAATGTGATCCTCGCCCATTTCAGTAATTTTAGTATGTTTTATTATTTTGAAGCGCAAACATCTGTGTGATTAATGGACGTATTTTCCTTCCAGTTTTAGGGGACCAGTCGAAACAAGCAACGTCTATGTATGGCCAACTTGTAACGCAAGATCAATTAGTTGCAATCGCATCTAGAACTCAGGGGTCTCAAAGTGATCTGGTCGCTCTCCATTCTCCTCCTACTTACAAATTCCGTGATCCTAGTTTAGGCCCTTTAAGAAAGCTCAGTGCGGATCTTATCAAAACCTACAAACACATAAATGAGGTAAGTAGTATTAATTTTATTGTATTAACACTGGCAGTATTCACTGACCTTCCCTTAAGGCTGTTCTCATCTGCTCTGCTCAACAAGCGCAAAACGTTTTGACACATTTACAAATTCCTTTTTTAACGGAAAGATATAAAATTGGAAGGCCTGACTATGGAAGCCATTTGGAATCGAACTGTTTTTTCCATTTTTTGATAAATGAATTATCTATTGAGTTATAAACGATTTTCATTACGTGACAAACACGTTTTTCTCCCTTCGCTGACTGTTTTTTCTGCTTTCGTTGGGAACTTCGGTTTAAAACGTCAACTTTGACAATATTTTCTGAAAAATCTATTGCGTTTGCAAAAAAAAAACCCGGAAAAAAGTTTGATTACATAGTTTCTGAACAACATCTGCTAATCTGCAACCAAAATCGTAAAAGTAAAAAAGAGCCATATTAAAGATTTAGCTCAGCTATCCTATGCAAAAAAAAAAATCGTTTAAAAATATTCAAATTGAAACGAGAAATTCGAAAATAACCTGCCCATAGGATTAACATTGCGGAGCGTGTGTTTTCAAGTGCGTGAAGAATCCCCTTAAAACAGAATTTCGTTATAAACAGATCCTGTTTCACAGGATTTACTGAACAAAGTACATTAACACCTGAAAAAACAAAATTGCCATGAACCGCAGGAAATTCCGTTTTAGGCAGGCTTCCATTATAACAGGCAGGTAGATTTCTAAGGTATTGCTATCAAAAGGACTGTAAAATTTTTCTGTTATAGAGAGATTCTGTCTTCACAGGTTTTACTGTATTAAGTTCCACTCGACACAGACTAACGAATTGCACGGTCAGTGGCGTAGCTACAATATATATATATATATATATATATATATATATATATTGGGGGGGGGGGGGGTAGAGTTCAAAATTTTCCCAACTTATAATTCAAAAATTTCCCAACGTGAAACATTGTTCTATTTTCCGACTAAAATGATATGTTCAGCGTATGTTTAATGATAATAATACTTATGCGGAAAAAAAAAAAAAAAAAAAAACTTTCCAAAGAAAAATGATGAAACTAAAAACATAAAAATTATAATTATTGGTTCATTTAATGAAAGTTTTTGTCAATCGTACTTCATATGAAAATAGCCTCATATTTTTAGATTTTTGAGGAAGGAACAAAGTTTTGGAGGAAATGTATTAATTAGTGTTGATGGAACACAAGTAAAGAAATTCAGGTCTGGTAGATCTATGATATTTTCGTGAGAAATTCAGTCTGGCTGCTTTTTGTATTTCTTTTGAAAGTTTAACTATTTTACTATTACAGAACTCAGAAAGGGTAGTCAGCAAAACATTTTTTTTTTTTTTTTACTTTTTATTTAAAAAAAAGAAAGTGTTTCAAAAATCTATAATTTCCCAAGTTCACATATATTTAGGGGGGGGGGGAGGCTCGCCTCCCTTAACCCCCCCATCGCGACACCCCTGAGCACGGTTCTAAAGAAAATTTAAAAGAATTTGTGCACCATGAAAATATCGGCACTTTTGACGTACCGCGCAGTGATTACACGGGACAACATCGGCACTTTTGACGTACCGCACAGTTATTACACGGGACAGGTCTTTGCAGCTCCTAAAATTCAGAACACCTGGATAACAACACTATCTGGTATTAAAATCTTTTTATGCCGCAACATATAAGTTGTAACTCGAGTTTTATATAAGATACAAACGAATGATGAATTGCAGACTTTGCGACTGGTTTTGAAAGCTAAATTAAAATTTAACTTTAAAAAACCTATCTCCAGTTTTATTATTAATCATGAAAAGAAAATGGTTAAAAATAATAGTGGATTCTTCTGCTATTCTGGATTTATTTATTTTTTAGGATGGTTGGGTGGGGTTGGGGGGGGGGGGGTATTTATGTTTATTGATCTCGGCCAAAAGTTTGCGATTAGCTAGCTGTTCTGAGCGGTTAGTTGCGTAATTTTCATAACGCACAGTTTTAATTGTTTTGATTTCTCCGTAACCGTGATTACGAAAGCAGGTACTCTGAATCTGCTGTGTGTTTTTAAAATTTGTAAAGGATCTATTTGATCATTATATTTGATCTGGATTAAAAGACCAGAATGACAGACAAAAGGAAGCAAAGGAATCCCCGAAAAGCCAATGTGCCACCAAATAGAATCTGGTGTGCTTTGTTTAAACATTGGATTCCTTTGCCTGTTCGCCGTTCCAGAAGAGCTGTCCGCCGTAAAGCAAGTTTTTACATAAAATAATTCACTATTAATCCCTTTACTAAAAATCCTTTCCATTACTTATGTCTATTTAAATTTGCATTATTCATTTTCCCCTTTAATTAACAGCTAAAAATTCAATTTTATTCCCCCTCCTGGCACTTTTGGCGGCGTTTTGGGTTTGCATTCTGCAAAGATGGTAACCCTGCCGATCCGAATTATATACTGATAATTCTTGCGTATAAAACTCTCTTTCTCTTATGTTCCGGCGCCGAAATTTTCATACGTTTTTATGATTAACTTTCGCTTTTTTATCCATAATTTTTCTCTTTACGTCGGTGACCTACTTATAAGCGATCGACCGAAAATTCGTTTTCGTTTTCGACTCAAAATCTGAATTTCGCCGAAAATTCGTTTTCGGCAAAAATTCGGCCGGACCGAAACTATCTGTATTCCAAAAATCTCGTTTCTTCCTTCGGAAATTTTCAACATGACTCATTGATTTGAGCTGTATCTGCTCAAGTGAGACTGTTTATTTATTACTTTGGAATTCACTCTTTACAGTTATCAGTCATGACTGACCTAAGATGTGATTTTATTTTATATGAAAATAAAAAAGTTTTATCTTTATTGATAATAAATAGGTAGATGTTGGCAGGGCCCGATCATGATTAATTGGGGCCCTGGGCAAAGATAAATTAGGGGGCCCCATTCAAACTGTTGCAACATTATTCAAATAGAACTGAACGTGAGTCATATGTGTAATACATAAACAATATTTTCGCACCTTGATTTTTAAGTAGAAGAAAATTCTTTGCTTCGTCAATTCTAAATTAAGTACCTTAATTAATAAAAATACTCTTTTTTTCTTAATACAGAACAAAACTCTTTTATGTAACTTTAGCAGTTTGTTATGTTACTTGAAGATGAATTTAATAACTCCAACTTATGAAAGAGTGTCAAACACTCTAACATATTAATATGAGCTAATAAAGTTACTTTCTTTTACATCTTTTTAAGTTGTACTACATACAACATAATATCAAATATAAACAGTTTCCCCCCAGGTTTAAAAATGGGCAGGGTGCTTCTTGTAGGAAAAGGGCACTTTTGGATTCCGAAGGGCATGTTTTGGATTCTTAAAGGCACTTTTTTTTAATTTTTAAAGGCATTCTTTTGATTTTTAAAACTACTTTTAATATTTAATAGACAGGACGCTATTTTAAGGACAGCAATGAGTCAATTTTTACTATGCAAGTAAATTTTTTAATAAACAAAGGAGTAAAGGCACTTTTTCCAGCTGGGGCCAACAAGGGTGCTAATGTTTTTCATCAGGAGCAAGAGGGGTGCTATTTTGTAAACGTAAGGGCAGGCAGGGTGCTGCACCCTCCTGAAACTGTCTAGGGGAAACTCTGTATAAAATACATTCTACTTCACAAATAGAAAGTGTTCTTTCAATAAATCTAAAAAGTTGCCAATTTTGGGTTTGTTTTTCATACTTAATTCTAAGTTAAAACTAAAAAACTTTGAATACGGGAAAAAAAATTTATCTCATGACAATTAGAACTGATTATTTTCAACCACTAAAGTTTAGATATGATTTAAGTTCATTGCTAATACAATCTATTAAAATCAAAATATTATTTCTTTTTTAATATTGGTTTGGCTTAGCTTTGCGAAAGCATTGAACTCTATGCGTTCAAAATGAAATTTGTATTTGAAAATTTTCAGAGTTGGAATTGGGAAAAAAAGTAAATATTTTATAAATTAATATATGGATTTGTGGGCCCCTTGAAGTCCGGGGCCCATGGGTAAAGTCCCGATTTGCCCATGCGATAATAAGGGCCAGGATGTTGGTTTATAATTATCTAAAATAATGTTCCCCCCTCCCCGCCCCTTAATGCACATATATTTAAGGTATGATACAAACTATGTAAGTTACACTGTGATACATATTTATCATAATTTTCTAAGTATATGCCTAAGATTATTTCTTCTAGATATTGATTAAATTTGTTCCTTTTATTATAATTCCTTTAGTTATTTTTAAGCTGTGAATTGATAGTAATCACCTAATGCACAGGTATAAGTTATGATACATTAATTGTTTTTGATACATTGTTTAATTATATAATTATTGAGTATAATAGTTTAAAATTTCAGAAATAAATATTTATTATTCATTTATATAACTATATTTTCTCATAATTATTATTTTTTTTCAGTAATATATGTCAGGTATTTTGTCAATCCGAAATCAAACTGTGGACCTTTAGTGTGGTATCACGACACAGTATCCACTAAGATTATATGTATAGATACTTATATATAACGTACAAATCTAAAGTTTTAAGAAAATAAACATTTTATCATTTATCTTTCTTTTTTTATCATAGCCATATATTTTATATATAAATAGGGCTGTTGTCACTAATTTATGTTAATTTATAAGACACAACATCATATCAGGTTACACAACCTTGTAATATTACCTCAATTTTAATCAAATTTAGTAAAGCTTCCTTTTTTTAAATTTATATTAATTTGAAATTACTAGGGGGCTCAGCTCCCTGCTCGCTAATGCTTGCCAACCCCCATGAATTGCTACGCAATTCATATTGGGATCGCTACGCGATCCCAGCTCGCTCGCCACAATTTATGTCAATTCTAGCCAGAATGAGTGCTATCATAAATCATTACAATATATTAAATTTAGAAATATTTTTAATGTATAAAAAAGTAATGGAAAACTTTGTTGAAAATGTAAATAAAAATTACCTTGGAAACAGAATTAATTTAAAACCTTAGTGAAAACACAATAAAAAATATTTTTAGTTGGGCCGCTATGCGATCCTAGCAAGCAACATATGATATTTACAATTATTTTTAATGTATAAAAAGTCATGCAAACCTTTGTCGAAAAATGAAATTTATAAATTTTTGAAATGAAAAGTAATTAATAAAAAAGTAATTGAAAATTTTGTTGAAAATGTAAATAAAAATGCATTTATCAAAAGTTTGGCCCTGTGACTTGTTGATCATCATTGAGAAAGCTAAGCAAACTGGAAATTGACGCCGTTTAAATTTAAATGGCCTGTTAGTGTCAGGTAGGGTCCTTCTCCTTTCATTTTGCCTATAGTATTGAAAATCATGGCTTAAATTAATTTAAAACTATAATAAGACGCTATAAAATATGCTACATATCATGCTATCGAACTGTAAACAAAACATTTTTGCTTGTGTCTAAATACAACCTTGGATCAAAAAGTTGATTCGCTGAAATCTTCACGTCACCGTAAAATGGACCAATAGCAATTGTCATTCATGTATTGCTCAAACGGTCTGCGTTAAAAGAGAGATTCTAACTGGATTTTGATTTGCTGAGTGGGTTGGGAGTTGTGACGGTAACTTAACCACTGAGAATCGTCACCGGGGCTGTTGCCAAATAGCAAGCTACAAATACAGCCTTTTTTAAGTGCTATGTAAGAGAAATATATATATATAGATTGTAATATATTAGACATACATTCCCAGTAAAAAATTTTCATAAATTTCAAAATATTTCCTGCTTTGACTGATAAAAATTTTGATAAACGTGTCCTTTATTTTCTTCTTCACAGCTTAAAAAGTTCTATATGTGCAGGGGTGGGGAAATATATCATTTTACTCGCCACTGGCAAGTGGATTTTCTGACAGGGTGAGGGAATTTTTAGGCAGTCTTTGAAAAACTGCTGTAGAAGATACGCCAAAAAAAAAATCTTTTTTTACTAGTTAGTACTATGTTTACATCGCTACAAGTTACAAAGCTAACTTCTATCCTATATCACACTTTCCCCTGGTGCACACATTTCTAAATTTTATAAGGAAAAAATTGAAAGTGCATTGTAGTAATAGTAATTAACTGTTTTTGCAGCCGCGTACATTTTGTTATTACAATTTTGAATTGTATGTTGCAACTTGCAGGCTGGTAAGATTTTCTGAAAATTCCCCACCTCTGGATTATGTGTCTTTGATAAATGATATACATATTGACTTAGTGAGATATTTTAGATTCAATTATTATAATATATTCTTCCTTTTGAAAACAACCATATAAATCGAGCAAAGCAAAATGGTGTAATTTTAATTTTACCATACAAATTATTTCATATTCTTGCACTGTACATTTTACTCTCATTCACATGCATGCATATCTGTAAGTGTTCAATATATATGTATTCATTCTCTGAAGTGATGCATAAATGAAAAGAAAATATCGGTAGCAGGAAAATTTTATAAACATTTTGTCTACTCAAATCCTTGGAGTTTTTTTCTTAATTGCTCTGCAAAAGAGCAGGGTTAATAAAAAATCATTATTAAAAAAAAAAAAAAAAATGTTTGATTTTAGTCTGATTTTTATTTAAATCAGATTTTTTATTAATATTTATATTATTTGTGTATGTATTTACATACGAGCATGTGTTTATTTTTTCCTGTATAGATTTACACATTTCTAGTAATTTCACTACATTTCCTAGATAAGAATCCAAGATAATTAAAAATTAAAAATTGTTGCAAACAAATTTAGAAGATTCCGTTAAAACTTAAAATTATATTATTCTACTATTAGATTTAAATTGTTATACATGTATCTATGTGTGTTGTGTGTATAAATTTCTAGTTAATTTAAAGTTACTAATTTTTCATTAATGTATTACCCCAATAATATATAAACACATAAATGCAGCAAACAGTGCTAAATGATGTATATGGGTCATTCTCCAAAAAGTGTACAATTCTAGTCACAAATCCTTTCGCAGTATTTGACATCAACATTTTTGAATTAATTTGTTTTTTGTTGAAAGTGAAAGAAGATTATATGTGTTGTGTGCATACATTTTTTATAATTACTTTATATTTTTTATTTCTTAGTACACAGTATATGTGAGATTTCACCTCCATGTTATGTCGCACACCCAATGTTTCTAAGGAAAATGTTTGATTGCTTATTTTATTGAAAGAAAAATAGTTAAATAATTATTTTTCTAGGTAGTACTATTATCTCAAGAGCAAAGTTACTTAGCATAGTAATTTCTTTGCATTTTTGTTTGTTTTCTGAGTATGGAAAGGAGTATCACACACTAAATTCCCACTTCCATGAACCAAACATTAAGTTGCATTTTCATGTTAATAAATGGCAAAATTATCATAAGATTTTGTTTCCCATGATGTTAAAGTTAGCCAGTATGTTTGCTGTTGTTAAATTATAAGTCAGAAATTTGTTTTTATACTCAGGTGTTAGATTTTGTTATAAAAAAATCATGATGTATATGGGTCATTCTCCAAAAAGTGTACAATTCTAGTCACAAATCCTTTCTCAGTATTTGACATCAACATTTTTGAATTAATTTGTTTTTTGTTGAAAGTGAAAGAAGATTAAATGTGTTGTGTGTATACATTTTTTATAATTACTGTATATTTTTTATTTCTTAGTACACAGTATATGTGAGATTTCACCTCCATGTCATGTCGCACACCCAATGTTTCTAAGGGAAATGTTTGATTGCTTATTTTATTGAAAGAAAAATAGTTAAATAATTATTTTACTAGGTAGTACTACTATCTTGAGCAAAGTAACTTAGCATAGTTAATTAATTTCTTTGCATTTTTGTTTGTTTTTTGAGTACGGAAAGGAGTATCACACACTAAATTACCACCTCCATGAACCAAACACTAAGTTGCATTTTCATGTTAATAAATGGCAAAATTATCATCAGATTTTGTTTCCCATGATGTTAAAGTTAGCCAGTATGTTTGCTGTTGTTAGATTATAAGTCGGAAATTTGTTTTTATGCTCAGGTGTTAGATTTTGTTATAAAAAATCAACCATGGTTATTGGAGATTCTTACATCCGTGAACTGTAATTCAAGGTGACTAAATCAACAGTAAGGTATATGCTTATATATTGCTTATGTAATTATATCAACAGATGTTGATTTAAAGAACAAAAGAATAAATTTCTAAAAAAAAAATAAATATGTAGGTTAATATTTAGAACATGTTCATCCTTTCCGGGACTCTCTTAATTTTGAAAATGTATATTTCAGAGAAATATGCTTAACAAGAATTTACAATCACTGTAAATCAAAAAGATAGTTTCAAAACTTTAAAAGAGAAGAATTGAATAACATGTAACAGATGGGTTATGAAAAGAAGCTCTAGATGGGAGATGAATTTTTTGTTTTGTTATTCATTCAAAATAAATTCACTGTGCATTCTTATATAGAATTGCTCCTTAATTATATAATAGAATAAATAGTTTTTTATGCTTTGTCTCACTACACAAACATAACTGTAGCATAAAGTTCATCTCTGTGAATGATGTTAATAAAAAATTGTGTTTCTGAAAAAAAAAAAAAATATATATATATATAGATAGATAGATAGATAGATATATAATGTAGCTGGGCCATTTAATTTATGATTTTTACTTGCACTAAGTGATAAGTTTCTAAAAATGATAACATTTGTCTTGAAAAACAAAAATTTTTTACAGGAAAAATTTGTTTTGAAAATGTACAGTTTTGGGAAAATGACTTATATGTTTATTCCAACTGATTCAGATTCACTAATGTTATCTAACACATTCGTGTGATAGAGTTATGGTGTCAAAAAAGATTAACTTATGTGTATTTGTATCTATGTGTCTGAATATATGTGTTTTGGTGTCTCTATATCCTCTTCAGTCCCTGGGTCCCGAAACGGGAACCTCTGTTCATTTCCTTATAAAACTAAAATGTCAGATTTTTTTACATTTTCACATCACTTCTTTATAGCTGAATGTTTTTTGTATTCAAAGCAAATGAATAAATGGCAACTTCTAAGCTGATTCCCACATAAAATAAATGTTATTTTCATCTGAAATTGCAAAATACCTAGAAATGCCCCAAAAACACTATGACCAAGAAAGTGAGAAATTTTCATATTTAACTTGAAACTTTTTCAATAAAAAATTTTGAGGATTTGTAGATTATTTACTTGTTTAAAGCTCTTAAATTTGTGATTGTGTTAATTTAGGTTACTGGTTATTAAATTGATGTTTTAAGGGGGTTTGTAGTTTTAGATCCATATTTTTTAACCTAAATTACTAAGCGCCTAAGGGATCAATTTCAGAAAATACATTTTTTCTGTCATTTACGATGTCATTTTGTTTGGAAAAAAACAATGAATAAGCATTTGTATTATTATTTTAGCTTCGGAACTGAAGAGGTTAAATATTTAAGCAGCAACATACTATATCTGTATATATATATATATATTTAAATATTTATGTTTAAAGATGTGAATGTTTAAGTGTCACTATACATATGTGTCTACATCTATCTGAATATATATAATTGAAATATTTATATTACATTGATATAAATTAAAGTCACTTTTATTGATTTACTTCAATATATATCGATTTATAATGGTGGACATTAATATAGTTTGATATCTGTAATTATCAGTATGAAGAAATGTTGTAATTTGTTTATATATACCCCCCCCCCCCTCATTTTATAAAGTACATTTAAAATTTAAAACATTAAATTTATTATGTGCATAATAAAAACATACTTTTATATCATAATTGTAACTTAATTGAAATTATTAATTTACTTAATATTTAATAAAATAATTAAAAATAATTATAAACATTATAATATAGATGCTAAGTGATTATTATCGATATTTAGTTGTGCTTTTTTAGTATGATATTGTTGTGTTTTAAGATGATTTAATCGGTTCTAATATTAGAAATAGTTTAAATATGCAATTGTTCTAAAGTTATATCTGGTATTTACATTATTTACAATAGATGATATCACTATAAATTATTTTTATTTCAAGGTGATTGTGTACTTTTAATTTTATGAAGTTCCGCTAGATGGCACCATTAAATAATTATTTATTTAGTTCTAAATAATATTGTTGCCATATTCTTTTTATATTTTATTATTTCCCTGTGTTATTACCCGTTTAATTTTAAATAATTTAATTCTTTTATACTTTAGTAATAATTTATTCCAGGATCCTTTAAATGCATACAATAATTTTTATTATAAAGACTATATATGTTAACTATAATTATTATATTCATTAGAAGTTATGTGTTTTCTGCACAATGTGATGATTTGCAACCATAAGAATTCGATTTTAACCGTACCATTAATTAGGCGGGACTTTTGCTGTGCTAAAATTGATACTAGTTCGAGTTGTAATAAGGTCATTGCAATTCTCTTGCTGGGTATGTCTTTAAATTTAAATGTTTCTATATATTCATATTGTTCATTATTACGGATCTTGCATTGATTAAAATTTTTTTAATACAATTTACCTGTCATGGTAAATTTATGCTTTTTGGTGTGTGGTCGATTGGGTACATTTGTAATCTAATTTTTAGCTTAATGCTGGATTCTATTACAGAAATCGACTATGCTTTTGCTTATATTGGTACTTCATGTACCCTTGAAAAAGTGAAATGCTATATAAGCTTCCGGCTACATCCTTCCATTTGATCTATTATTTGTTTACAATACGTCTTTTACTGGCTCAACATTATTTTGCTGGTTTCTTGTTTCTTATGACTTTAATAGACTATTTTTTCAAAATTTGGTGGTTTTTCATATGTTTATATGGATTAATGGTATGCAATGTGCTAGTGAATTAGTGGATTTTGCTTAATTTGTATTACTTGTATAGGGTTCCATCTGTATTTTGTATAATGTTACAGTTATTTGATGCTTAATTTATTGATTTAATTATCGTAATTTGAAATAGATGATGATTTGTAATTATATTATGGTTATATATATATATATATAAATACAGTATGGAACCATTTATCCAGAAACCAGTTATCCAGAATGATAGTTCTAATTGACTATTTCAAGAAAATGAGCCATACAGTCCCAATTTGATATGCATATTGCTTTAAGCATTACGACATGCATGATATAACTTGATTCCAACAACTAGGATTTGAAATAGAAGCATATCTAGTTTTATATATTGGGCATTTTAATTTTTAAGCATAGGAAAAGGTGAGTTTTTGTTTCCAAGGTATTTCCATAAATTGCCTTCTTTTAAACTTTCATTACTGTCTGATCTTGTATGAACATGTTTCTTTCTGAATAGTATAATAATTAAGATCAAAACACTGCCATAGCCACATATATTCTACAAATCTAATCAAATAGATGTTGGTTTAATGCCCAACCAGTTATTCGGAATACATCTGACCCCAACCATTCTGGATAAATGGTTCTGTACTGTATAAGTATGTGTATGTGTTAGAGATGGGAAATTTAGCTGCTTTTGGTTAACAGGTTACATCGTTCCACACTTGTACAGGTAACAGGTTCCAACAACCTGTTATTTTTATAACATATAACTAATCATGTGTATCCAGTCAACGGATGTTTTAATTAGAAGGGCTTTTAAACAAAATGTTTGGAATAATTTTTTGACATAATTGTAATTCTATTGAGATGAATCAAAATGAGTTTGTGATTAAAAACGTAATTTTTGCAAGACAAAACTTACCTAGTCATGATACTTTGAATTTCAAGTTTTAACAAAATATAAAAAGTAAAAAAAAAAAAAAGGTTTTACCAAAAAAAAAAAAAAAAAATTATTATAAAGAAAAAGTTTTACAAAACAAAAATTTTAAAAAATGTACATTTAACAAAATTATTTACAAGTGAACATGGCTACTTATGTGTGTGTGTGCGTGTGTGTGTGTGTGTGTGTGTGTGTGTGTGTGTGTGTGTGTGTGTGTGTGTGTGTGTGTGTGCGTGCACATGTAAGAAAATAAATACACATATTTAACAATATATTAGAAAGGTTTAGGTATACGTTTTAAATAAGTACTCATATATAAAATAAACAATTTTTCATTAAAAAAGCAAAACAATTTACAGGAAAAGATTTATTTGCAGAACAATACTATCTTGTTAATTCTTCATTATATTTAGTATAAAGTAGTATTGATTAATCTTGATTAATTTCACAATGCCCGTATGCTAAACTGCTTATACCATCTTTAAACAACAATAACGTTTGTCTAACGATGACAAACACTTTTTGTTCTGACTTCATGTAAATAAATTATGGGTATCTTGAGCAATCCTCATTTGTACTTCGAAAAAAGCCGATTGGTTTTTGAGACAGTTCACATAGTCTTCATGTTTGATTTTCTGTCGAACATCATGTGTAGACGCCCTTCACTCGCTTCTGCACTTATATCGGAGATTTCAGAGAGTACATTTTTAATTTCAATCCAACAAACCCAAGGTCTAGATCACCATTTAGCTCATCTTTAAATTTGCCAATCACCTTCTTGTTGATATCTGAGTAGAGTGGAAAGATGCTTCAGATAGCCTGAGAAATTAAATAGGCTTGCATAATGTTAGTTTTATATTATCATAAATATTTTTTGTTCAGAATTAGTTAAAACTTGATTCGCATATTAAAATGCAGCTGATCTGCAAAGTCATATCTTGGTGAAAAGTACTTGCAAAACCTGATTTTAGTGGTTGACTTGTAGGTTTACCATTGAGTTACGTTTGTTATAATTAACAAAATTGAAAAAATTGAAATGTTTTTAATATTTTGTAATGATTACATTTATTTACTATCATTTTAGGTATGCTTTTTATGTAGAATATAAATGGCTACATCAATTGAAGAAGTCAAGACTTTTTATTCTACAAATAACTCTTAATTAACCATCGATAAAAAGTTGTAAAAAAAAAAAAAAAAAATTTTTAAATAAATTTTACAAATTTTAAGTATGAGTCGATTGATTATTTAGCTAACCTAAAAAAAAATATCAACTAACAAAAACATGTATAAAATAATTACTGATTTACTAAAAAGGGTTATTAAAGTTTTATTAAACCCGCTACATATGAATTAGTCTTCAAAACTTAAAACATTTGATGTTAAAAACATGTAACAAGTAAAAATTGAATTTGAAAAATCAAAAAACCCGACTGCATAAAAAGCAAACTAATTAATTATTTCTCATCAATGTGAAACTATTTTTTATATTACTTACCTTTTTTTTTCATACTTGTATTGATGACTTTTAAGTTGTTTAATTGTTAGTTCCTATCTATAAACACTGTTTTGATTAGGCCATTAGATGTCTATTGAAGGTTAGAGTTGCAGTAAAGCTAGAGATCCTACCTACACAACTTCCAGGTTGTGTAATATTTAAACTGAGCTTCTGACTGTAAAATAGTCAATTAAACATCGTCTTCACTTTGAAAGACCTATCCAATGATATGCCACTCAATATGGTGCATAGAAAAAAAATTTCGTCTCTACCGCCGTTTTGTATTTTATGGCCACCATTTTGAATTTATAAAAGCAAAACCTAACTTATAATCATCAGACAGTTAAGACTAATCGATAGAGACCTCATTCATTAAAATCCATCCAGCCATTGGGATGTTTCGAGGGTATAAAGAAATCCGAATACCCAGATACGCGTGAAACACATAACCCTTCTTGGCAGTCAGGTAAAAAGATGTTACATTAACCCCAAGACTTTCAATCTCAAGCATGATCCTTTTAAGGACATATCTTTACTACAACACTGGTTTGAAATTTTACATGTTTTACACTGGTTAGAGTAAAAACATCCCCTTGAAAATGATCAAGTTTGTGATTGAAAGATCTCTGAGTTAATGTAACATCTTTTTACATGTGTTTTTAACATCAATGGTTTTAATTTTTTTAGACCAGTTCATATGTAATGGAATGGTTTTAATAAATTTTAAGCACCTTTTTTATTAAATCAGTATTTATTTCATATATTAACTCAAGGTGAATGTGACATTCGTCTTTTAAACTCTTTTTGAGTTTTTCTATTGTAACAAAAACATTTTTTGCATGGTAGTATTTGTAGAGACAGTTTTGATATGAAGGGTGCATCAAATGCCTAGGCAAGGAGTATGAGACAGCAATAACACACCTAATTGTTGCAGAGAGTTTTAAAAGGTATTATTCTCTACTGGAAATATGCATAATTTATATTTTGAATATGAATGCAAATTTTGAAATATGGGTCTTAGAGGAAAGTTTTTGGAATGTTTAATTAGTAACCAGAAAAAAAAATATAAAATTCTAAATCTCAAATAAATTAACTAAAAGAATTTTATAAAAATTTTCAATTACATTTTAAAATTTTTATTACTGTAAATGTAATCACTAATAGGAGATGATCCCCTTTGACCATCAAGAGTAAAATTTCTCTATATCTTCAAATCTGCAACCCTAAAATCTGCAAATGCCTAAAATCTACACGTACTTGCAGATGTAAACAATGAAACTTTCAGTTCAGATGCAGGGACAAAATTACAGGCTTTTTTATTTTTATATCATTCCATATGTAATTATAGTTATTATGACTGAAGCCATGCTTTTTCATGAAGGAAGTATAAATTTATTTCCGAAAAAAATTGAAGATATTGCTGATGTCACTGGTAATCACAATCTTTTTGCCACATATATTTATGTATTAATCAAACTTCTTTGGTTATTAATTCTGGCTACATCTAAAATAAAACTTCCTTGCTTTAGGATTTTTATGTGAAGTAGGGTACCTTTTATGAGGCAAGTTTCATCGAATAATTCAAGATAAATGTATCTCATCTTTATTATGCATATTTAATTATACACTATTATTTACTTGACCTTTATTTTTATATTTTTTTTAAATTATCTTAATATTTATAATTCAAGTGTTTTTTTTACTTAATTATTTTAATATTTTACTGTATTGTAAACATTCAATATAATTTTGGTTGCATTATTACATTCAAATTACTGTTTAAAAATGTAAACAAAGCAATGACCAGAAATCCACAAAATCCTAAAATCTGCAAAACCTCTGGTCCCAAGCTGTGCAGATTTGAAGGAATCTACTATAATATGAATGAGCTGTAAAAGTACAGTTCTGGAAAAAAAGTAATCACCCCTATTAATTCTGTTGCATATTTTCGAATTAAGATGTGACTGGTATCATTCATTAGTAATAATGTCTGCTAATTAATGCTATATTTAAATTTTGTTTAGAGGTGGTCTATATTTTAGAAATAGTAACAAACTTAACACATTCAATATTAACACACTTTGGATAGCAAATAGGAAGTCATTTGATGAAGTAATTTAGGAATTATGCATGCTTAAAGTTTGGATAAAACACCTAATGCTAAATTCATTTTCAATCATTGCAAAATTTATTACAATGTGGGTAGTTTTTAAAACACAACTCAAAAAGTCCTTCCGGCCAGTGCCGGGAAGAAGAGGTAGCTTTCATATTCCTTATTTTAAAAAAGCCAACTTACATCATTCAAACACATGAAGCTCAATTTAGTGGAAACCGAACATAGGAGATTCAATACTAATTTTTATCAATATAATGAATGAGAATTTCGCGAAATTAGTCAGCTTTATCCAAGCTGCTTTTCTTTAAAGTAACTTATATTTGGCTGCCAAATTCGGCGATTTCTTAAAGTGCCTGCCATTTTAAGACAACATGGTGGATGAGGCTAACCAGTGAACTTGGTCGAGACCTTAGTAATTGCTGTGCACATGCTCACTCGCATCGGAATCGGTTGATATATACGAGTGCTGTCGCATGCAAAAAATCAAATTTTTCAAAATGTCACCCACAATAGAAATTGAAACTGCTATATCTGAGGCATTTTTTACGGTAAAGACAAACAAAAAATGCTCCTGAATCCTTATTTATATCAAGGTCAAATACTTAAGAAAGAAACCTTTTTCAATTTCTAATTTTTTTGCACCTCACTTTAAATATATATCTTTTTTTTTTATTTAATGGCCGCCATTTTGGAACAAGATGGCTGATGAATCTGGCCAGCGAACTTGGTCGAGGTATTGATGTATACTATCCACATGCCTTCTTACATCGAAATAGGCGAATACGTGTGTTATCGCGTGACAAATACAAGATCGTTTCAAAATGTTAGCCATACTAGAAATTCAAAGTGCTATAATTCAACCATTTTTTAAGATATAAACAAAAGAACGAATTTTCAGAAACAAAAACTGCTCCGGAATCTTTGTATCAAGGCCAAACACATAAAAAATTCTTTTTCATTTTCCAATTTTTTAATACCTCATTTTAAATTTTAAATTTAATTTCTTTTTAAATGGCAACCCTTTTGAAACAAGATGGCGAATGAAGCTGGCCAACAAATTCTGTCGAGACATTGGTATGTACTATGTACAGAGCAAGTTACATCCAAATCGGTTCATAAATACGCCTGTTATCGCGTGACAAAAATCAGGTCGTTTTAAAATGTCAGCCACAATAGAAATTCAAAATGCTATTACTCAGCCATTTTTTTAGATATAGACGAAACAAAAACTGTTCCAGAATCTTTGTATTAAGGTCAAACACATACGAAAAAAATCTTTTTCATTTTTCAATTCGATTGGCATCTCATTTTAATTTTTTTATTTTTTAAATTTTTTAAATGGCCGCCATTTTGAAATAAGATGGCGGATGAAGCTGGCCAACGAACTCGTTCGATATATTTGTATGCACTATGTACACACCAAGGTACATCCAAATCGGTTCATAAATACGCCTGTTATTACGTGACAAAAATCAGGACGTTTCAAAATGCCAGCCACGCTAGAAATTCAAAATGCTATAACTCAGCCATTTCTTAAGATATAGACGAAAAAAAACTGCTCCCGAATCTTTTTATCAAGGCCAAACACATAAGAAGAAAATATTTTTTCAATTTTCAATTTTTTGGTACCACATTTCAAATTTAAATTTTCCTTAAAAATTTAAATGGCCGCCATTTTTAAACAAGATGGCGGATGAAGCTGGCCAACAAACCCGGTCAAGACTTTGGTATGTACTATGTATAAACGACATTTTTTAAGATATAGACAAAACAAAAACTGCTCCGAAATCTTTGTATAAAGGTCAAATACATAAGAAAAAAATATTTTTCCATTTTCTATTTTTTGGTACCACATTTCAAATTTTAAATTTTTTTTAAAATTTTAAATGGCCGCCATTTTGAAACAAAATGGCGGATGAAGCTGGCCAACAAACTCGGTCCAGACATTGGTATGTACTATGTACACACCGAATTACATCGAAATCGGTTTATAATTACGAGAGTTACAGTGTGACATAGGTCAGATATATATATATATATATATATAATTATAAATAATTATATATATATATAATTATTTATTATATTTCATATTTTTCTTTTCATGTTATACTGAATATGAAATTAAAATAGTGTCCATAAATAAGAAAATGACATGTAATCCATAATACTCCATAATCTGTACAACCTTTGGTCCCAACTTGTGCGGATTAAAGAACTTTGTCTGTATTACAATAAAATTTTTGAAGATGAGTAATGTTATGCGTGATTTAGTTGAGGCATTTTTGGACCATGTTTATAAAGTAAATTTAACAATGTATGGAATGATCTATATTATGCAAAAATTTATGATCTGCACAATTCCTGGTAACAAGGAATAAGGAATGCATTATAAAGGTACTCTACTATATTTAGATATGTTTCAGACATATTTGACCAAGTTTACAAGGCAAGTTCGATAATGTATGAAATGTGATTTATATAACACAAAATTCTATATAATACACAACCTTGCATTTTTAGATTTGCATTATAAAGACCATTTACTGTATTTTTCCATTACACACAAATTTTTTGAGTCTGTTCTTATAATAGGGTAAAAGATAGATAAATATTTTGATTGCTAATACCCCCCCCCCCCCCCTCCACATACTTTCTAATTTATTCCAAATATTTTTGTTTTTTTACTTCAATTAAATCATATATTTGGTACCTGAAATCCATCTCAAGAAACACATGAATTACTTTTTGGCTACCACTATATCTGAATAACAATCTGTTATAATTTTTTATTGAAAATGTGATAGACATCTGCCTTGAAGTTTATTGTTTGGAAATAGTGGTAGCCAAAAGAGTGACCAGTGGGCCTCCTGCAATATTTATATACTCATATCTATAAGAGTAGTAATTTTCCAACTGGGCGAAAAGTGTCCGGGCCAGGATTTGAACCAGGAATGTTTTGACTGAAGCTGCCAATGTTCCGCCATCTGAGTATCCTCAACGAACCTGGAGGACCTAGTTCATCCAGCTAACCTTATTGATCATAGCATCTGGTCTGATATATGAATCAACTCAACAGAATAAATCACAGGTTATGAAACTCCAGTAAATGCTGGATACATAATTACACTAGATTAATTTTAACGCAATTATTCAAATTTGTAAATAATTCATAAGAGTAGTCATAGACATTTTTCGCCCAGTTGGAAAATTACCACTTTTATGAATTATTTACCAATTTGAATAATTGTGTTAAAATTAATCAAGTAATTACTACTCTTATGAATTATTTACCAATTTGAATAATTGTGTTAAAATTAATCTAGTGTAATTATGTATCCAGTGTTTACTGGAGTACCAGAATCTGCGATTTATTCTGTTGAGCTTATTCATATATCATACCAGATCAATAAGGTTAGCTGGGTGAACTAGGTCCTCCAGATTCATCGGGAATAGCTCAGATGGCAGAGCATTGCCAGCTTCAGCCAAGGCATCCCTGGTTCGAATCCTGGCCCAGATATTTTTCATCCAGTTGGAAAAGTACTACTCTTATGAATTATTTACCAATTTGAAATTAATCTAGTACACTAATGTCTCTTTGATTCTTTCATGGAAAGTGAGGCCTAAAAGTAACAATTAAAATTACTGGTATTTGTCAAATTTTGAAACAATTAAATTTTGAAAACTGAGTATTTTTAGTTAAGTTATTGCTTTTCTCTCAATTTTCAGAAATAATGAAAAATAAGTACAGTCAATTCTGTGAAATTCGCACACTTAGGGACCAAGGGTTTTGTGAATTATACATTTTTGCGGATTATAGATCATCCCTTTGTTTACAGTTTATTTTTTAAAGTCTGACTATAAATTAGGAATAACTGCACAAAAATTACAATGGAACAGAAAAACATAATGTAACACTGGCTGATTATATTTAATAAGTAAGATTAAAGAAAATTTAAATCATATAAAATACAAATTTTAAACATTGACACAACACAATAGTAGTTTTTTTTTTTTTCCCAAGTCTATGAACACTTATTACTTCTTCCACAAAGATAAAATTTTGTTACTCAGGAAGATTTAAATATTTATATCCAATTTATATTTAAATATTAATTCATTGGAAAATTGATTACTGAAAATATATATATACTAAATTTAACTTTGAGTTAAATTGTTAATGACAATTTTCATTGTTTACATTCCAAAGCGTAGTGCGGATAATAGACGTTTGCGGATTATACATCGGCAGATTTCACAGAGTTGACTGTATATAAAAAGTAATAAATTATATATTACAAAACAATAATTCTTAATGCAATCATATCCTATGCTTAGATAGTATAGATAATTGTAACGAATATGGTTATTGGGGCATTAACTGCTGTTTAACAAATATTTGTGTTTAATATTTTGCGTTAAAGATTTCCAAACTTTTAGTTTATTATACAGAACAAGTTCAGAACAGCATGGTTTTAAAATAAAATTCAAATAAACAGGGTTGCTACACTACATGGAATAGTCAGAGAATTTTAAAGTTGCCCAAATATGCCGGGGAATTTCAATATTTTTATCCAAAATCTGGAGAAGTCGGGGAATTGAACAAAATTTTATTGCAATCTTCAAATAAGTGAGATCTTTGGACCACCAGAGGTGTGAATCTTTTGCAGATTCCATAATTATTTTTAAAAAGAAAATACATCTAAGTTATCCTCCTTAAATTCCCGCTCACCACTACCACAACTGCAGCACTTAATTTACATAATTTACAAATTTTGAGATGCAGTAATGTACATTTTTAAAAGTTTTTATACAGTATTTTTTTTTTTTTTTTTTTTTTTGAAGTAACGATAAATAATTGATCATATTGAAATATCTGCCTCCTGTTAAAAATAAAATTTATTGGACTTTAGTGATTTTGTGGTGCTTTTGCTGAAATGAATGGAAGCTCAGTGCACAAATATTGAACAGCAAGATTTTACAGCTTGGAGAAAACTTTCAAATAAAGTTTGAAATGATCATAAGTTATTAAAAAGAGCAATTCCTATTGTAGTGTTGAGAGCAAGTTTTGGGGTAGAATTCAGAAAAGGAACTATTTAAGGGTGTATTCCAATCCAAACTGCTTATTTTCTGATTTATTTTTAAATTTATTTTTGCTCTCAAACGCATGAAACTGGCAAATTCTCTTATTTAGAAACTACATAATCTGCCGTGCTTGTCGATTTTTTGATAAATGCAGAAAATATTGCGAAAAAGGCTGTCAAAGTTGGCATTTTGAACCAAATTTTCTGAAGTGGGAGATCTGGGAGATGAAAAACATGATCATACTGAGTAAATAATTGTTTAAAAATAAAATTCTAATTAACTGAGTGAAAAATGAAGTCACAAGGCCTCTTATACATCTCTTCAAAAAATCACCTCAGCAAGTTTCATGTTTTTACTTTTAAAAATGAGTCTGAAAATGTCTCAGAAAATTTCAAGCTGTTAGGGGTGGGAAAATATTTTTTCGAATACACCCTTAATCAATATCATCTGTATTTATAAAATTTTTGTGTTATCAAGTGATACAATATTTTATCCCTGTGTTCAATATACCTTATACCACTAGACTGCAATTTTCTTAAAATGCACCGGAGAAAGGCAGAAAATTTCATTCTTCTGTTTTTGTCACAACTCCGAATAAATTAGTACAATTGAGTTTGTTTACATGCATGGTGTTGACTCTAAGCCGCTTTAGCAGGGCACAGTGCCCGGTGGCCATTTTTATTTCTTTTTTGTGCCCGCCAGCTCTTTTAAAACCTTCCGATGTGCCCGGTGGCAATTCAATTGATCCCGGGAAACTACTGCAAATTCCAGGGATTCTAAACAAACCAGTTCAAAATATTTTTTTCGAACAAGGTACAATTGTACCTTAAGTGGGCACTGAAGTGTGCCCTTTTTGAAAAAAATTTGCCCCTTTTTTAGAATAGTGTTCCCTTTTTGAAAAAATGTACCCCTTTTTTAGAATAGTGTTCCCTTTTTAAAAAATTCCTGCCCGGCAGCCTCTTTTTTTTTTAGAGTCAACAATAATGCAATCAAATAGCAAGAAACATTGAACATTCAAAATTCAAACTACTCTATTACACAAACATTACTGAAATATATGAAGGTATGTCTGTTACATAAATTTTTACCATTTTAAGTGTTGCGAGTAAGCTTAATACAGTTTAATTTTCATAATTTAAAACTATAAATGCATATTTTGGAAAACTTGTTTCTCAGTAGTATTACATTGTGATAAACTTCATTACTCATATATGTTTATAGTTATGTTTAACTATTTGTACAATGTTTTTTGCATTAGCTGTGCAAATACAAAGTGAAGCCTAAAGTGATAATGTATGATTTTAGACATTTTTTTTAAGGAAAAACATAATTTTTAAAATGAAAAATTGATTTTTTTTTTCAATAATTTCAACATATTTCATCTAATTTTTGAAAAGTTCAAACTTTTAGTTTATTTCATAGCATAAGTTCAAGACATAGTGGGTTTAAAATAAAATTCAAATACATTTAACAGACAGTTGCTAGTTTGTTAGACAGTTAGACTAGTTTGTTTACATACAATCTAATGAGGACAATTGACGAGTTGGAAATGACACACTTAAAATTCAAAATATTGCTTTTAAATTAATGTTAAATAAAATATGATATCAAAGCATGTCTGTTATATAAATTTTTACTATTTTAACCCTTAAATGCCTGATTTTTCAAAAATCATTGTAATAATGTTTTTCCGCTTTCATTTTTTAAATAAATCATGGGAAAAATACTTAAAAAAATCATATTTTGTTTTAAGTATGATTTACAGCTAAAAAACAGTTTGTTACTAATTGGCAATACTGGTGTTAAATTGAAAAAATAATTTCCCTTGATAAAATTCTATAACATTAAACACACAAGAATTTTAGGAACTATAATAAGAAATAAATTTGACTTGTTCACTGCAGGTCAAAATAGGGTATTTTGCAAGCTTCCAAACAAAACAAAAGGAACAAGTAGCTACATTTGAAAAAATAAATTTATCTTTATTCTTAAACAGCACAAGTTTTGCCATCTAAATGTTAAAAATCGATTTAATAATATTTTCAGAATGTATTTTATTGGCAACATTAGGCATTATAGCTTCAATATTATTCTAATAGTATTTTAGAGCCTAAATTGGGTATGTTGCCGAAAAGCAACACCAGGCATTTAAGGGTTAAGTGTTATGGGTAAGCTCAGTATAGATTCACATTCAATAGTAAAAACTTAAAATGCATATTTTGAAAAAATATATATTTTATTAGTTTTACTTCATTACTCAGATATAAATATAGATATGCTTGTGAAACTTTTCAGTATATTTTTTTGCATTTGTAGCTGCACAATGAGCAAAAAGTGAGGCTTAAAATGATAATGTGTGATTTTACTGACAAAAGTGAGGTGGGGGGGAATTTTTTTTGACAATTTCAAAATAGTTCGTTTAATTTTTGAGAATTTGAAACTGAAAGTTTGAAAACTTTGTTTATTTTGCAATATACATACATTTAATGTCTGAATTTGAAACTTTCAAGACTAAATAAAATAAGACAGACAGTTTAAGATAAAATTTATAAAAAGTTTAAAATACTAAAAACATTAAAAGTACATTTGGTAGACATTTCGCCAAGCAACCAGAAAGCCTCATTAGTACAATTTAACCATTGTGAAACAAACAATTGTTTTACAGTGGTTAGATTGTACTGATGAGGCCTTACAGTTGCTTGGCAAAATGTCTACTAAATGTATTTTTAATTTTTTTAGTATTTTAAACTGTATTCAAGTCTATCTTATTTTATTTTTTTTTATTTGATCTTTCAGTTTATTGCATAGCATAATTTAAAATTCAAATTCTTTTAGTAGAATTGAGTTTGTTTACACACAGTCTAGCATGAACAGCCTACCAGCAGGAAAGCATACTATCAAGGCATGTCTGCTGCATAAATTGTTACTATTTTAATTGATGTGAGACAGTTTAATTATCAAAAGTAAAAGCTTGTTTCTCAGTAGTTTAGCTTTGCACTAAAGTTCTTTACTCAGATATGTTTATAGATATACTTATGAAATTTTTGCACATTCTATTTTTTTATTTGCTGCTGTGCAATCTGCTAACAGTGAAACTGAAAGTGATAAAATGGGATTTTACATTTTCTAAGAAACAAAAACAAGAATTTTTAAATGAAAACCCCATTTCTTCTAGACAACTTCAACATATTTCATCCATTTCTTTAATTTATTTTTCAAACTTTCAGTTGATTGTACAACAGGAGTTCAAAACAACATGGTTTTACATAAAATTCAATTTTTTGTTTTAATTGAGTGAAATATGTTAAAAAATTGAGTGCATATGAAAACATGAAATTATAAATGTATCTAAAAGTACTTGCCCTGCTTATCTTAAAACTTGACTATGAAAATAATATTTAATATCATATAAATACTTGAAAAATAATAGTGAGATAAATAGCTTCTTTAGTTAAATTTATTGAATGTTTATTTACAATGTATAATGATCGTATGTCAAGAGATATTGATGTAGTGGATTTTACTCTCTTTTTGCATCATAAAATTGTTTATAATAAGATTCAATCAAAAGTTACCTTTCAAACTAAAATTACCTGCAATGTTTCTGGCTTTACGGTATTTCTAAAATGAATTTTTTGAAGAAACCAAACTAAATATCCTTTCACAGGCAGAGTTACTGTGAGTAAATGTTAACACCCCAAGCATTAATCTTTAAAAAAGTTTTTGATACTAGATATTATCTTAGAGCATTGTCCACTGCCTATCTGATCTTTTTTACTATTGAAATATTTGACAAGAACCACAGAAAATCTGGAGCCAAATGTCATTTATTTTTAAAAACACAAGGTTTTGATTTGCATGAAAAGCTTCTGCAGAATCAACATGAGAATTTGAGAGTTGTCCCATATTATTTATCATAACTGTTGCAGAAACATTTCAATAGCACTGTTTGAGCTTGGAAACATCACTAACTCTTATTATTTTTTGTAAATTCACACTTTCCTTCTCAAAAATAACATTCACAACATAGAATTTGGTATATACAGTGAAACTTCTTTTAAAGGCCACCCCTAATCAAGGGCCACCTCTATTAAGGGCCAATATTTTTAGGAATGAAAAATTTTCCCATAGACAATGTTAAATTTACTCCTATTTGGGGCCGCACCTACCCCTCATAAAGGCCATTTTTTTCACATGTGCCTTAAATCCTAAACATGTGTATTGAATTCCTGAACCACAAGATAAGAGTTCAGCAAACAATTGCACTTGCATCAAAGAAGGCAGGGAGAGATGGGGGAGAATTTAGTAACACAATGAAGGACCACAAACGTTTCCACAAGTGAGACAAACAGGTGTTCCTCACACTTTGTTTGACCTTTCAACCTGTAGGGTTTGGGTTGGAAGAGAAACTTGACCCTTTGTTGTGGGCACACAAAGGATAACAGGTTATCTAGAAAAATTGATTCCACATTTACTAAAACTGTGAATGCATATTGAAGTGCAATTTTTACACCTGTCAGGAAACGCTAACAGAAATAAATGAACTAATATATCATTCTAAGGCATTAATAAATGATGCAAATTTAAGTAATTTGTTCCATAAAGTAAAGGAATCATTAGAAATCAAAATTATATGCGAAAAAATTATGAAAAGTAAACAAACTTCAAAAGAAAATTTTTTCAATCATATATAGAGTTTGAAAATTTTAATAAACAATTTTTTCATCTTTATAGGTTTTGATTTCCTTACTTTAGTTGTTTTTTTTTTTTTTTTGTCACCCCTATTCAAAGGCCACCCCTCATAAGGGCCAATTTTCAATGGAATGGCAGATGGCCCTTACAGAGAGGTATTTCTTTTCTTGTAAGAATCTCATTTTCTAGTGTAACCATTTCCAGTGGAAAACATTTGCTTTAAAGCTTTATGAACAGAAAGTACTTTTTCTTTTCTTCTATCTTAGTTTATACCAAAGATTTCTGATAGTATTTATTGTTCAGAAAACAAGATATGAGCAGCATAACGATATTTAAACACCAATAATTCTTGATTTATTTCTGAAAAGAGCTTTGAACTTTTGTAATTTGAAAACAAACCATTAGAAGAAAATATAGTATTTGTCGCAAAAATCTAGAGTATAAACAAAACTAATCCCTTGAAATGGCTTCTGTCCCTGCCGGCGAAGACACTCACGAGCTAATGCTAATCCTATGGGGAGGGATATTTCTAATATCTCGTTTGCATTTCGACATTTTTAAATTTTTTTTTTTTTTTTTTTTTTTTTTGCATTGGATAGTCGAGATCCGTCTCTACATCGCACTTTTTTTTTACTTGTTCGATTTTGGTTGTATATATTTTTTAGAATGACACTTTCGTTTTCAGAACTGGTTTTAAAAGTGAAAGTAACCTTATAAAAAATATCTGCGACCAAAATCGAAAAAGTAAAAAAGGTGCGATGTAGAGACGGACCTCGGCTATCCAATGCAAAAAAAAGTTATTTAAAAATGTCGAAATGCAAACGAGATATTAGATAAATCCCTCCCCATAGGATTAGCATTAGTTCATGAGTGTCTTCGCTGGCAGGGACAGGAGTATTAAGGGGGCTGGTCACTCAGCTTCCGATTTCCTCTCACTAATGTAAAGTCTATGGGCATTGGATGCATTCGTATATTTAAAATATCTCCTCGGGAAATTAATATTTTTAACTTCTATTTTTTGTATACACTTCCTAAAAGATGTTTTTTTTTCCTTAGTTCTCCAAATATTTCTAAAGTATAGACTTTTATATAAAGTGTTAAAATCTTACTCACAGCTCGCCCGCTTTTAACACATGAAATATTAAATTCAGCATAGATTTTAGAAATATTTTGAAAACTAAGAGACATCCTTAAGAAGAGTACACAGAAAAAATATGTTAAAAATATGAATTTCCCGAGAAGATATTTTAAATATAAGAATGCATCAAAAGCCCATAGACTTAACATTACGGAGGAGAATTCTGAAGCCGAGTGACTAGCCCCCTTGGAACTTACGGACAGTATTCACGTGATATTGCGGTAGTACATGATGTACATGCTGACTCCTATAATACTCCTCCACGCTACCTCATGCCTTAGTATAATCACCCCAAATGCTTGGTGACACTCAGATCTGGATGCATTACTTAGTGTCTGTCTTATTGCATGAGATGGTGAGTGAACTTAGTTACTTAATCGCATCAAAGCAAAACTTTTTCTCCTCTTTTGCAGTTAGGATTTTATCACCCATGAGAATGTTTGTACTAAATATATCTGATTTGAAGAACAGTGACCAAATTATAAGTTGTGAACCTTGATGTTTACATTTGATCAAGTTGGTAGTAATTTGTTAAATTCTTCAATCCTGATTCAACCCCTCTAAACTTTTGTGGATACTTTATACCACCTCTCTTCATTTATATGGAATATAAATATCCTAAATTCATTCCTTGACTGGTTAGAATAATTTTATCTTGAACAATCATCCATTTTTAGGGATTTTATAACACGATACTCATTCAAACACTTCTAGCTTTATAGACAGTACTAATCATTAAAGGGATATGCTTAATGAGTCAGACTGTAGGGGAGAGTGGGGTGGAATGGAACAGTAAGTTTTTCTCTTTATGTATCATTCTAATCATTTCATCAATCACACATTAGATGAAGCAATGGTACCCCAAGCTTCAGTGAAAAAAGTAGCTGATCTGCATAAGCCTTCGATTATATTTAAAAAAAAAAAAAGGATTATTTCAAGAATCAAAAGTAAGTTTGCTTCATATACTTTTTATGCTTTTTTGCGTATTAATGACTTGTTTATGCGTATATGTAATAGTTTCCTCATTTATGGAACGTTATACTGTATATTATCCCTAATTTAAACTGTGCTTAAAAGCAGCATTTTTGTTTATACAAGAAGTTTAACATAAAAGAAGGTAGAGGGATGAATGGGACATGCCAGCAAAGGGAGGAATGGGACATGTCTAATTCCTTCTTTTTAATAAGATGAATGTAAATTGCTAATATGCAAATATTTTTCGAGGGTTGTATATTAATTATAACATTATAAATAAATTCATTTACTTCAAAATGTAAATAAATTAAACTGATGACTTTTTAATGTCATCTCTGAATGACAATCCTGAATTTTCCTTCCAGTGATGAAGGTAGATATTGTAGAACAGACATTATGAACCTACAATCTTTGTTAGACTGTATATATAGCCAACACTAGACAATTTGTGCCTTATCATACATTGTTTTATAGCTATTCCATACCTCCCTGTTAGTGGGGATGTATGGGACACATTTTGAAATTTACAATTTCTTTATTTATGAAATTGTTTCTGCAAATTATGTTTCTATATTGTTCAAAGACATTAGAAAGTGTTTCATTTTGTATTCTATTTATCGAAATTTTTGTTTTTGTGTCAAACAAAGTTGATTTTCTTATTTTTGTAAAAAGTGTCCCATTCCTCCCTACTCGCCCCTATTAAAGAAGCCCTAACCACAGCTGATCATACCAGCCCAGGTACTAAAAAATCATGTGACATCCATTAGTTATGCTAAAATCAATATAGCGGCTTTGAGCAGTTTCTGTTGCATGTGCATTTCTGCTAGATTTTATATAGAAAAACATTTAAGGGGCTTTCCACAAATGATGTCACGCTTGGAGGGGGGGGGGGGGGTCGTGAAATTATGACAGTTTGTGACAAGGGGTAAGAAGAAATGTGATATCACACATTTTGGTTAAAATAAAAGCATTGAAAATCAGCTGATTAAATTTTGAAGTTATTTTGAAGTTAAAGTATTTTGTGTTTATAAAGTAGACTTAAAGCCAAATATATTAAAGTCCATTTCAAATTCCAAAATACGACTGTTTTCAACTGCTCTTTCGTATTAATATTTTATTACTATTGTATATTAATTATGTTTTTGTTATAAACCTTAATCTTATTTCATACAAAATAAGTACACGAATCACTTTTATTGTTATGCTCACAAATGTCGTTAAAACACATAGTTAAAAATAAAGTTTGAAATATGATCTATAACGTAGTGCTTTGTTTCTGAACTGCAAATATATGTTTATGTAATATAGCGTGACATGTGACAGGGGGGGGAGGGGGGGGGTATGGTGAAGTGTGACAAAGATTGGGAGGGGGCTCAAAAATATTGGAAAAAAAGTGTGACATCATTTATGGACCGCCCCTAATATTATACTTTTTATTGTGTGAAAATTCTTTGTTTTATAAGGCCGCTTCACTGAAACTCCCCGATCGCGAAATCCCATGTTAACCTATGGGAAAACTTCGAAGCGATATGACTCATTAGTCATTACGTAATATAATTATTAAAATACTGTTTTCACTGCACAGATTTTCAATTTCGTACTGGAGGAGCAAAGAAGAGAGTGGAGTATCATAAATTCCAGGAAAGGGGAAATTTTGGATGATTGATTAAAATATGATGTAATGGTATTTAAAATAACCAGGACAAAATAATATTAAAAAATGGTGCAAGCTTTTTAAAATATAAAACATAAAAATTTTAAAGATGAAATTCGTATGTTGGTGAAAACCAATGTTTTCTGCTTAAAAACTCTTAACGATAAAAGTACGAAGTTCAGTTGTATATAAAAAATTAATATAAAAATAATATTCATTATAAGAAAATCTTTATTTCAGGTTTTATTTTTTTTTATCTACTAAATATAAATTTTTCTAATTTGTTCGAATGTTATGAATGAAATAAAAGAATATTACTAAGCTTGAAAAAAAGCCTTTTTTTATATTTGAATTTTATGTATTGTGAAATGAAAAGAATTTAAATATCAAAAACTCTTTGCTTGAAAGCAATGTAATAAATGTAAACCACAATAAAATATTTTTTTACCCACTTGATAATATTTCTGAAGAAAAAAATTAATAAAACGCTCTTTGCTGCTGCAACGGAATGGGGCTGCTATGTGCTTATACGTAGGGCTCCTTTAATATTCATTCTTCCTTATTAAATTGTTTCCTTTTTTAAATTTTTAATAAGGGATGATTTTACATGCGACTAAATCGTAAAAACTGGATAGTTAAAATACGAAACTTATTGCTTGGAATATTAGCATTTGAAGTTTTTTTTTTTTTTTTATTAATAACAAATTATCATGATTTCATAGTGAAAGTAATAAACATAGACCAATACATGTGAATATATATATATACTCACATTAAATCGAATTTAGTATTACTTCAATTTATATTGTCTTTCTTAAATATGCATGTAAAATATATAAATAAACATTAATTGATGAAAATAATTTTATAATTCTAATATAGCATTATACAAAAGCATAACTGCGTGTAACTATTTTATCTTTTAATATACCACATAATTAAATGCCTTAATTATTTATTCTTATATTTTTGCATGAGATTAAGTAACTAAATTCTCCCCACCTTATATGATAAGACTCCAAGTCAGGCGTCCGTTTGAGAAATTAAATGGAATCGTGAGTCAGCCCCCATTACAGGAGTCTTACTTATACGTATGACATCACAAACAAGAAGGGATGTAATATATTGTGCGTAGCATTCGATTCAGTACCACGCCAACCGTTGCTTTCGCGCCAAAGTGCTGAAAACGCGACTGAAAAAGTGAACGGGATCACCCAGGCCGGTATGATCAGCTGTGTGTAATCACGTGGTGGAAAAGCGACGAGCTCGTTTGTTTTCATGTAGCATCACTTGCTGTAGGTTTCCCCCCAGATATGAAAAGGGGCACAAGAAGGTGTTGGCTGGGTGTTGCTTGTAGAAGAAAGGGCACATTTTTATTTCTAAAGGGGATTGTTAAATTGTGAAATTTACTTGTTTAGGTCATTTTTTCACTTTCTTCTGTCTTTACAAGAAGAAAGTATTGGATTGGTAAAAATTTTCGATTCCAGGTTTTCGATGGATTCACACGTTTTAGGGGTCAGAGATCCCGAAAAACATGTTTTTACAAAATATCTGTCAGATTCTGTCTGTCTGTCTGTATGTGACACAGATTTTGTGGGCGATCTATCTCAAAAACTAATGAACGGAATTTAATAAAACTTTAGATTCAGTTAGTCCTTGATATAAATTGGTGCTGATTACTTTTTAGTGTAAATCCTCCAGCAGGTGGCGCTGCTATGCTGCATTTTTCACGATTTCCGCAATAGCTGTAGCTAAAGAACTAATGCACGAATTTTCAAAAAACTTCAAATTCAGTTAGTCCCTGATATAAATAGTGCTGTTTAGATTCTGGTGTAAATTTTCCAACAGGTGCCACCGCTATGCTGCATTTTTCATGATTTCCGAAATAGCTGTATCTGAAGAACTAATGCGTGAATTTTCATAAACTTCAGATTCAGTTAGTTCCTGATATAAATTGGTCCTGGTTAGTTTTTGATGTAAATCGCCCAACAGTGGCGCTGTTATGTAGATTTTTTTACGATTTCCACAATAGCTCTATCTCAAAAATTAATGCACGGATTTTCATCAAACTTCAGATTCAGTTTGAAGTTGCCTAAATTGTTGCTAATTAGATGTTGGTGTAAATCATCTAACCGGCTATGCTGCATTTTTCAGGAAATATTAACATGCATCATATAGAAGAAAGTTTTGGGATTGCCACATCCGACTAGTTTATATTTTAAAAGTCACTTTTAATATTTGAAATTCAGGATACGCTTTTCAAGACAACAATGAGGAAATCTTTACGATGCAAAGAAATTATTTTAAACGATAAAGAGTAAGGGTTTTTTTTAAGGGGCAAGGAGGGTGCTATTTTCTAAATCAAAGGGCAGGAAGGGCGCACCACCACCCTGAAACTGTCTAGGGGAAACTCTGCTACTGCAACAAAAATACATGTAAATGTATGTCTAACAAGGATCGATGCAGGATTTTTTTTTATCTCGAGGCCCATTTTGTTAAAAGTAAAAGTTATTTTTGTGATTTTTTTTTTAATTTTTTTTATATTTTTTTGAAAAATGCATTTTATAACAAAAGTTGAAGTCCAGTTACTCAAATTTCTACCAAGTATTAATAATAAGTTCTTTAAGTTCTCTTTCTGAAGTTTTCTTTTCTGGTGAACTTGTTTTGTTTACAAAATGTACATTTTAAAATCTAACAAAATAAAAATAATTAAGGAAGAATATGCTTTTATGAAATGGGATTTTGTGAAGAGAGCCTATTTTATTTAGAAGAATTTTATGAAGGGGCCCAAAACAGGCCCAAAGTTTTGCTTGGATCGACCCCTGCATAAAATACTTTAGATTTATTTTGATCGAATTACTATTCAATAAATACATATTAGAAAATTCATTATACTTATTAATTAAAATTAAAGAAAAAAACCATTATGAAGAGTAAAATAGCATCGAAAAAGAGAAAATGTACACAAATTGCTGAAGAATATCTAAATATCTTTAAATACAAACTTGTTTAGTACAAACTTGAATGACATCCAATTAACTCTATCTACTGATGGTACTAAAAGTACCATTAAAATAACTTGTATAAAATTCATTTAATGCATCGATTAGTTGTAATGCAGTTTAGAATGAGTTATAGATACATTACTTTAACTTGTTCCAAAAGCATTATTGGTTACACAAAACAAAAATATTTTTAAAAGGATGATATCTTTTGCCTTTGCATATTTTTAGCTTCGTTGGGGGGGGGGATTTTTTAATTCGGAAATATTTCTATTGTAAGAACATTACATTTGTACATTTCCTAATTCCACAAAATACTAAGAAAATATTTAAAATAAAAGATTTGAGTGGGGTTATAAATATTGCACAAAATCACTATAAAATCGCTGCTCAACAAATCGAAACTTTCTTATACATTTTCTGACTAATTTTTAACTTGTTAAGGCATAAAATTGGCTGGCCTGACTATTGAAGGGATTCGGAATCTAATAGAGCTTTCCATTTTTGATAAATTACTTATCGAGATATAAGCGATTCCTGTCACGTGACTGCATATTTTTCTCCTTTCCCGTGCTATCGCTTCCGGAAATTAGATTCAAAACGCTGACTTTGACAGTATTTTCTCAAAGATATATTGCATTTATCAAAAACTGGATTACGTCATTCGTCTACATAGTTTCCGTAAAAGAACAGCTGCCAATCTTACGCGTTTCCGAAAAGAAATTATTTCAGAAATGTGTCAGAATGTAGCTCCTTTAAATGTGAGAAAAGCTAATAAATGGCAGAAATATTTTCACGAATCTACTTTTTTATTGTACAGCTTCAAAAGTTATCAGGATTTTAACCCTACGTTTTTTCTTTCATTCTAAACTACATTAATTTTTTAACGAATCCTTATTTGAATGTTGAAACGTCTAGGACTCTAAGTAATCATTAATGTTGCTATTGTGTATTTTCCGTTTTGCGTAATTTTAAAATATGCCATATACATGTATGCACTATTCTTTGAAAGAATCTTAATTGTATGTTAAGAAAAATCTGAATTTTTTGTAGAAATTGAGTCGGGCCGGATCGGGCCTGATTTAATTGATTTTCCCACGGGCGGGGCCTGTTTTGACTGATTTTTGTACGGGCCGAACCGTGAACCGTGAAAATATAAACTTGCCGGGCCTGGAAAATCTGGCCCGTGCAGACTTCTAGCCTGTTCCCGAAAAGGCCTAAAACTCGATATTAAGGGTGTTCTCAAATCCAGAAGGGCAACTTTCTGACATAAGTTTTAATTTATTTTTGTTCGAAAATGCATGAAACTAGCTGGTGTTCTTGTGCAGAAACTATGTCATCGAGCTGTTTTTTCCATTTTTTTTTTTTTTTTCAAACACAATAGATCTTTCAGAAAAGAGTGTCAAAGTGGACGTTTTGAACCGAATTTCCGCGCGAAGGGAGAAAGAGCACTCAAGAGCGGACGAAAAAAGGGTTCGTTACTTAATCGAATTCGCTTATAACTCAATAGGTAATTGATGGATTAAAAAAAAAATGGAAAAAACAGTTCAATTCCAAATCTCTTCCATGTCCAGGCTTTCCAATTTTATAGCTTTCTGTTAAAAAATGAACTTGTAAATGTGTCAAAACATTTTGCGCTTGTTGAGCAGAGCAGTTGAGAACAGCCTTAAAGGAAAATATAACTAATATGTTGTAAATACTATGCTTTTCAGTGGCGTGGTTCTGTTTTCTATTCCCAGGCAGACAAATTTCTCTAGCCTCGAACCCAAAGGAAAAATATTGCAAATGATTTCGTTGAATAGAGTCTTGGGTGGGGTTGTACCTTATTTTTCTTTCTTTCACTCTAGAATAATTCTTACTAATCAAATTTAGATTTTTTGCAACTCGGGTTGTTGAGATTTTCACAAAAAGCTTGAGCAGAACTGTGTTAAATTGTGTGAAAATAAATATGCATTTAGACAAAATGTCCGTACGTGACGCTTACACATATACCTATATCTATTAACTTTTAAGTTGTTAAAATATAAACTATACATTAAAATTTACAAAACAGCTTATGTTTTCATATTAGCATAGTTGTTTTAATGTGAGGATGCAATAGCAGTGTTAAAACAGCAGTAATATGTAGAGAAGCTGTTTCACACGTGATATGAAATGGCCTTTTAATAGTTTTAATAATCTCCACATTTTAAACCCTAGACCTTAGTAAGCTGCCCATTTTTAATAACAAATAAATAATAAAAATAAATAAAAAAAACCGACTGTGTAAAAAGCGAACTAATTATTTCTCATTAATGTGAAACTATTTTTTATATTACTTACCTATTTTTTTATTTACTTGTATTGATGACTTTTAAGTTGCGTTTAATTGTTAGTTACTGTCTATAAACACTGTTTTGATGAGGCCTATAGATGTCTATGAAGGTTAGAGCTGCAGTAAAGCTAGAGATCCTACCTACACAACTTCCAGGTTGTGTAATATTTAAACGGAGCTTCTGACTAAGTTAGTCAATGAAACATCGTCTTCATTTTGAAAGACCTATCCAATGATATGCCACTCAATATGAGGCGTAATTTTTTTTCTGTATTTTACGGCCGCCATTTTGAATTTATAAAAACAAAACATAGCCTATAACCATCGGACGGTTAAGACGAATCGATAGAGACCTCATTCATTAAAATCCATCCAGCCGTTGGGATGTTTCAAGGGTATAAAGAAATCCACATACCCAGATACGCGTCAAACACACAACCCTTCTTGGCAGTCGGGTAATAATAGATAATAAAAATCTCTACATTTTAAAACCTCGACCTAAGTAATTTGTCCGTTTTCAGGGCCATTGCATGAAAAACTGTCAAAAATGTCCTGCGCTCGACACTTACTTAAATACCTATATCTATTGACTTATAAGTTGTTAAAACAAAAACTACACATTAAAAATAACAAAAAACTCTAGGTTTTCATAATAGCATGATTGTTTTAATTTTAGTCTGTTAAAATAGCAGAAATGTGTCCCACATGGAATGGCCCATTTGAATGTGTATGCATTCAATTTACTGCATGAGAAATAAAATGTGTATGAGATGTGATCATAGTTTATTTTTTCTTTATCGTACGCAACCATTTTTTCTTCTTCTTTCGGAATATGAAATATATTGTAATAGAAACATGAAATATATTTGTAATAGTTTTATGCATTGAGATTTAATTTATATTTTAAAAAAAAATGAACTTTGCATACAATAATAATAATAATAATAAAATAAAAGATCAGAAGACTGACTTAGATCTTCAAATCATACTTAATCTTAATAGAAACTTTTTGAAAGTATTATTATTACTATTACTACTCTTATTATTGTTTTATTTTGCTTAACCGTTTTGGCTATCATGTATTTTTGAAATACGTTGCTTTTTGGTGTCAATTGTAAAAATACTGCCGTTAATCCAATGAATAGCAAACATCTCTGGGGTGTCAAAACTGCCGGTTATTCAGAGGTACACAGTGTGTATTGGAGGTCGAAAAAAGTTTTTTCTAAATATCTATCCGTTTGGGATTGTCCATTATGGGGAGTTTTGATGTATTTAATTTATCTTCGATAAAAATATGTAGAATATGAGAAATGGGGACTTCACATGAACGTCAGCAAGACCAAATACCTATGTATAGGAGGAAATGAGACAGACCTAAATCTAACTAATAACATAAAAATAGAAAGCTGCGAGCATTATAGATATTTAGGTGTAGACATTAATAGAGAAGGAAGAGACTCACAGGAAATTAAATACAGAATTTATCAGGGGATGGGAATTTATCAGGTTTGTTGTTGATCTTTAAAAGTTGTTATTATTATTATTTAAGCATTTTTTTTTTTTTTAATTTTGTAGAATTTACATTGATATTTTTTTTAACCAGAACTATAATTTTTTTTCTATGTATTTTCTTATTTTTTATACTAACTTAAAGTCTTTGAAATTTCTTTTTGATGACAGTTATTTAATTTTTCTAGAGCAGTGTACGATTTCTTTGTGAATTCGCACCAAACCGCGATTCCCGAACCGAATCGTGGGGTCTGTTCGGGTGCGGGATACCCGACCCGGCGGATTAAAGACAATTTTTACAACTGGCCTATGAAAAAAAAATAAACGGGCCAGGCCGCGCCGAACCGAACCGATAAAAAAAAATCATCCCGCTGTAAAATTTAAAAGAATCAAACTTAAGCCAATAAAATATGAACAGTTTCTAATGAACGTGACTAAGGCGAGGATAGTGTAAATATGCTGCACAAGCCGATGCTGGATTGACAGCATCGGTACACAAGTATAAAATGTTCAGCGTAGAGATTGGCAGTTGCATCATGTCTGAACCAAGGCAAAGGCTTAATTATTTTAGCAGACTCAAGCCGGGCCAGGCTTATATTTTCTTTCTACATACTTGGCCTACATGGCGGGCCGATACTGGTGCTATTCTGCATTCTATGACTTGTGAACAGTTATCTATAATGTTAAAATTTCCCATAAATATCTACGCAGTGCAGTGGTCTAGAAAAAAAATCTTAATTGACTGTTAACCTTTTGAATCCCATAGTAGCCGTCTCTAGCTGAAAGGATTTTCCTTCCCCTCAAGTGGTTTGGTGGGCTGTCAAAGGGGTGGTCCCTCTCAGTGACGGATGGGGTATAGTGTCGGCATTTCCGTGCAGTACACACAGAGAGAGAGGAAAAAAAAATCAGTTTTACTTGAAAACTATCATTTGCATGTCTGCATATTTCGGAATAGAAATAATTTTAATTCGCAAATTTGAAAGCCTTTTTTAGAATTCAGATATTTCATTTATTCATAAAATGAGCCTCTTCTGCAATCATCAGATGGCAATAAAAGAAAGGGGTAAAAAAGATGAAATAATAAGTCAGAAAACATATATTGTTTTTCAATATTACTATAATTCATTTTATACTGAAGAAGGGTCTTCTATTATGGACTCTTGAAACAGTTACATGCTAAAATAATATTAGAAATTTATTGTTTTCTTTTTCACTTAATTTTACTTATCATGTTTTCATCTCAATACCATGGATTTTATATGCATAGCAGTGTTCTGCGATGGAATATACTCTCTAACCTGCCCCCCCCCCCCCCCACTCTATGTGCCAGTGTTTTTTAATAGCATTTTTACACAAAAATTTTTAAATACTATTTTTACACACAAATTTCTAATTATTATTTTTATACTACGAAGTATCTGATTTTGTTATTCTTCAAACCTTATCATTTTTATACGATAATAAACTGACAGAGCTATATCGAAATTGAAATACTTTTCTATGATTTTCTAAAAGTTTGATTAAAAAATCGAATAAACCAACAATAATAAAATAATAATTCAATTAATTTCCTGCCTGCAACGGCTGAGAAAAAAAAGGACACACCCAAGGTCCTGATTTTCATTAAGAAAAAAAAAGTAAATACAGTAAATTCTGTCTAAGGCGGACTCTGTATAAGCCGGAAATCTGTCTACCGTGGAAATTTTTTCAAGTCCCGGCGAACCCATAGAAAATTACATTAATTCATGCTGCATAAGGCGGAATCTGTCTGACGCGGAAACGGAAAGGATTTTAAGGTCCCACCGAAACCAAAATTTTGCATAAGGCGGAAAAAGGATAATTTGAAAATGAAAAGCGTTTTGTTTATTAAACTTTAAAACTGATAAGTCAAATAACTCAATGTCGAGCATGTTAGCTAAAATTCCATAAGCTTTTAAAAAAGTTAATTCAAAAGAACAGAAACTTTAAATTTTAAGGAATTTATGCTTATGCCATTTTTTCATATGCAAAATTGCATCTAAAAGTTAATATTTCTAGTAAAATGAACATTTATGAAAATGATTACGTATTTTCGAAAGTACAATATATTATACTTTAAGATTGTACTCAAATTCAAAATTATAGCGTTCTTTCTCCTTCTTGATTTTTTTTTTTTTTTTTTGTGTGTGTGTGTGTGTGTGTGTGTGTATAAACTTCCAATATGAATGTATTACAGCAGTACTAAGAAATTGAATAAAGTTTCTCATTTATCTTTAAAAAGACAAAGGATCTTTCAGAATTTCAGTTTTCAACCGATTTTCTAGTCAGGAGAATCAGTAAAAGATCGTCATCTTCCAGGGATTTTTTTTTTTTTTCGGGGGGGGGGGGGGGGGAGCTTTTTTGCATAAGCCGGAATATTGTCTACCACGGAAATTTTTCTCAGTCCCGACCGATTCCGCCTTAGACAGAGTTTACTGTACGACTCTAATCCATAACGAAGGAAAGAGCTAATAGAAAAAATAAAATAAATTTAATGAAAGAAATTTGGCCCGGACGTCTGCAGACTTCTAATTTAATGTTCTGCCTATTTTGTTGTTATTAAAAAAGACAAATTTTTCTTAACCTAAAAAAATATAATATAAACACAAAAGCAAATATACAATACCTTCCTCTTATTTACCCCCGATTCCAAAAAGAGTTCTTTGTGTTTTGAGGTTTCTAAAAATAATGTATTTTCAAGATTTGTGAAGACTCAATATATTATTATTATTATTATTATTATTATTTTGCTACTAATTTTCGAAAAGTTTAGGAGTAGTTTTACAGTGTATTATTATTATTATTATTTTTTTTTTTTTCAAAGCAAAATTTCGGTTTTTAGAAGGCTATCCATTCTAAGTTAACATTTTTAGCTGCGTAACTGAATTTATACATCATTTTTAATTTTATTTTTAATTTTAGGTTATGTGAATGCTTTAGTTAACATACGTATAAGTTATGATAATTTTCATATATAGTAGTATATTTTCAAACTATAATTATTTGAAAGATATTTTTCTGGGTAATTAGGATTTAAAATTCAAAATACAGTACTAATATACTGTTTTTTAGCATTACTAAGTAAATGAAAATTTACATAGAAATGACATAATTCTATAAACATAAAATGTATATTTGTCTGGAATTTCTAGGCAGAGCCCGACTAGCAAGTTCCTGTGCCCGGGGCACATTCAATTTTTCGTGCCCCCTTAGATTGAATGATTTACTGATACTAGCTTTTTTCACATATTAAATACTTATTCGAAAAGTGTCAACTCAAAAAATTAAGTTTCCCGGAAAATTGAAAAACAGTTCCAGAAATAAAAATAAAATATTTTTTCCATTATTTATTGAAATGTGCTTTTAAGCATATATTGGGATATATTTGTGTCATTTCATCGGATTAATATCTCAAACATCACATTTTTTTTTCACAGTTATGATTTTTTAATGGAAATTTAGATGAAAGTATGATAAAATTTTGTGCCCCTCAGAAATTTCATGCCCAGTACACAGGCCCCGGGTGCCCGTGCGATAGTCAGGGCATGTTTCTAGGGGAAGAACAAAACACACAATAAACAAAAAGTAATCTTTTGAAAATTTTCTGTCTTTGTGTTTCTTTTCTTAACAGGCGTATCTGTAAATGAAGCTGGGTGATAAACGGAAGGATGTACCACCTGTCGAAATTTGACGAGAGAGAGAAAGCAGTGGGTTGTCTATTCCACTACTGACCTCGTAAAGAAGGGGGGGGGGGGGAGAGGAGAATTTTCGGCTATTTCTTTGGGATTCTAAGGTCATTCTGTATTTTGGAGCTTGGGATCTAAAGAGTTAAGAAAAATAGGTATCTTCTATGGAAATTGAGTCTGGTCCGATTTCATTGATTTTTGTACGGGCCGGGCTAGCCCTGTTTTCACTGATTTTAGGTCGAACCGGCCTGTGAACCGCGAAAATACAAACGGGTCGGGCTCGGGCTTTTGTTTTTGCTACGGGCCTGAACAGGATAGCTTTCGTTCCGGGCCGGGCTCGGAAATTTCGGCCCGTGCAGACCTTTTCTTCAGTCACATAACCTTGATCTGTCAAAGTCTAGTTCTAGAAAAAGGAATTGTACATTGGCTATATATAACTCCAATGGGGAAAAAAAAAAAAAAAAAAAAAAAAAAACAAGAATATTCTATGCTGATGATCCCCTTCCCCCTTCTCGGGGCTAAAATATTCCAACTGTCGAATCATCCTCCACGCAATTTTAATTTTACGAAATAATTAATTTGTATCAGCCGGCTTTTAAATCTTTCCACGGAGCAATATGAAAATAGCTGTATAACAGTTGTAATTCTAGTTCGAGGTTTTAAAAGCTAAATTTTAAAATTATCTTTTAAAACTTCAGATTTAATACAAATAAATAAATAATATTGGGTGAATTTATTCGGGAATTGTTTATTCGAAATTAAAAAGGCCTACAGATGATGCTAATCAAAACTGTAGGTACAGTATCGTGACTTGAATCCTTTACATTTTTTTTAAGTCTTTTATCGCGGTTTTTTTAATTAGAAATTTTACCCTAATTTAATTCCCAAAACTATTTTATTAGATATGGCAAAATTTTTAATAATAATTAAATTATTGGTAGGAATTCTGAATACATGCGTCACGCGAAGGGGTTAACTAATGGTAAAGTGCTATTGAAATCATTATTTATATTATAACAAACTCATTTGAAAGTTTTAGATATTTAAATTTGTATACTTTTTACTTTATCTGACATAGAATGCTGATGTCTCTTGAAAAGACGAAATTGTGCAAAACGATAATTATTATGAGCAAGTTAAAAATACGTCTAATGCTATGTGCCTGCACGATATTTTCCTGTAGCGAGAATTTACATCTTTTCTCCACCAGAGAACCTGTTTAAACGCTCACATTGCGACACGTAATCCTGGCGCGATTTACAGCCCGTTCTACGGGATTAGTTGCGCAAATATTTTCATAACGCACTATTTTTTGTTTTGAATTCCCCGTAACTGCGACCACGCGGGCTAACAGTATATTATTTCAGTGCTCGAGTGCTATATTATTATTTACATCCATCGTTATTTAAAATCGTTTTAGCAATGCATTTTTTGAAGATGAAGCCCCTATGGGTCTATTTCAGAAGGTCCAGAAGGACGAGGCAGCGTAAGCCCTACGAAATTCTAGTAGGCAAAATCAGAGGCTGGAGCCCTCAATATTATTCTCACACTCATCGCACGGTACGTTATTCACCCATAAAAAATCTTTTATAATATTTGTTTTACCTGCATTGCGATAATATTAATTTCACCATGCTTCAGCGTCTTTATTTAGCGCAAGGGTGTGTGTGTGTGTGTGTGGGGGGGGGGGGCAATATTAGTTTATTTTTAATTATTGCTCTTCGCTCGTACTGATAACTGTTGGCACGTGTGAAAGTCTTGTTAGGCTTAGAATCGGCGCTAGATCGCATAACGCTCTGGAATAAACAAAGTAATGTTTCAGTTAGGCCCCTGCCACACTAGAAACGACCGCTGAGTTTTTCAAATTTTATGTTCGTGGTTTATATATAAAAAGTTAAAAAAGAGGATTTATTGGGTAAAAAATGGGTACAATGGTAAAAATAAAATTGTAAAGCACAATAACTAATTGAACAACTTTTTAAAACGCCATAAAAGCAAAAACAAAGTTGTTTTTTGCTTTTATAGTGTTTTAAGAAGTTAGTTAATTAGTTGCAATGATAAAAATTATGCTATTAAATTGCACCAAAATAAAGATAGTAATTTGTATTTGCAGGGGCCGATGCAGGTTTTTTTTTTTTTTTTCCTTGGGGCCCACTTTGTGAAAAATAAATTATTTTGTAAAATTTATTATTTTTTTGTGAAAAATAACTCTTTGTCATTAAAGATGAAATGCAGTTTCTCAAATTCGAGCCAAACATTCATAATAACTTCTTTAAATCCTTCAACTAAAGTTTTCAATTCTGGTGAGCTTATTTTGTTTAATTATTAAACATTTTTTTAATAAAAATAATCAGTGAAAAGCATATTTTTATGGAATGGAATTTTGAGAAGGGGCTTTTTCGCCTGGATCAACCACTGCATATTAAATCTTTTTAGACAGTTTTCTAAAGAACTTGTTTTGTAATTACACATTTCAAAACCTGGCTATAAAAATAATAATTAATGAAGAGTATGTTTTTATTGAAAAGAATTTTGTGAAGGGACCTGTTTTATTGAAAAGAATTTTGTGATGGGGCCTATTTTACTAAATGGATTTTTGTAAAGGGGCCCTAAATAGGCCCCAAATTTTGCCTGTATCGACCCCTGATTTAACTTCAAATTAAAATATTTGTTTATACAAAATGTGATTTTTAATAGAAAAGAACGCTTAAACAAAGGACTTAAAGTTCATTTTAAAATAAAAAGGGAGCTTTTTATAACACTGATTAGAGATTTCTTAAAAGGGTTTATGTTCCCGGATCCATAGAATATAGGCATGGCAACATACATCTAGAAGTTTTGTTTACAGCACAATTTTCATGTATTTAATTTTACTGCGAACATATATGAAAGAATAAGTTTTAAAAATATTAAATATTGGGTTTATTCTAAGAAAGTCATTTCCTTTTATATATTCATTCTAAGGAACATAAATCAAAAATATAATCTAATAAAAATCAATCTTATATTAAAATCAAAATGTGAATATTTAATTTCCCATTTGTACGCAGTTTTAAAGTTATTCATGTATTTTTTCACATTTTATAAGTTTGGAAATTTAATGCTTTAAAAATTTTTAAATACTTTGAATTCTTATTAACAGATTAAGAACAACTAACATTTTAAGTATAATTTATATATTTCAAAAATTAATAATCATAATTATACAGTTATTCATATTAATAATTATACTATAAATTATAAGTAACAATATGTATTTCAAAATACAATATTATAAAAAAAAAAAGATTATTATGAAGGTACTAGAAATTATAAATTCGTGAATTTATAATTTGAATTCTTTTTAACAATGTAAAACTACCTACAAATAGAAATTTCAACATTACATATGACTTTAAAAACTTAAGATATTGAAAATGACAAATTCATGAATTTATAAATTCAATGCCTGATCTTTCAAGAGTTTAAAGTCTATTTCTGTCGTCTAGTTTTGCTCAAACAATGAAAACAATTGTGGCCATTACATTTCTAGTATGGGGAGGAGTCTAATCGAAACATCACTGTGTTTATCCCAGAGCATTGTGCGATTTAGCACTGAGTCCTGGGATACCAACCACAACATATTTTATTCGACTCCGATATATACTTTGAAAATCTGCCAAAAAAAGTAAGGCCGGACCAGAAAGAAAAAGAGAATTAGAGAGAGTCCATTGTATATATTGTATATGCTTCTTTTTTTAAAAGCAGAGATATTTTGTTTTTATTGAAAATTATTTAAGTTCTTAATCTCCAAGATTATAATAATTGAAGCAACTGTAAAACTGATGTAAAGCATTTTTAATTATTATTATATTTAAAAATTAATAGAAAGTGCACTTAATTTTGTAAAACAAAATTAAAACTTGATATCTTCCTAGCAAATCAGAAACAAAATTTTATCTAATGTGGTAATTCAATTGAATTTCATTAAAAGAAACAACAACAAAAAAATATATAAAAACACATTTGAATCTCTTTAACATGAAATCAAAAAGTGCAGTAATTTTTTTTTTGTGTGTATTCACCATTAAAATAATAGTTAACAAATGTTAACAAAAAAAAGTTAGGTGTTAAATTTGATCAAGAATAATTTTGTAGTCGTCAAATGCAATAATTTAGGTGCATTTGACTAATGACTGCTAATTTCAAACTCTGGTAGGTACTGTACTAACACTACTTACCCTACCTGTGTAATCAAATGTCACATAGCCAAGTAACTGACAAAGCTATTATAGAGCTGTTTAAAGCAAATAATGTAAAATTAACTAATACATTTTTACTTTGGGTTGTCCAATCACACGATTTTTTAAATTTGTTATTTAATTTTGTTTGTGTACATTTGTGCCTTGGACGCATGCTCCCCCCGCCCCACCCCACCCTAATTTCAGACCTGTTGATGCCTAATTGTTTTTTATTTATTTTTTTCTAATTTCTAATGTTGACTTTGATGTTCAACACTTTTGAGAGAAAATTCCCTTCAATAAATTATAAAACTGCTCCCCCCCCCCCCTCTTTCCCATTATGAAATTCTTGTTTAAATATATTTTAGAGAAAATAATAAAATGAGTATTTGAAAATTTATGCTATTCTGATTATTATTAACACAAATTTGAGTATTTGAAAATTTACACTATTCTGATTATTATTAACACAAATTTGAATGTTCAAAAGTCATAATTTTATTCATTTTGATTTGTGAGGATAAAGATGAACACTAGGCCTTAAGGGGGGGGGGGGGGGGGGACACAACATCTCAGTTTCAAAATCCAGGGCTCTTTAAATGAAAGTGGTGGTCAAAAAACTGACCGACTGAGAGCCATGAAAATCCAATAAAAATGGCTGCTTTTGATATTCCTTTTTCTCCGTGATCTACTGTTAGTATTTCAATATTTTTATTTATCAGGGTTCCCAGCGCACTGAAAAATCAGAGAATTTCAAAGTAGTCAGGAAATTTTCAAAATATATGGGAAAAGTTGGGGAAATTACAAATATTTTGTAAAAAGTCATGGAAAAGTCTTGCCGAAAAAACGAAAAATGACAGGAAGTTCATCAAATAGTCTCGAGGAAAAAATCACAAAGATCATCAAATGATCGAAAAAGGAAAAAAAAATCGAGAAATTTGAAAAACAATTGGAGAAAAAAAATCATTAATTTTGACAAAGGATTGCGAAAATAAGTAGCAAATTTTGTTGTATGCCCATTTAATCGGGGAATTTTTTGAGATTTGGTTAGGGAATTTGCCAGTCATGTTTTGCTGGGAACCCTGTTTGTCTAATAGCAAATCCATTCAGGTCTGCACCAACTATAGAAAAACTAAATAGCATGAGAATAAACTTTTAGAAAAAAAGACTTAACAATTTCAAAAAATTAATTTTTTAAATGACGGGTATTGTTTAAAACAAAAAATCTGGACTACAGGAATAGCAATTTAAAGCTACAGAAAAAAGAAAAATATGAAAACAGCACCTGGAATTTTTTTTTTTTTTTTGAAAGAGTATATTCATATTTTTAAAAATACTTTTTTACTAATTAAGCATCAGAGTACTCTGAAAGTACCAACAACAGGTAGTTGTTTTATTTGTTGTGATATTTAGATGCACAAAACACAGAAAATATTAAAAAGACCTTTGGGGAAAATATATATTTTTAAATAGTAAATACAGTATGGAACCATTTATCCGGAAACCTGTTAACCGGAAAACCAGTTATCCGGGATGATATTTCTGATAGACTGATTTTAGAATCTGCAGAAAAAGGTATCACACACTGCCAGTTTGACAAAGACTTTGCTTAAACAATTGTATAATTTGGTGACAACATCTAGTATTTGAAATGAAAACATATTTAGTTGTATTTTAAATGTTTTAATTTTTATGCAGAGGAAACAGAAGAATTTTTGTTCCTAAGGAATTCCCATAATTTACCTTTTTTAAACTCTGGTTAACTTTTGATCTTTCTTGCATTGATTTTTAATCCAAGTAATCTAATAATTTAATATCAGAAATAATGCCACAACCACATATATTCCACAAAACTTATCAAATGGATGTTGCTTTCATGCACAACAACTAGTTAACTGGAAAAACCAGTTATCTGGAATACATCTGACCCCAAGCATTCCTGATAAATGGTTCTGTACTGTATTGGTATTTTTTTAATGAAAAGTAATACTGGTACTGAGAAGGTACTAGCGGATTACAGCTGTCATTATTATTATTAGGTATATTTGAAATTATTTTCTGGCACTGAGTGATCATGATTTAAAATTCTATAAAAAATGGAACACTTTTTCTCTTGTCTGTGAGTTAAGTGCTTGAAAACATGTTTTCCCCCTGATATGTGTAGAATTTATGATACTGATGAATGGAAGACAATCTGAACTCTTTCATTAGCGTTTGATGAGAGATTTTAATTAATGTCTCAGCTAACTATCAAAGAACCAAATTTGAGACCTCTTTTGCTATGTATTTCACTAGCAGTTGCCAACAAAGAAACAAACTTATTTCTTTTATTAATATAGATTTATTGGTATAATTAAATATATTTTGATTATTTTGTTTGTTTGGAAAATCCACTTCCTTTTTAGTAATGTTAATTCTAGAAAACCCATATAATGTTTTGTTTGAAAAATTACTAGTGGAAGTAACTTGAATTTTTATTTTTTGCCAAGGATTAATTTGTAGTTCAGCTACTTCCAAAATTAAAATAAATTAATTCAATAAAATTGCTTCAGTAGTTCTGGAAATAAAGAAGAAAATGAGGTACATCCATATCAGCTGTTTATCCTAATTAGTATGAAGTAATCAAAGGATATTAAAATTTTCGTTATTGATATTTATTACCACTATGAAATAAAATTAAAATAAAATCACCTTAGGGAAAAAAGTAGCAATAAGTGTTAAAAATTTTTAAACTATTATTTTTTTAATGTTACTTATTATTTTTGGGCATCTTTTCCATTAAAATAATAATCTTTTGATGATAGAACCTTTTACTAATTGTAGTTATTTTCCAATCTAAGAAGGCTTTCTAGGTAACTGTTTAACTTTTTTTACATATATAAAAATTACGTAACTACGATTTAGATCTTGCAATTAGATACATATTTTTTAATCACAATTCTGATACATGTTAAAGAAATAAGCTCCTCATCACAATGTTTTATTTATTTATTTATTTTTTTATCACCTTTCAAATATTTGCAGGTGATTGCACTAACTGACAGCTGGGCCTTTCCATTGTGATGGGTGTGACATCCAGACACAATTTTAAGAGCTTATATCTATATTTTGGACAATAAATTAGCTAATAAATCCCTGAAAACTATTTAAAATATGTTTGTCCATGCATATTCTTGAATAATTGTGCAAACATGAAACTTCAATAGCTTTCATTTTTTTTTTTCAAAATTTTTTTTTAATCTTGTGACGGGCGTGACTCTCTCCGGACATGAGTTTTCACTAGCATGCATATTTGTTAAAATTCCTGTAAATGTTTAAATGTTTCATTATTAAAACAATTTTTTTCTAATAAAAGAGATTCAAATTAAACTTAATGCATAATTTTCATAATAAATTTTAATTATTTTAACGTATAAGAATTTTTTTTCTGCTGTGACGGGTGTGACAAAGTTGGGACGGGTGTGACATCATGCTAAGTATACAGTTTTAAAGTTATTTACAAATAAAAAACAGCGTTCGGTATTGACATAAAACTAACATCTTTATGCACTTAGTTTAAAATCTGTAGTGTCCCCTACTTGTTATAAGTGATGGAGTAGCTATTTTTTTTTCCGATGGCAAAAAAAGTTTTCAATTGAGACATCATCTTTCTCTGGCCAAATCCAGTGTAATCCACTGGTTTGCATGTATTTCAAGCTTATTTCTTCCTTATGACAGTTGATATTCAAGACATTGCTGTAGTACAAGGTACTACAAGCTATACTGCACTTTTTGTTACTGGCCAGGGAAACCACAACATAGTCTCAGATATTTAAATCTGATGTTTTCAAAATCTTTCCGGGGGGAAATTCGCAATTAGCAGTGACATACCTCCCTTAGTGTTGATTCCAGAGTTTTTCCAATCAAAAAGTTGGTATTATCAAGTGGTGATAAGACTTGATGCCTTCCCATCCTTCTGTCAGCAATTGTTTAGTTTCCAGTATTTTCTCTGCTGACACATACAATGCCTTTATTGCACCAATCTCCTGTGCACATTTAAAAAAAAATCAAGAGCAGAATAAACTATTACTTTTCTGGACTTATGCAAAAGCCACACTCTTGACTATATCAATCCCCCAATTATGTCAACTGTTCTTTTACCATGAGAAGTGGCCAAAACGTTCCATTCACATGTTAGCTTAAAATCTTTGATCAAGGAGTACAAGTTCAAAATGTTGTATTTGTTTTTAAACAGGGCTGCACAGCCATCAGAAAATTTTTTCACTATTTTGAGTTGGGGAAGCTGTTTTCAGACTAATAGTAATGCCATTTAAAAATTCCATACAGCATACTTATTTAACATGATGCAATTCGTTATTGATTACTATATTATTACATAAGAGCAAATCACAGTACCTTTCAACAATGCAAAGCATGTAAAAATGGTGATTTGAGGATTAGTCCGGTGAGCACTCTGGATCTCATTTTGAGAGACAGCACTATAGTTCTCGGCAAAGTCACTTGTATTATTCCTTCAGTGTCTCCCACATTATTTTTGTCTTCAAAATAACTGGATTAAGAATATTAATAATAAATTTTCATTTTCTTGAAAATTTATCAAAAGTTAAAGTAAATTGCCACCAACTAAAAATTTGCTAAAATAATTCAAATATATATATTTTAAGATTTATCTTTTTTTTTAAAGCCACATTTGCCTTAATATGTTCAGAAACAATAATGATTCAATCTTACACTTCATTTAAGAAACATTTAAATATATTTCTAAACAACTTAAAATGGTGTCAGACCTGTCACAAGGATTTTGTCACACCCGTCACACTAAAATTCCACACAAAATAAAAATTTAATAAATTTTCAATATTTCATATTTATTCAGACTTGCAATAATTACTTTCAGAAAGTTTCATGTATTTTTGAGAAAAAATGAATTTTGTATAAAAACTTGAACATCTTTTTTGTGACGGGTGTGACAGAGAGCCAGTATAAATATATTTGTTTTAAAAATCGGGTCTTTTAAATTATTTTGAAAAATTAAGTGTTTCAAAAGGTAAACAAAGGTCACAAATAGTAATATATGCACATAGAGTGAAAATGCTGCTGTTTTAAATATTGCATCTGGCAGAATGAAAATACCTTATTTTACATTCTTGAAAGTTTTTGAAATTTTTCTAACTTTGACCTTAGATAAATTATAAAAGAATGCATTTTACAGCTTAGTTCTCTGTAATTTCATATGTGTCATATTTTTACCTTTAATTTGATATATTACTTGTAATAATAAAAGAAGTTTGAAATTTCAACCCTCATGTTCACTTTTTCATGGAAATGCCCAGCTGCCAATTTTGAATAAACTTCTTTTTTTTTCTTTTAAAATATGCAATATTGAGCAAACTTTGGCACATGATTAAATGAAGTTTAAAGGTACATGTGATATCCTTTTTATTATTATTAAAATTTATTGTTATACATTGAAAAGTTTGCCTATATTTGGAAAAATTCCATATTATAACTTATACAACTTCCTCAAATCCACAAACACCTAAAATCCACACATCCTTGCATATGTAAACAATGAAACTTTGAGTTCAGATGTAGGGGCAAAATTACAGATTTTTTTAGTTTTATATCATTCCATACATATTTTAATAGTACATTCCCTCTAATCTGCACAGGCGGGACCAAGGGATTTGTGGATTATAGTTCATTTCTTTTTTTGCATTTTAATATTTGGAATTTATCATCAGATATAGTTTTCACACTGCAAATAAATAACACAGAAAAAAAAATACTTTTTTTAATAATAATAATAATAAAAAAACTATACTGAATATTAGAAATACATTTAAATGATGTAATACAAAATTAATAGAAAACAGCTCTACTTATTTTTAAATCTTATCAAACATTGCAGTGATTGTGGTTTGCTTTATAGTTTTTGCTTTTTGCTCTGTTATTTAATCTTGAAGCCTTTTAAGAGTCAGGATTTCTTGATCAGTAACAAAAGTTTGTTTTTCTTAAAAACTAAGATATTTATCCCCCAGAGGTAACACCTCCTGTAAAGCAATTTTATCTTTTTATATAGCTAACAAATGCATTCAAAATATAGCAGTCTAATAGTTATTTATAAAATACATAACATTTTCTTCAAATGAATGCAAAATCCAACAAAAATTTCTTAATAAATTCATCAGATCAGTCTTTTTTTTTTTTTTATGGTTAAAGTGTACAGTATCTTCCTTAAAAAGATTTAAACTGTTCGTTTACATCTGAAATATAGTGCATAGTAGGAGAGCTGTTGAACATTTTTGAGTAGGTATTTGAGGCACCCTGAAAATTTGTGCAACACTTCTTTTGTAATGCCTGAATACAAAATCGAATGTCTGGCTGAAGGATCGTGGCCCAAAAACTGTGCCAGACGCGTGTGACACGTGTCTGGCACAGTTTTTGTGCCTACTAAAGTGTCTGTCATTTTCAAAATATTTTTTTCTAAGCATAAATATTATTCTGCCTCAATCTCAGCGTGCCTCAAATACCTTTTTTGGATAGTCAAAAAATGGCACTTGACAAGTGTCTGGGACAGTTTTTGGGCCGACTAAAGTGTCTGTCGTTTTCAAAAAAGTATAAATATTATTCTGTCTCAATCTCAGCGTGCCTCAAATACCTTTTTTTTTTTTTTGTGTAGTCAAAAAATGGCACGTGACACGTGTCTGGCACAGTTTTTGGGCCACGATCCTTCAGCCAGACATTCGATTTTGTATTCAGCCATTACAAAAGAAGTGTTGCACAAATTTTTAGGGTGCCTCAAATACCTTCCCTAAAATGTTTAACAGCTCTTGGACTAGCAGATTATAGGTGTTTGTGGATTATTAGAGGAAATCGACTGTATATATAATTCTCGGTAATATGACTGAACTCATGTTTTTTCATGAAAGAAATTGACAGAATTGCCATTCACACTGTCTTCCTTGTGCTTCATTGTTTATAAGTACAACCAATAACCACTATCGGGAGAGAAAATCTTCCATGTTTCAGTAGATACAGTAGACTCCCTGAAATCTACAACCCTAAAATCTGCACATCATCACAGATGTAAACAATGAAACTTTCATTTCAGATGTAAGGACAAAATTACAGAAATTTTTAGCTTTATATCATTCTGTATGTATTTTAATATGTAATTCTCAATAACATGACTGAACTCGTGGTTTTTCATGAAGGAAGTATGAATTTATTTCCGAAGAAATTAAGAAATTGCTGATATTACTGGTAATCACAATCTTTTTACCAAATATATTTATGTATTAATCAAGCTTTTTTGGTTATCAAGACAGGCTAAACCTGAAATAAAACTTCATTAGTTATGATTTTGATGTGAATTAATAGGGTACCTTTACGAGGAAAGTTTCATCGAATAATTCGAAGAAAGTGTATCATATTTATTATGTATATCTAATATACATTATTAGTTATTTACTTGAACTTTTAATAATTTAATCCTTTTTAAAATCATCTCACTTTTTATCATTTTACATTATTACTTTACTTATTTATTTTAATATTTTACTATATTGCAAGCATTCATTATAATTTTGATTGAATTATTATATTCAAATTACTGTTTAAAATATGTAAATAAAGCTACGACTAGAAATCTGCAAAATTGTAAAATTTGCACAATCTCTGGTCCCAAGCTGTGCGAATTTGAGGGAATCTGCTGTATTAGTAATTTAAATCTTATAAAGTTTATGCAATTTAGGCATTCAAAACATGCACAAGTTCAAATTTGGTACACTTTTGAAAAAGTGCCTCATTTTATAATTATTTTAGTAGCAATGTTTAACATTCTTCTATCAGGTTCAAAGTTTTGCATGATTTGTAAGAAGAGATTAATTCTATTACATGATCTAGTTTCTTTCTACAAAGTATCTATTTGATTAACAACATGTTTAAATTATTTTTTTCTGGTTCAAAAAAATTAAAAACAAAAAATAAAAGTGGGGGGAGGGGGAGGGCTAAAAAACTGCAGGAATTCTGTGGGTTTTTTTAAGAATTTTTACTCTCATCCCCGATGGGGGGGGGGGGAGTACATTATGCGATGGGACACATCAAATTTTGATGAAAGAGAATGTTAAAGTTAGGAGCTGTTTCATTAATTTAAAATAAAGCTACAATTAGTTACAATAAAAAAATGCATCTTATATTGGTTACAAATATTATTTTAACCTAAAGGTCATTGCTCTATAAAGACACTCTAAATCTTTGTAAAACTTTGTGTTTTATCAGTGATGGATTTAATTGGCGTTATTTTCATAAGTGAAGCATTTCCACTTGTGAAGAATTTCAAAGCTGTTGGAGTGAAAATTATGCACTTCTGCAAAACTTATTTCATGTTTAAGACTTAAAATACACCCTTTTATTTTATATAAAATAACGTCATTTGCAACTGCTAAAGAATTCCACATTTACGATCCAGTCTTAAGCAACATCTATAAAAAGGTAGGCATATGACATCACTATCACGGAATAATATACAAACCCAGCAAAAAGCAATGTCATAAAAAAAAAACTAAAGAAAATCTTCTATCTAACGATTTATATGCCTTCATTTGTTTGTACACCCGTACAGATACTTAAAATTAAATATAGTTTATAATAGCTCCATCTTTTATCGCAAATTATTAATTTATATTTTTTCAAAATAGTACATATTTCAGTTTCCACCATTACAGAAATGACATTAAAAACTACAAAAATAAATTAATATCTCAAAAATAAATTGCAGTTAAAAGTACTTTTTTTCCCTATAAGCAAGTGTAAAAATTAAAAATGTGTGATGCTTAGAACTTAAAAATTGCAGTAGAGATTATCTGTATTTAACCGTACAATGATACATCTGCTTTGTTTTATGGCTTGCTTATGTAACATAATGTTATTTTTTCATGATGGCATTTTAATTGTTGCCTGAAAGAAGTAGCATATCAGGAAGTAAATAAATAAAATACATATAAAAAGAAATTTTGAAACACTTTAAATTTAAAATTCATGTACTTTAATTCCCTAAAGAATATCAAAGCACACCTTTATTTTTTATGGTTTCCATATTTGATGGGAAATTTCGGCCTCTATGTTATTTAATACAGCACACTTCCTTGGTTTAGTATCAAAAGAAGAATGGAATTTACATATCACATAGATTCAAAATCTTCTATGGGTGCCACTGTCATTGCTGAATACAATACATTAGATTCATTTGAAGTTGATGATGTTGATCTTTAATTTGTAACTTGTTCTATATTGTTCATCCAGGTGACATATTTTCATTCCGACATGGAACACGTTATTGTCTCTATTATTCTTAAAAAGGGTTTAAATACTTCTGAAGCAACTTAGATGCATTCATCAAAATTTCTTAAACCTTGAATGTTAGATATTGCATAAAGTCAAAGCACCTACCCTTCCATTTTGTTATAGTGTATATCACCTGCATTTAATTTGTCTGGATCAAATACTGAAAGGCCCTTTAAAACTTGGCAATTTTTTCCATTCGTGCCATTGTATGAGAAACGGACGAAATGTCTCGCACATGACGCTTACATATTTATTAACTTATAAGCATTATCGAACTATTTCAGCCCACAACTCTATATTACCAAATAAAAGTAAATATTGTTTTAATGCAATTATGAAAAGTAATCTACAATTATATCTCTAATACTAATTTTATCTTTTATATAAAAAAACGGACCTATCTATATTCTTTAATATTCAAATAATAGTTAAAACATCTGAAAAGTAGATGCCTCGAAATCGTTGAACAGTCTTGGGTCGGGTTGTGCTTTAATTTTCTTCCTTTCACTCTAGAATAATTCTTGCGGATCAGATTTAGATTTTTTGCAACTTGGGTTGTTGAGATTTTTACAAAAAGCTTGAGCAGAACTGTGTTTCAAATGAAAATAAATACATATTTGGGCTATTGCATGAGAAACTGACACCTAATCCATCTTCCTGGAAAATGGTCATTCAAAGAAGTACGAACGATGGTACCCCAATGAGGTGGTGCACCATCTTGTTGCAAAATGACATGTGGCTGAAGCCCTTCTAGTTGTGGAAATACAAAGTTTTCCAACATGTTTACAGGAGGCGAGTGTCGAACATTGATGACTTAAAAGCCAGAATTACAACTGCAATAGCCTCCGTGGATGCCGAAATGCTTGCCGCTACCTGGTGTGAAATTGACTGTAGACTTGATATTCTCTGTGCGACGAAGGGGGCGCACGTGGAAGTTCATTGACAAAGGTCATGAAACTTTTTGAGTATATCTATATGTTATTAATTTTAATCTATCTTTATTATTTTATGAGTTATTAAACATCAAAATGGGTCCCGGACTTCATAAACATCCTGTACATTAAAATTAACAAAATAACCTATACAGTAAACTCTGTCTAAGGCGGAAGCGATCGGGATCAAGAAAATTTTCCGCAGTAGACAATATTCCGCCTTAGACAAATTTTACTCTATGTCTATGGATTCACAGGGACTTGAAAATCTTTCCTAGTTACACAGATTTCCGTCTTACACAGTGTCCGCCTTACAGAGAGTTTACTGTATTTTCATATTAGCCTAGTTGTTTTAATTTGAGGTTACAATAACATTGTCAAAACAACAGTAATATGTAGAAACACAGTTCCACATGCGATATGGAATGGCCCTTTAATAGGTTTTGCGTTTTAAACCCTAGACTTTAGTAAGCTGCCTGCTTTTAATAATAAATAAATAATAAAAGTAATAATAAAAATTTCCATTTTAATTCCTACACCTAAGTAATCTGCTTGTTTCAGGGCCATTCCATGATCAATGGACAAAATGTCCCTCTAGATTTTTATATTAACGTGATTATTTTAATTTGAGTATATAACATTGTTAAAACAGCAAAAATATGTAGAAAAGCTGTCTCACATGTGACATGAAATGACCCATTATCATTATCTGAGTAAAATATACGGCTTTCATTCAATCGATGACACTCCAAAGCAGTGATTCGCAAACTGTTATGCCTCACATACTCGTACACCTTGAAGAGAAGTGCACACTTGGCATACTCCATAGGGTTTTACTTTTCAGAATCATGAATAGAAAAATGAAAACAGTGAAGGATACAAATAAACATAACTGTTATTTTTACATTTAAGAGGCTACTTCACTTGCACGAAAACACAATCTTATAGGAGAAATTTTTAAAAATATCTCATTTGCATTTCCATATTTTTAATTTTTTTTTTTTTATTGTATAGCTAAAAGGTCGATCTCTACAAAGGCCTTTTTTAGGATTTTGTTTGCAGTTTTTTTTTTTTTTTTTTTTTTTTTTTTTTTTTTTGTTATTGGGATACTTTAGCTTTCTCAACCGTTCTGAAAGTTCTGCAGCATAGTGATAACTCTGTACATGCATCATTTGATATTAACAGCGATATGGATCAGAATTGATGTATGTACTTAAGGCACTCTAAGTTTTAGAACTTCCAGTGTAAATTTATTAACTTTACAAAATTTCATAAAGTTCTAAAATGGAAAAATTTATTTGAAATTTTGCTATGGATTTTTTAATGAAAGGCTATTAAAAAAATAATAATATTGATTATAAAATGTTTTTCATGTTTTGTAAATGATTGCATACATTCCATTATTTTAGGTGTACTATGCGAAAAAAAAGAGAAGAGCTCAACAGACGCAAGGTGATGACACGAGCCATAAAAAGGAGAGGAAAGTGTACAATGACGGTTTTGATGATGATAACCATGATTACATTATAAGAAGTGGTGAAAAATTCATAGATCGTTATGAAATTGACTCATTAATTGGAAAAGGATCTTTCGGCCAGGTTAGTGCATTTGATGAATTTATATAATGTTAATAAAATCCATTTATATAAATATACAGTGTTTGTACAGGCCTTGATAGTTCTACATATTTTCAAAACAATATTTGGTCCATAACCCTAGAGTGGCATCATGGATGTTTAATTGTTGAACATCATGGTCTTTAATTGTTAATCTTTAACGTGTAATTTTGTACCGTGCAACTTTCATACAGTGATGGAAAGCATAGTAATGGTGCATATACACTCCTAGGCACATTCTCAAAAAATATGGATTACATAACCCATTTTACTGGTTTTTAGTCCCTCCTCTAAGGCTGCGTACACACTATCCTTCTAACTGATTTCAGTGTCGGCTTCGTTTTTTGTGGCTTTTCTGTGTCTTTGATTTTTAACGACTTTAGCAGGAAAGGGACTGATGTCCGGCAAAAGAGGAACCTTTCCTTCAAGTAGAGTCGAGCTCCTTATCTCCTGACCCATTGTTGATTCCCCTCATTCTTTTGTGAATAAACCACAGATGATTTCAGAATAAAAGATTTTCGAAGAATACTAGAGAAGGAGGCAAAATACAAGTCAGAACGTAGCTTAAGCACTCATAGAGGGTGGGGGTGAACCTTGAAGGTCAAATAGAGAACCTGTGTTTCTTTTTTAATCCATCCTAAAAAGTGTATAAGTACCATGGTAGGGTTTATTTTTATGTAAAATGTCCTTGATTTCACTCTTCTGTTATTCTTAAAATGGATAGAAATTTGTATTTTTGCAGATTTCTGCTTTTTTCTATTTTTATTTGAATTGCCCTCTGTGTCTGAAAATTCGCTTCTCTCTTTGATCTTAATACACACACACACAGTACACAAAGTTTAAAATCATTAAAATTTTCTGATTTTTTAAAACATTTTCTGCTTTATTTATTATTTTAATGTAACAATAAATAATTAACCACCTACTTTAAATTGTTGCCCCCCCCCCTTACCAAGCACAAGTCTTAAGAGTTAAACTATTAGCAGGTATTTTTAAACTATTAAGCATGTATTTTTAAACTTAAGCAAGCATTTTTTCCTGTTCTATTTGTAATTGTTTAGTAACATTAATATATAACCAATTGTCTAATTTAATCTATTCCACCTCTCCTTCTTTTTTGTTTCTTCCTCTTTGCTTCCTAGCTCACGAAGTTTTAAATTTTTAAAACTGTGTAATTTATTTTAAACTTTCTACTTGTTGCTTTATTGAAACAATAGATAGTCATTCATCTAAATTTTTCGGTGAAATTGCAGCTTCCTTATCCCTCTCCCTTCCTTATCAAACAAACCAAATTAAAAATCTTTGAAATGCTTTAATTTTTAATATTTTTTCTGTCCTGTTTGTAAATTGTTAATAATGATAAATAATCAACCCCCCCCCCCCCCAAAAAAAAAGTTTCCATTTCTTTGCCCACTAGTTCACAAAACTTAAAATCTCTAAAGTCTATCTTTAAATCTTATCTTATTTGTGGATTTATTGCAACAAATAATAGTCATTCATGTAAGTTTGCTCTTCATCAAAATTTGCAATTCATTCTTTATCCCCCCCCCCCTTTCCAAAATACAAAGTTAAAATTTTTTAAAACTTTACTATAAAATTACAAAGTGCACAAAAAAATTAAAGATACGTAAATAATCGTTCATTCAATCGAACCTTCTCCCCAAAAATTTCTGCTTCTCAATCTCCTCCTCCTCCTCCCCCCCCCCCCCCACTTCAGCTCACAAATTTCAAAGCTTTACATTTTCTTAATTTCTTCCTCCCCCATTCGTTACTTTTTGAAACAATAAATAATTATCTAAATTCCTCGCCTTCCCTGAAATTTCTATTCGCTCTTTCCTGCAAGCACACAAAGTTTAAATTCTTCAAAGCTGCATATTTTCGAAACATTTTTTGCCTTATTTGCTATTTTCAACTTCCACTGTCCCTTAGAAAAAAAGAAGAGGGTTACCAGTCATGGGGGAAGAGAAGGGGGGGGGGAATAAAAACATTCCTCTTCTTTTTGTAATTTTATTGTTTTCATCCATGCTCCTAATTAGAGATGTAAATTTTCTGGAAAAATTGAAGTGTCAGAAAAAAAAAACGGATTTTTTTTTCGGGAAAAGTTAGAAAAATTGGTTTTTCACAAATGTTTCTCCCAAATAAATTATATTTTCTTAGTGAATATTAAATTATAAACATTTTTTTTTCATTTATCCGCACTAAAAGAGAGTTATTTTCACTTTATATGACTACTTTACAAAAGAAAAGAAAAAGCAAAGTCTGCTTTTAAAAGTTTGGTTTTTCAGTCTCAGAATTTTCATAGTAGCATATAGCTATTACACATAGTAGCTATTACAAATTTTTGAATACATTATTTTATATATGAAATTTCAATTTCTCCAGTTTGGAAAAATTGAAAAATAAGCCTTCGGAAAAAACCTGAAAAAAATCATTTTTTCCCCCAACTTTTCCGGGGGTTTTCTGAGCATTCCCATGTCTACTCCTAATGCAGGACTTCTAATTAATTGTAGGTTTCACATGCTTCAAAATTTCACAATTCCTAAAATATTAATGCTACCTTATTCCTAAAATTGTGCCTAGAAATTTATCTGTGATTCTTCAGCTTCTTTTTGTCAGTGATGAGTTCAAGGTATGGCTTGGGCAAACATTCTGCCCTTGAGCATCAAATTGCCTCTCTCCAACCTTGGATGATTTAAAATTTTATTCTTACTCTAAAATACCAAAAGTACCCCCCCCCCCCCCCTCATATATCTGATTTTTTTCTTTTTTGGAAAAGTACCATTTATAAGCCCTCTCCTTCGAGTTTATTTTCTGACACTTTCAATCATTCAGTTTTTTCTGTAGATTCCTTAAGTTTTTTTGTTTCCATATCTCCTAAATGAATAAATCTTATCAATTTGTTTTTAGCTAATTTCTTTGTATATCATTGTATCAGAATGGCATACTTCGCTGTGCGTGCCACCAGACTTTTGAAAGGAATGCTCCTTTTGAGGGATACTATTAATGTTTTCCTTGATTTTTATGCACCAAGATATGATATATATTTATTTATACTGATTTTACGTTTTATAATTTTTGTTCATATATCTTTTATATCTAATTTAATTATTTTATGTACATTTGTTTCATTAATTTATTATTTTTATTAATGGAAACTACTTACCTTATATGGATTGGAATTTTAAAACCAAAAAATGTTAATTTGATCCGATTCATTTTTCAAATTGTAAAAATCCGGTGAAATTTCGTTAATTCCAAATATACTCCCTCTCCAAAATCCTCCCAATTTTTTTACCTTTTCACAAAACTTCTAATTTTAAGGCCCCTTAAAATTATTAGAATTTCCTGCCTGCTAAAGAAAGGCTTACTTTCGCAGACCTGCCAACTGCTACGAAAAAATCGTAGTTTCTATGATTTGGAGTTAAAAACTACGATGCTACGAAAATCGGTCTAAAACTACGATTTTTTTGCTAAAAACACACACACCGAAAAAAATCAATTTCGTCAATCACTCGCAGAAAAAAACGTCAATTTCATCGTCAAAGGATCGCGAAAAAGCACGAATTTCGTGAAAGGATCGCGGGAAAAAAGCGCAAATTTGTTCAAGGGATCGCGAAAATCCGCAAATCTCGTCAAAGGATCGCAAAAAACCGCAAATTTTGTCAAAGAAGCGCGAAAAAACGCAAATTTCGTCAAGGGATCGCGAACAAAATTCGTCAAAGGATCGTCAAAAAACGCGAATTTCGTAAAGAATCGAGGAAAAAAAATCCGAATTTCGTCAAAGGATTGCCAAAAAAAAGGGAATTTGTCAAAGGATCGTAGAAAAAAACCCATGTTTCTCCAAAGGATCGTGAAAAAACGCAAATTTGGTCAAAGAATTGCGGATTTGGTCAAAGGATCACTGAAAAACATAAATTTCATCAACCAACCAATCTGTAGATTAATTTGAATTTTGGGTGCTACGATTTCTCATTTTCAAAGGTTGGCAGGTCTGCTTTCGGTACTTTATGGTATTAATTGTCTAGAATTATAAATTATTTCCCCTGAACCCCATAATACCTCCCACCTTCTCTAAGCCACAGAAGTCCCCCCCCCATCCCAGAAAAAAAATGCCTGAATTCAACACTGGCATTTGTACGACCAGTGTTTGCTGTAATACTGTATAGCATGCTAACAGAATTGCCATTCACACTGTCTTCCTTATGCTTCATTGTTTATAAGTACAACCAATAACCACTATCGGGAGTGAAAATCTTCCATGTTTCAGTAGATACAGTAATAGTAGGAGAGCTGTTGAACATTTTTGAGTAGGTATTTGAGGCACCCTGAAAATTTGTGCAGCACTTCTTTTGTAATGCCTGAATACAAAATCGAATGTCTGGCTGAAGGATCGTGGCCCAAAACCTGTGCCAGACACGTGTCAAGTGCCATTTTTTGACACTACCCCAAAAAAGTATTTGAGGCACACTGAGATTGAAACAGAATAATATTTATGCTTAGAAAAAAATATTTTGAAAATGACAGACACTTTAGTCGGCACAAAAACTGTGCCAGACACGTGTCAAGTGCCATTTTTTGTCTGGCACAGGTTTTGGGCCATGATCCTTCAGCCAAACATTCGATTTTGTATTCAGGCATTACAAAAGAAGTGTTGCACAAATTTTCAGGGTGCCTCAAATACCTTCCCTAAAATGTTTAACAGTTCTTGGACTAAAACTCTCTGAAATCTGCACATCATCACAGATGTAAACAATGAAACTTTCATTTCAGATGTAAGGACAAAATTACAGAAATTTTTAGTTTTATATCATTCTGTATGTATTTTAATACGTATTTCTCAATAACATGACTGAACTCAGGGTTTTCATGAAGGAAGTATGAATTTATACCTGAAAAAAAAATCAAGATATTACTGATGTCACTGGTAATCACAATTTTTTTACCAAATATATTTATGTATTAATCAAGCTTTATTGGTTATTAAGGCTGGCTAAACCTGAAATAAAACTTCCTTACTTTGCTTTTTATGCGAGTTAATAGGGTACATTCATGAGGAAAGTTTCATTAAATAATTAAAGGAAAATGTATCTCATCTTTATTATGCATATTTAATTATACATTATTATTTTCTTGACCTTTACTTTGAATTATCTAATAATTTTTAAAATGATCTTTTTATTATTTTAGTTTATTACTTTACTTAATTATTTTAATATTTTACTATATTCCAAGCATTCATTATAATTTTGATTGCATTATTACATTCAAATTACTGATTAAAAAATGTAAACAAAGCAGTGACCAGAAATCCACAATTCTATAATCTGCACAACCCCTGGTCCCAAGCTGTGTGGATTTGTGAGAGTATACTGTACCATGAAATTCCACCTAAATAACCTCCTCCCTCTGGAAATTTCTGCTTTTACTTTGCCCCCATCACAAACAGTTTAAAATATTTAAATCTTAAATTTTTGAGATTTTTCTGTCTTATTTGTTACAGGGCTCGAAATGTACTAGAGCAAACTGGAACAATATACCGGTTTGTGAAATTAGGATAAATATTGTTCCGGTTCATGAAATTGTGGTAAATATTATTTCAGTTAGTGGAATTATTAAAACATGTTAATGTTTTTTATATACAGTGAAACCCGCTTAAGAAGTTCACAATAGAATAGAAGGGGAAAACTTCTTAAACGGGAAATTAGCATTTTTTGAAAAAATCAATAGTTTAAATATTGATATTTAGAAGAGGGTTTATTTTATCTCAGTACAATAATACAAAGAGTACTTTCTATAAAATTGAGTTTTCTTAAGAAATTTAAATTAGTTTGCACACTTTAAAAATTAGCTAATAAAGTAAAAATGCATAATTACCTTAGAAACTCTTTATTTAATCCAAGACAAGAAATTTCTCTTTAAGAGTCATTTGATATGTTTTTCCAAAAAAAAAATCGGTTATAGTTTTTTGTTTCTGTTTTTTTTTTTTTTTTCAGCAATCTTTAATCAATAACTCTTCTTCCATAACTTCATATTTACCTCTTTTCACATTTTTAATTTGACGAGATTTTTCAGAACAGTTTAAAATGAGATCTCATTTAGCTAGAATTCCATTCAGAGTAGTCACTGGTATGTTCAACTTCTTTGCAATTTCAACTCTTGTTGTTTTCGCGTTACTATCAACTTCTTTCAAAATTTAAATTTTGTCTTCAATTGACAAAGCTTTCCTTTTAATTTCTTGCCCGACATTTTTGGAAAAAAAAAAAAAAAACAGAATTTTTTGTTCGTGTATTTTCTAACAAGAAAGCTTTGATGTTATGCACTTTACACTGACTTAAAAACTGTGAAATGAAAAAAAACAAACGCAGCTTTGGTACATTGCACTTATGGAAGAGGGTGGTGGGAAAGAATCTGTTGTAACTATTGAACTGAAAGAACCACCCCTCGGTAGGGCGGAGCAATTCCCTTTTCTCTTTATCAGCCACTATTGTTACAGTGACGAGAGACCCATCCTCTACTCACATTCCATTTCCATCAAACATGTTAAACAGATTTTAAGGTGAAATAGAGGTAACCATAACTGCTATCAGTCCTAAACATTGACCTTTTTGAAAAGCTAAGAATATAAATAAAGAGATTTCCAGCACAGAAAATAAAATAATAATCAAAAATACAAAATAAACGCTATTTGAAAGTAAAAATGGAAGGAAAAATAAAACTTTTTAAGCGGGAAGGAGTTTCGAACTAAACTTCTTAAACGAGTTATTTTAGCGTTGTAAGAATAAGAGAAAAATGGGAATCGAAGATATAAACTTCTTAAACGGGTAAACTTCTTAAGCGGGAACTTCTTAAACGGGTTTTACTGTATATATATATATATATATATATATATATAGAGCTTATTGCACTCTCTAACTTTTTTTTTATTATTTAGAACCTTGAGTACATTTTTTAAATTGTTTTTGCATGATTAGATATAAATTTCCATATACTTTTAAAAAACTTTCAACTATAATTTTAAAATAGCTTTCTGGTTCGTGACTTTTTCCATTTTGAGCCCTGTTGCAGTTACAATAGTTAAATAAACATCTTAATTCTACCTTCTGAAATATTTACACCCCCTTCCCCCCCCCCCCCCCCATTCTTCTCTACCAGCTTACTAAGTTTACAGTCTTTAAAATTTCTTTTTTTCCCTTTCTCTTGTTTTTGTTATTTTGAAGTAACTATAAGTAGATAATTAGTCATCTAAATTTCTACTGGCATGCCCTCGAAATTTTGTCAGATATTTTGATATAAATCCTATATTTTTATATAAATCCAATAGTTTCAAAATAATCAACTTACAGCTGATTATAAGTATTTTCAAACTTAATGGAAATAAGAAACTGCAATATATTGTACTTTACATGAAAACTTAATACAGTAGACTCCCTCAAATCTGCACTGTTTGGTACCCCAGGTTGTACTGATTTTAGCATTTTGCAGTTTTCTGGTCATTGATTTGTTTAGATTTTTTAAACAGTAATTTGAATGTAATAATGCAATCAAAATTATAATGAATGCTTAAAATATACTAAAATATTAAAATAATTAATAGTTTTAAAAATGACTAATAATTATTTACATTACCTTTACTTTTAATAATTTAATGTACAATTAAATATGCATAGTAAAAGATGAGATACATTTGTCTTGAATTATTGAATGAAACTTGTCCCAAAAGGTACCTTACTAACTCGCATCAAAATCATAAAATAAGGAAGTTCTATTTCAGGTTTAGTCAGACTTAATAACTAAATAAGCTTGATTAATACATAAATATATTTGGTAAAAAAGATTGTGACTACCAAAAATATCAGTAATACCTTGAATTTTTTCAGAAATAAATTTTTACTTCATGAAAAACCATGAGTTGTCATATTAATGAGAATTATGTTTAAAATATGTACTGAATGATATAAAAATATAAAAAGTCTGTAATTTTGTCCCTACGTCTAAACTGAAAGTTTCATTGTTTACATCTGTGATGTGCAGATTTTAGGTGTTTGCAGGTTTTAGGGTTGTGGATTAGAGAGAATCTACTCTAAAACAATATTCTTAGTGCCTTTTTTTTTTTCTCCTCACGTACTGTAAAACAACTGAAGTTCATCTAATTGAAAGTGGAAACAATTTGCCTTTTACACCTATCGAAGAACAAAATATAGGATTCAGTATGAAAAGTATTGTGAAAATTTTATGTTTTATACAACAGTTTTATACAATGTTATTACAATTCTTCATGTGTGCCACAAGTGTAATCTCATTTTGTTTAGTGGCCAATTTGGTAGGGCTCAGTCTCCGGTGGCCATTACTGCCCTTTTAGTTATTTCCTATTTTGGGCACAGGGAAAAATCATCACAAAATACATAAATCGGTCATAAAAAAAATATCGCCGATTTCGCCAATTATGGTGAAAATAAATAACAAAATTTGTTGACCGGTCGCAAGAAGAAAGCTGAAGTTCATGCGAAATTGGCAGCAGAAAAATATTGTTAAATTTGCCAGTCCGTCACGAGTAAATATCGTGAAATTCCTCAGCCGATCGCAGAGAAAAAACATGAAAATTTTCAATCGGATGCAAAAAAAACAATCGTTATTTTCATCAGTATGCCGCAAGAACAAACAGGGAAATTTGCCAGTCTGTCACAGAATAAAATTGCTATATTTGTCAATTGATCTCGAGAAAAAAAATTATGAAATTCACCGTTCAGTCTCTAGAAAAAATCTTGGAATTCGTCAGTCGGTCGTGGAGAAAAAGCACAAAATTTTTCAGTCAGATGCAGAAAAACAACTATGAATTTTGTCAATCAGTCGTAAGAAGAACCTGTGAAATCTGCTAATCGATAAAAAATATCACGAAATTTGTCGGTCGGTCCTGAGACTTGATCGTTGTTTTACAGAGAAACATTTTTGAAAATGATTTTTTGGAAACAGGAGCCGCCTGCCCACAATAGGGCATAATAAATAGGACACAATAATAATCTTTAGGGCACGAATCCTGCCATCCCGTCTCAAAATTCAAGCCCTGTATCTGCTATTCGAGCCCTGTAATGTATATTAATAATATTGCATAAAAAATGTAATTTAAACATTAAAATATGCTGTTTATTTGTACAATGAAATGCTGATAATTGCTACTGGATTTGGATATGGGATTGACTATATTGATAACTGCTGATAATTGCTAATAATTAATTTGTACAATGAAATGCTGATAATTTGTATAGTAAATTTTAACCAATTAATATGCATATAATTGTAGAGTATTTTCACAAAGAAATACTACATACTTTCTTTTTATAATTTTAACATAAAATATCTACTAATATACCCATGATTAAAGAGTTATTTTCTCCAAACATAGGTTTAATTGATGCCCTTTTTCTGTTTTAATTATTTAATATTGTTTTTGCTCTAAGTCACGTTTAGTTTTATCTTAAGTTAAATTATTTTGATATTTATAAGTAAAAAGAAAATTACTTTTCATTTTAAATATTTATAAGGAAGTTACAAAAATAACTAGTTAAATTTGCCGATCCCAAAACTTTCTTCTATCTCATACATCTTAATATTTCAAAAAGTAGTTCCAAATGTTACCATACTTTAATATTATTAGTTCAAATCAATATTATACCAACTTTGATTTTGATCTACAATTTCTGCTCCAGTCAATTAATCAGAATAAGAATAAGTTAAAACTGCAAAAAATCGAGAAAATTTTACAAAAATCTGTTACAGTGCCACCTTCTGGCGGAATATTTCCAAATGCAAGGAGAAACAGCTGGCCATAGCCAAAAATATACACTCAAAATTGGTTCAATTCTATGCTTAGCTTCATACTCTTTTCAATGGTAAAATAATGAAAATAACACAAAAATCCATATTATAGCGCCCCCTTCCAGCAGAATATTTTCAAATTGAAGGAAGACCTGCTGGGCATAGCCAGAAACATACCCCCAAAAATTGGTTCAATTCTATGCATAACTTCATACACTTTTCGATGATACAAGAATGAAAGTGGCACAAAAATCGCTATTACAGCACCCCATTTTGGCAGAATATTTCCAATTTAAAGGAGAACCTGCTGGACATAGCCAAAAACAAATACAAAAAATTTTGTTCAGTTATATGGATAATTTCATACACTTTTCGGTGGTACAATGATGAAAATGGCACAAAAATCGCGATTATGTGGCCCCCCTCCTTCCAGTGGAATGTTTCCATATTGAAGGAGGCTGACCTCTAAAACATCTAAATCCATCGAAAACCGGAAATCGAAAAAATTTCTATTACAATACTTTCTCCTAAAATTTTCCTGTTTAATTGTTAAACTTAAAAAAAAGAAAGAAAATTAATAAAGTCATACTTTTATAAACAACTTCAAATTTTATTTTGCATTCTGAAAGTAAAGGTACAATTTTCTGAAAGAAGTAAACATAAATTCTTAAATTTATTATAAAGAGTTCAAATATCAATGTTAAGAAAGCTGGCAATTCTTTAAACTTTTAAAAATTACCTTTTACTCATGTATAGTGAACTTACTTTCATATTTTGCACTATAAACAAAATTGTTCGGCATTGTTTGGGGTCAAACTATTTCTGTTATCCTTATATATTCACTTCGCTGCGCTCTGCCGGATATCCGGCAGAGAAGTCAGATATCCGGTGATTGTGATCCGGATATTCGATGGTATTTCGGATATTGAAAAATCAGCCGGATATCAGATATTTGCCGGATATCCGTTGCATCTGCAGAGCTGCCAACCATTACAGATTCTGCGGAATTATTCCGCATTTTAACTTTAGATTACAGGATTATGGACGTCTCTACAAAAATTACGGAAATAATAAAAAAATCCGGAAATGAAAGTTTTGGGATTATTTGAGATTATTTGAGATTGTGCTAATTTTAACTACTGAAACAGTTATTTATGCATATTTCGATAGCATATTAAAGCAGAAAATCAAATTCAAGCTGTAAGTGACGCGTTAGCAAGCGGAATTCGCTACATAGAAAGCAGAAAATGAAAGTGCAGAACATAAACACGCTCATTTCTTCCTGTACTCGGCGCAAACACTGAGCTAACAGCTTATTGGGCAAAACTAACTGCAGAAGGCGTGGCTTATGACGCGCTTATCTGAGGTAAGAAAGCAAAGGGTGGGTACAATCCATGGGCAACGCTGATTCAAGCCAGTTCAAAATTTGCTTTTCTAAATTGGCAACAGCTTCATATTTCGCACGCGCATTGCCTATTATTATGATAGACTTGTTACACATTGTATTTTAAGTTTTGCGACTGATCATAGAATTTCAGTGATGGAGCCGGAGCCAAAGAAAATGAAGGTTTTGCAACGATACTGTGTTGAATATACTAAGGAGTGGCCGTGTATCCAAAAATCAGAAGAATCTGAACATTATGTGTTTTCACGGTTTGCTCCAGTTATTGAATCAAAGAAGTGTGAGAAAAATGGACTCTCAAAAAAATATAAGCCTGTTACTAAATTTTTTGCTGAACAGAGTGACGAAAATGCCATCATAAAAGCAGAAATGTTGTTTACACGTTTTGTGATTCAACATAACGTGCAGATTGCTAGTACCGACTAAAAAATACAGCTGTGCACAGACTAAAACATCTGCAATCATTCAAGACATGGTGAAATCAACGCAATCCGAAATTGTGAACGATTTGAAAAATCACCCCTATTCCATTGCTACCGATGGCAGTAATGACAATGGTGATAATAAACTATATCCTATCGTAGTATCGTATTTCGACGAATCTGCTGGTAAAATCGATACCGTATTATTGTCCTTGTGTCAGACGAGTCTTAACACTGGGGAAAGGCATTTTTAATATTTTAAATGAGGAACTGAGCAAGAAATAAATCCCATGGACATGGTTTATCATTTTTGTTAGATAATGCATACACGATGACAGGTCAGTACAAGGGTGTTATTGCCTTCCTTCTGAAAGTGCAGCCTTCTATTATTCAGCTAAAAAAGCTACTAAGTTAGCCCTTATGGGTAGTGGAAGTTAGTCTTAATAAAAATATTTTGGAAAGAAATTTATTTTTATTGTGTATCATTTTTATTGTCATACATTGTGTTTTATTTTATTAAAAAGAATTCATGTACAAGTCAGTATTTTTATAGTAAGTTTAGAATTTTTGTGATATGTTGAGGAATTTTGATTAGGTGAGTGAAAGAGTTTTTCTCAGTTTCAATTATTGTTTCTTAAATTTCAGATATGTTTAATTCATTAATTGCTTTATTATTTTTAATTATTAGACTAATAATTATCTATAATTTAATTGTTTCAGTTTTGATTACGTTATGTTTGTATGTTAACATCTTGGTAAGGGTGTAGGACGGTCCACGGGTTGGTACGGCGGATTACTGATGGCTTCGGTTAAAAGTTGGCACCTCTGCATCCCTACTGTTGATGTCACTTCAACGTCGGGAACAATAGTTACACCACAATCAATTAGAAATATTCTTCATGATGCAAATATTCGAGGAAGAGCTCCTCGATAAAAACCATTTATTAGTGAAACAAATAGGGTGAAAAAACTTGAATTTGCAAAAGCTTATGTCAGCAAACCTAGAGTTTTGGAAAACTGTTATTTTTTCCGATGAAAGCAAGTTCAATATTTTTGGCTCAGATGGTAAGAAAACTGTATGGTGAAAGCCAAATACTTCTCTTCAAATTAAAAACTTGAAACCAACTGTAAAACATGGCGGTAGTCATGTAATGATTTAGGGATGCATGTCTTTTAATGGAGTTGGCGAAATGACCTTTATTGAAGTCAATATGAATGCTAAACAATATATTAATATATTGCCAGATCATTTATCTAATAGTGTTCTGAAGTTAGGAATTCCTAATTCCTATTATTTCCAACAGGATAACGATCCGAAACACACTGCATATATTACGAAGTTATGGTTGCTTTATAATGTAAAAAATCAATTGAAAATGCCACCACAATCACCAGACCTCAATCCGATTGAAAATTTATGGCATATTTTGGATGTGAAAATAAGGAAAAAGAGAATTTCTAACAAATCAGAACTTAAGCAAGCTCTTAGGGAAGAATGGCTACAAATCAGCAGTGAAACCTGTCACAAATTAATAGAATCAATGCCCAGACGATTACAAGCTGTAATTGAAGCAAAGGGCATGCATACTAAATATTAGCACTGTTTTTAATTTATAAATAATTCCTCTAGTTCTATTTTTATTGCTAGTGTGCAAATGTTTTTTTGGCAGTACAAATGCTACTTTTTTATGTTTTCATATTTTAAATATAATTATTAAGTCAGATATTAAATATGTTTGTTTTGTAAAAGTGTTGGTATTTTTAATTCTTAGTTGCTTTTTATTTATTTATACATATGCTACAGCAAATTTACCTGGTGTGCAAATACTTTTTTTGCTCACTGTATGCATTTCTTGCTTTATAATTTGCATTCATGTCTTGAGTCAATCATGACTGATAATTATGAACAGTGAAGTTCAGAACAATAAATAAAGTGTTTTTCGTTGGATACAGCTCAAGTAAATGAGTAATGTTGAAAATTTCCGAAGGAAGAAACAACATTTTTAGAATACAGATAGTTTCCGTCCAGCTGAATTTTCAGCAGCATTTTTGGAGACAGTCGGATTTTGCGGTGAAAACGAAACCAAATTTTCGGTTCATCTCTAATAATTGTTAATAAAACTAAATGAAAAATAGTTATACATTGTATCTAGGACCAAAAATTATGCCTTTATTAACATGTCTTGTAAACAGAAAAAAAAAAAAAAAATAAATAAAATATTAGTGGTGTACTATGTACTACTTTGGTCAAGTACTAGGCTATTTACTATTCAGCTGAGTGCCAAATGCTGAATAGTGGTGCATAAGGATAAAACATTTGTGCACTCATGGAAACAAACATAGAGGTAACACATGGGAGACAAGAAAAATGTTACAAATGCAATTGCATATACAGGGTGTCCTAAAAGTCTGTAAACAGCAGGGGTGTAGTCGTAAAAAAAACAGAGGGCATACGTTCTAAGCAGAGGGTATACGCTCAAGGCAGAGGGTATACCCTAGCGTACATATACTATAGCTTTCTTGAGAAACAGAGGGTATACGGTGTTCCTTAAAAAAATCCAGAGGGTATACAGCGTATACCCCCATATACACCCCACTACATCCCTGGTAAACAGTAGAATAACTCGAGAAATACATGTTGGATTGAAAAACGGAAAACTACGTGTTAGTTTTTTTTTTTTTAAAGGTATTGAGTGATATCAAAGTTAGCCCCTAGGAGTCAGAGGCAGTCCAAATTTGAAATCTTGAATGAAAACGTCTATTTTTAGGATTCCATACCCCAGAAGTAAAAACGGAAACATTATAAGATCACTCCTGTGTCTGTGTGTCACAGCCACTTTACTCGTTAACTATGGAACATGGAAAGTTCAAATTGGGGGAAGTAGTAAAGACTATTGACACACATATTTACAGATTATAAAACATTCACAAATATGTTTAGGAAAAATGTAGAGAGGCTAATTAAGTTACTTGAAAAAAAAAAAAAAAACTTTTTTATATATATCGTGTGAAAGCTTTCGTAATGCTGAACTCAAAATTACATTTCTTTTAATTTTAGGTATTATATTTTCTGAGATATCATCAAAAATGTAGTGCAAAAATGTCTCCCCGCCCATCTATTTCCGAATCTACTGAAACTAAAATTATGAAAAAATTAAAGGTAGTAGACGTTAATTTGCAGGAAAATTAACATTGCACCTCAAAATATAAATGTTAACTTGCAGGAAAATTACAGCGATTACCCTAGGCCACTTAGTTTTTCAGAAAAGCACATTTTTACGTTACACACAAACTTTGATTTGCAGGCATTAAGCAAAGGTGTTGAGGAGCACTTTAGGTACCTATCGTAGCAGAAGTATAAAAGCATTCTTAATAATGATTTTTGAAAAAAAAATTGTCGGTAATTAGCCGAGATATTAACCCTTAAAGACACGGATGGTTTGCACATACATAATGCAGACCCACCAACTGCTACAAAAAAAATCGTAGTTGCTACGATTTGGATCTATAAACTACGATGCTACGAAAATCGGTCTCAAACTACAATTTTTCGTGGAAAGTGGAGATCGTGGAAAGAAAACACTAATTTCGCCAAAGGATCGTGTAAAAATCGTCAAAGGATCGCGGTAATAAATGCGAATTTCGTCAAAAGTTTGAAGTAAAAATTCATTCATTCGAGGATTTCAAGAAAGAATCGTAATAGAAAAAAGTGAATTACGATTGTGGAAAAAAATCGTGCATATCGTGAAATGATCGCAGAACACAAATCGCTAATTTCATCAAAATTTACTGCACTGGGCTAAATAATTTGAACTTGGCTCCTTTTATAAATATTACAAAAAAAAAAAAATTGCCGCGAAACACGAAAAACTAACCGACCAACTTCCAGATTAATCTCTGCTACAATTTCTCATTTTCAAAGGTTGGCAGGTCTGATAATGACAGGGGCGGCGTTCTCTATGTGGCATCAGCATTTAAAGCCTAGATAACAACTTTTAACGATATATTTGTGTAATGCAATGCCCAGTAGCAGAATAAAAGCAATAAACATCAAATTGTTAAAAACAGACTAATTTAATTTGAATTAATCACATAAATACTATGGGATTTGTGACTAGTTTACATACCCCTTTTCAGAGTTAAGTGAATCTCCCAATACACCGCCCATGTCTTTAAAAGTTAATTAAAAACCTATCTGGAAAAACACAGCAAGAACCAAGGCAGCATTGCAAATTTGCAACCTCCTTTTGAAGCACACTTAACAAAATGCTAAATTAACTTTTAACAAGGGTTTTGATTTAGCTACACTGTAAACAGAAAAGATTATTACTACGCTGAATTAAATTTTATGAAGTGCCAAATGAAAGTTAAATATGCGCTATTTTTATTGTCAGAACCAGATTAAGTTAATCTTAAACAGATTAGGATAAGATTAAAAGAAAAAGAAAAGTGCTCAGTTGAACTGATGTCATTGAGTTTACAGGCTATTCACATTAATTGTATATTATACTTTTATTTTAAAGAACAATGCCCTCAAAAATTAAAGGGGGATTAGCACTCACTCCTTATTTCCCATCTTTATACTTAACCAATGCACCTCAAAATCTCATCCAAATCTCATCAGGGAAATTTTATCACAATAAACTGATATACTAAATTTGAAGCAAATTGGACAGAAAACCCATTTATCTAAATTATGCGGAGTATTAGCCCTCCCGTTCCTCCCTTTATACTTAACCAATGAACCTCTGGATCTAATCAGGTAAACACCTTATCAGAATAAACTGGTATACCAAATTTGAAGCAAATCGAATAATTCTGCATGAAAAAGCCATTTATCTAATCTAAGGAGGGCTAGCCCACAGTCTTCCTTTTTATACTAAACCAATGAACTTCGAAATCTAATCAGGGAAATGCCTTCACTATACCAAATTTAAAGCAAATCGGATAATTCTGCAGGAAAACCCATTTATCTAAATTAAGGGGAGGGTTAGCCCGATGATTTAGATAAATGGGTTTCCTCCATTCTTCTTTTTATACTTAACCAATGAACTTCTAAATGTAATCAGAGAAACCCCTTTTCAGAATAAACCAGTATACCAATTTTGAAGCAATTTGGATAATTCTGCATGAAAAACCAATTTATCTAAGTTAAGGGAGGTGGCCCACCGTTCCCCCCTTTATACTTAACCAATGACCCCAAAATCAATCAGGGAAGTGCCTTATCAGAATAAACCTATTTATAAAATTTGAAGCAAATCCGATAATTCTGCATGAAAAACCCATTTATCTAAATTAAGGAGGGGGGATTAGCCCCCATTCCCCATTTATATTTAACCAATGAATCCCCCAAAACTAGTAAAAGTACCTTTATCAGAATGAACCTATTTACAAAATTTGAGGCAAATCGGATAATTCTGCCGAAAAAACACATTTATCTAAATTAAGAGGGGATTAGCCCCCCAAGCCCCCTTTTATACTTAACCAATGAACCCCCATAAGTAATCAGGGAACAGCCTTATCAGAATTAAGCTATTTACAAATTTTGGTGGAAATCAGATAATTCTGCCTGAAAAACCCATTTATCTAAATTGAGGGGGGGGGGGAGATTACCCCCTGTTTCCATCTTTATTCTTAACCAATGAACCCCCCCCCCCCCCCCACCCCACCAAAAAAAAAAAAGTAATCTGAGAAGCACCTTATGAGAATGAACCTATTTACAAAATTTGATGCAAATCAGAAAATTCTGCCTGAAAACCCATTTATCTAAATTAAGGGAAATTTGCCCGCTCTCCCCCCCCCCTTTATACTTAACCAATGAACCCCCAAAACTAATCACGGAAGTGCCTTATCAGAATGAACCTAGAAAAAAAAATGAAGCAAATCGGATAATTCTATCAAGAGTTATCGCGTTACGTACAAACAGAACCTCCGGCACATTAGCTCTCAGGCTTTGATAGCCTGTGAACTAAAAAGTGTTGCACAGAATAGCAATGTTTGATATTATTTATTTATACTTTTTTAGTATACACAGTTATACCCAACCCTATGTTGTATTGTTTTTTACAAAACCTTATTGTTCTTTTAGCAACGATTTTTTTAATAATACAGTTAATAATTCATATATTTATTGTACGGAACCCTCTGAGCGCAAGTAATACCACTGCCCCCTCTACAATGCCTTCTCACTAAGATTTGTGATTTCAGAAGATAAGGCAGTTTCCCTGACAATGATCACCCTCTATTTCAAACTTTGTCACCCACACGCAGTGATCGTGAAACAGAAGCGTATAAAATTCAGATCGGTAATTCTTTTGCTACGGCCAGAAGAGAATACATTATTTTTTAAATTAAGGAGAAAAACTCAAGTTTTTAAAAACTTTTTGTTAATAATAACATTTTGATTTTCCCATTATGACATTCTTATTTCTGATTTTATTTATTTTATGTAAATAAAGAAGTAGAAAAAAAAATACTGAATATCGTATGAATTTGTTATGGCTTTGAATTAGGACTTATTTTCTGAACTATTTTAAAATATGTTAAAAGTTTTGTTAAATTTCTAACCATTGAAATAATAGTTATATAATCTAAAATGTCCATCACTAAATTTTTATAACTATAAAATTAATTATAACTATAAAAATATTTTGCTATCAAACAAAGGTTTTACCTTTCCCCCACCTTAAAAAAGTAATTTGCAAAGTTATTATTTTTTTTATATATAACGTGTATATATTCAACAAATAATCACAGAAAGTGTAATTTTATTTATTTTTGAGGTGCTTGAAATATTAAAAATATTTAAAAAACAATTTTATTATTTTTAACCCCCCCCCCCCACCTTGATCCAAAAAGAGTATTTTAAAGTAGGAATACATAAGAAGGTAAGAATTTCTGCTGTTTCAAATATTCTAATCATGTTTATATATATATATATAATGCAATATTATTCTATGTATTGCAGGATATTTTTCAATTTACATAAATATTTTCAAGAAATATGTTTTAACCCTAATATTTAGGAATACTCACACAGTGAAATATGAGGAAATTGAGTTATTTACCTTGTGTTTAACAACATATTATGGGGGGGGGGGGGGGATATGTGATTTATACAACTTCCCAAGTCAAGTATTTATTTTAAAATACTACAAAAACATGTATCAGCATATACTTATGTAGCTATTTCATTAATATGGAACATATCTACTAAAGCTATATTAATATATTTTACATACATTTCACATTATTTAACTTTCAACAACATAAAATAATCTAAACTTATGTATGCACTTCCTGAAAGCAATGTAGATTTATAAAAACACCCAGGAAAAATTTCTTCAGAATAGAATAAATAAATAAATATTTTTTTTACTTCAAAACAATATTTTTTAAAGTTGGACAAGTCAATTTTCAATTTATAGTATTATAAAAGTTAGAGTTCTGAAATATCATTAAATAATATATATAAACACATAGTACCACCAGAAAATAATCTTCTATTTATAAATAATATTTATTAAAACATAAAAAAAACTGTAAATGAGAGACAAGGGATTTGCATAATTATATTTTAGAGTGTATTTTAATACAGTACAGAACCATTTATCCGGAATGGTTGGGATCAGGTGTATTCCGGATAACTGGTTTTTCCAGTTAACTGGTTGGGCATTAAAGCAGCATCAATTTGATAAGTTTTGAGGAATATATCTGATTGTGGCAAATTATTTCTGATTTTAAATTATTAGATTACTTGGATTAAAAATCAGATGCAAGAAAGATCGAAAGTTAAAAGAGTTTGAAAGAAGGTAATTTATGGGAATCCCTTGGGAACTAAAATTCTTCTGTTCCCTCTGCATAAAAATTAAAACATCTAAAGTACAACTAAATATGTTTCCATTTCAAATACTAGATGTTGTTCAAATACTAGACATCAAATTATACAATTGTTTCAAGAAATGCATATGTCAAACTGGCAATGTATGACACTTTTTTCTGCAAAGATTCTGAAATAAGTCTATTAGAAATATCATTCCGGATAACTGGATTTCCGGTTAACAGGTTTCCGGATAAATGGTTCCATACTGTAATATCCTTCTATTGAAAATACTCCCTCATGTACATAACCCTTAAAGTTAGGGTTAAGACATATTTGTCAAAAATATTGATGTAAACTGAAAATATCACGCCATATGCAGAATAATTAATATAAAACAAAATAATTATGAAAAATATTTAAAATAACAGAAATTCTTACTTTTTCATGTATTTCTTCTTTAAAATTGTCTTTTTGGAACACTTGGATAATACTTCCACTGGCAACAATGTGCTTTTAACCACATAAACTACACGACAAATTACATATCGTAGGCTAGAGGTAAAAAAATGTTCGCCTCCGGTTGATGATGTCAGCACATTGTTGTCTGCTCAGCGAATTGGCATTGTAGAGGGGGCAGTGGTAGTACTCATACTTGACTGTTTATTTATTTTTCCCTTGTGCATTCTGATTACACTTCTGTTGCATCATTTTTGTCTATTACAGCACCATCTATAGTGACTAAAAAAAAAAGTAAAATACTAAAGTTATGTTTTATACTGTAGAATCTGCAATAAAAATGAGGATTCTCATTAAAGATTTCAAAGTTGGACCCCCTTTGATCTCCAGGGTGTTGGGTGGAAGGTGCACTTTGATATCGCTGAAATAGCTTTGTAAAAAATATTTAACGCACATTTTTCTATTTTTTAATCCGATGCGTATTTCTCGAGTTATTCGACCATTTTCAGACTTTTCAGACACCTTGTATATACACACGCAATTATATGCAATAGTTCTATACTACTTGAAAATGTACATTTTGAGCAAGGGTAATTGATCAATAAGTTTAAAATCCATCAATCAAGTCAATCAATGTTTAAAATTCACTTAAATTTTTAAATTATGCACAATGTTTTTAAAGAAATTTTGTGTATAATTCAATTAAGTATTATTTAAAAAGTTATGAAAAAAAAAAATACCTAAAAAGTACTACATTCATCAATAAAAAATTTCAATTGATTTTTCAAAGCATTGCTGTTTCTGACATCAATTCTATCTATGAAATAAATGCTTAGTAGCAATGTTGTTGCTCTAACAATTTTGATATTAAACATTTAAAGTTTATTGAATGTAAAATATTGCTATTTTGCAATTTTACTATATCTTTTCTTGAATTTTGAAATTATTTTTAGTTAAAAAAAAAAAAAAAAAAAATATGGAATATATGTTTGGACATTACAGTTCATTAGCATCTTCCATGTGTACAACATTTACAATGATTATAAATTTTTTTCTTAATTCTCTGTAAAATTATTTTCACATTGATATATTATTAATAAATTTACCATTAAAATTCCTTTGCACTTTTTGTTCATCTAATCTTATTTTACATACTTTTATAAAATGTTGCAAACTTTTGTTGTTAAATGTTGTAAAATCAAGATACATGTGTACACGCACTTATACAAAAAAAAATATCAGTCTGCTGAAAATGTAGAATGTGTGGTATTTTTGCATAAAAGTTTAATATACAATAAATTTAATTATTTTTTAGAAAGCTATTTTCTATTTCTACCAATTATTCTCTAAATAAAATCGCCAATATTAATCTAAGCATGGAAATTATATACAGTAGAGTCCCTAAAATCAGTGTATAATTTCAGATGTTAAAGAATGAAATTTATAATTAAGTTACAGGAACAAAATTTAAGATGGCACTGAAATCAGCAGCAATTGCAAGGTTTTTTTTAAACTAAATTTTTTATCATGCTCTTTTGGCTGTTATATCTGATTAATTACTAAATAAAATTACGTTACTTTTGATTTTGATGTAAATTAGTATAGCTATAGCAAAAAATTTGCCCCAAGCAAAAAAAAAATATATATATATATATATATATATACATATATATAGGCCTGCACAATATTTGCAAGTGTACTGTAACCAAATTTTTCTTGTGTTCTTTTTTCGGTGTTTCAATATTTATTTTATTTTTTTTTTTTTTCAGTATTACATATGCATTTTAATATGTAATTCTAGTTAATCATTCTGAACTCGAGCTTCTTAATGAAGAAAGTGTGATTTATATTCGAAAAAAAAAATCAAGATGGTGGATTCATTAGCAATCAGATCTTTTTCAAGACATTTTTTTAAGGCTGTTCTCAAATCCAAAGGGTCGACTTTCTGACAAGTTTTAATTCATTTTTGTGCAGAAATGCATGAAAGTAGAAGGTGTTGTTATTCAGAAACTATGCCATTGAGCTGTTTTTTCCGTTTTTTTTGTAAACTCAATAGATCTTTCAGAAAATACTCTCAAAGTTGGCATTTTGAACTTCCGAACGAAAGAAGAAAATCCAGTCAGTAAGGGGAGAAAAATGCCGTGTCATGTGATCAAAATTGCTTATAACTCAATAGGTAATTGATTGATCAAAAAATAGAAAACAGTTAATCGCTTCCATGGTCAGGCTTTCTAATTTTGTATCTTTCCATTTAAAAATAAATTTGTAAATGCGTCAAAATGTTTTGCGCTTGTTGAGCAGAGCAGTTGCCTTAAGTAATTGCACTTTTTTGTTTATTAAATCTGGATAAACAGGATATAAAATTGCGTTATTTTAAAATTTTGGTGTAATTTATTTTCTTATCCAAGATAAAAAATATGGCACAACAGTAACTTTTGCACAATACCTGCAACTGCAACTGTTGAAGCCATATTGTTTATGCTTATTATTTTGCATCCATCAGTTTCGATTTTAATCTGTACTGATTTTTATTCATATTTTTTCATGATATCATATTTAATTTTTGCTAATATGGCTTACTCCAATATTTCTAAGTAAAGGGAAAGAAAACTAGTTTGATCATAATTGAAAAGGTAGATATTATAAAAAAGCTTGATTGTGATTTATGTACTCATTTTTTGGCATAATTGTATGGAATAAATCCTAGAACAGTGTATCACATTAAAAAAAAAAAAAAATTCTATATGAACAGTGTCAGCAATGCTGGAGAAACAATTTATTTTTAATATTTTAAATAATTTCCATTGCTTAGTTACATTCAAATTACTGTTTAAAATATGTAAACAAAACAATGACCAGAAATCTGAATCAGCAAAATTCTACATCTGGTTTCAAGCTGTGTGGATTTGAGGGAGTGTACTGTTTTAATTTACATATTTTTAGCTTTTGTGTGGCCACATTTTTATATATCTAATAATAGTTTTTATGAATTACTCCATATGTTTTATTATATATTGATATTTATAATTAGATCGATTTTTACAAATCATTTGAGTATGAATATGAATCTTTAATGATGTTTAAAACAAAAGGAAATTTTTACAACTGCTTAGTATTGGCCGAGTACATGGTCAAGATTTGTCCAAATACTGAGTGCTCAGCAAGTTGGTCGAGTACCAAGTATACACTATATGGCCAAACATCACTAGACACTTTCGATTTTTTGCTCTTTGGCACATATCTACAGAAATACTTGATGAATTCTTCTGGAACTTCAGGAATATAAAGAACATGTTTCAGCTTGTATTTTTCAATGAAGATTCGATCACAAGAGCAATTAATGGGCTAACAACAAATTGAAGGAGAAAAAAATATTTAGAATTTATCCTGTAAAATAAAATACATGAAATGATCTGTCGTTGTAGCATATGATTGTCACTTATTTTGCAGAATTAGATAAGGCTTATTATACTGAAGATATTAGAAGTCATTGATCAAAGTGTATTGAGTTGCAAGGGTGGCTACGTTGAAAAAAAAAATTAAATTTTGGCAAAAATCTTTTCTTTTCTTTGTCAGGCTGAGAACTTTCGAACCACTCTCATATAACAAATAGCTTGTGATCGCACCCATTTTCTCGAGCACCTCAGAAAGGAGTATGTTGAGCAAGAATTTTTCTCTATTTGGTTACTAGACTTTTTTCTGTAATGGAAACCTTTTTTAGTGAGTTGTATAGACCAAACGTTGGCAGCCAAAAGCCTTGTCAGATATAAACTAGCTCTTGCCGGAAACCCAGCGAGCCTTTGCCCATCAACCTAGGCTCTGAGGAGCCCATGAAGCTGCAGAAAGTGAGACAGGCTGAACCTTCCTGTGAAGTGGGAAGGATTTTTAACCACTTAATGCTGCCGAATAAGGCACAAAAGTACTATCCTACTCGCGTCACTCGGCCTGAGCCCCAATGCAGGATGTCATTGGCGCATTGGATGTCATGGACTCTGCAACAGTAATCCATGTACTCTAGTTTTAAGTTATATGGTTCAGGGATCATGTGTCAGACTAGGGAAGGTCCTCAACTGCCAGATCGGGATTTTGTCGAGAGTGGTGTCTTTAGAAAGCTCTTGCCATGGGGATGAAGGAAATGTATACAACATACCAGTTGCATTCAGACAGGAAATGTACCCGTCCAAATGCAACTAGTGAAGAGTTATAGGCCAATGTATTCCTGTCATTTATTGATTTCTCCAGGTCGATGCTATGCAGGAAAGACACTCTGTATTGTAGAAAAGACAGTTGATGGATTACAGAGAAGACAGTTTATGCTTGGTAGAAAAAGTAACTTCACGGATGATAGTGCAATTCTGAATAGAAATGGCTGAAGCACAATTGTTTCCAACATCAGATGCACACAATGAAAGGAGGTGTTTTGCAGTTGTCACCAGTGTTATTAGTTATCATGCCTGTTTAAGGCTGTTCTTAACTGCTCTGCTCAACAAGCACAAAATATTCTGACACATTTACAGATTCATTTTTTAACACAAAGATATAAAATTGGAAGGCCTGACTAAAGCTGCATACGCACTATCTTTCTAACTGATTTCAGTGTCGGCTTCGTTTTTTGTGGCTTTTCGGTGTCTTTGATTTTTAACAACTTTAGCAGGAAAGGGACTGATGTCCGGCAAAAGAGGAACCTTTCCTTCAAGTAGAGTGGAGCTCCTTATCTCCTGACCCATTGTTGATTCCCCTCATTCTTTTGTGAATAAACCGCAGATGGGTTCAGAATAAAAGATTTTCCAAGAATACTAGAGGAGGAGGCAAAATACAAGTCAGAACGTAGCTTAAGGAAGCGATTTAGAATCGAACTGTGTTTTCCATTTTTTGATAATTAAATTACCTATTAATTTATAAGCGATTTTGATCACATGACAAAGATGTTTTCTCCTTTCGCTGACCAGTTTTTCTGCTTTCTTCGGGAACTTTGGTTCAAAACGTCAACTTTGACACTGTTTTCTGAAAGATCTATTGCGTTTGCAAGAAATGGAAAAAACAGCTCAATGACATAGTTTCTGAACAACACCACCAGCTAGTTTCATGCATTTCCGACAAAAAAATTAATTTAAACTTATGTCAGAAAGTTGCCCTTTTGGAACTGATCGAAAGATGGGATCTATATCTCTATTTAAAGCCTATTTAAAGGCATACTGATACATGTCATTGAAGGTGGGTGAACAGTCCAATAGTTACATATGATTGTGAAAATGTAGTCACAACCTTCTGTTTCTTACTAGAGAGAACATGGAATATTCACCAGCTTTACACTGGCAACAACAGGTTACATAACTGTATTGTAAGCTGTCTTTTTTACCACACAGAGTGTCTTTCATGCATAGCTAGCGATCTGGAGAAATCCAATAATGACAGAAATACATCGGCCTATAATTCTTCACCAGTTGCATTCGGATGGGTAGTTTTATACATTTCCTTGATCCCCATGATAAGAGCTTTCCTACTACTCTTGACAAAATCCCAATCTGGCAGTTAAGGATCTTCCCTAGTGAGTCTGCTTGGGTGTACCAGATACTCATAGGTGTGCCAGGCCCTCAGCCTTAACTTCAGGTTTCCCCAGAAGTGCAATTATTGCTCTAGCAGTAGCTTCGAGATGTGAAAGTCTACAGAGGCAAAGTCTTATAGATGGTACAAGTGAGAGAAATCATCTTGAAAGTAGGCCAGGGGTTGATCCAGACAAAATTTGGGACCTATTTTAGGGCCCTTTCACAAAAATCTATTTAATAAAATAGGCCCCTTCACAAAAATAAATTTAATAAAATGGGCCCCTTCACAAAATTTCTTTTAATAAAACAATCCCCTTCATAAAACTCTTTATTAATAAAATGGGCATCTTCATACAATTCCTTTTCATAAAAACTATTTTAAAATATGTAATTTGTCAGTAAAACCAGGTCACGAAAAACAAAAACTTTAGCCAGAGGGTTTAAAGAAGTTTTTGTTAATAAAATGCTTGGTTCGAATTTGAGTAAATGGATTTCAACTAGTGATGTAACGAATAGTGATTTGGCCGAATAGCCGAATACCGAATATTCGGCCAAGTTTTAGGCCGAATACTGACTTTAATATAAATGACTTTTATTTTCATTGTTTAATTATTTTTTCAATTTTAAAATAAAAAATTAAATTAAGGACTAATTGAAATTAATTTTTTGTTTGAGTTTTCAAAAATCATAACAGCTGAATGTATTTTTTGTTATACTTTAAATGTCTTAAAAAATACTTTAAAGATAACATATGACTTTTAAAAATGTAAATAATAATTTAATTCATAATTTTTTATTTAATTCTAGTAATTTATATATATATATATATATATATATATATATCTAAAATAGAACTCATTACCTCTGTAAAAATGAAACTTTTTATTTTAGTAAAATCCTTTCACCCCCTAAAAATAAGAACTTGCATGTGTCCTCTGTCTTTTTACATCCTTTTTTATGCACTTAAACTTAGTAAATTTACACTCTGTATGTAAAAAAAAAGGTTATTTTCTTAAAATATAATTATTCATTCCATTAAAATATTATATATTCCTTTCTGCTACCAAAATGTTGCTTACAAGTAGCGACTCGATAAAATGATATCTACCCGATAAAACTTTACCGTCATAAAAATCAGCGCGTGAAAATAATTTCTTTACTTAGAAGGAAAACGAAAATCATTTTAGGTAAAAATCAACAACATTTTATTTCCGCTTTCGTGCCGAGAAGTATTTCGACACATCTTCAACGCACGCTCATAATTTACAGACTGCCACAGAGAGAGGGCGCGGGGGGGAAACATATTCTCTTTTCATTTAATCATGTACATCTCTGCATTGTGCCGCCCTCTGTCCGTGAATATTAATAAACATTAATCAAATTCACGACAACCTCCCACCTTGAGTTTTCGTCAGACAAACTCAACAATGGGTACAACAAAATGCTACATCAAATAAAATGTGACCAATACTTACAGTACACAGCCAAAACATAGAATTCTAACATTACTTTTTTCAAAACAGGCAAATAAACATTTTCTTCTGCAAAATTCAAATAAAATTAAACATATTATTACAGATTCAAATTAACACAATGAAACATATGAAATATACTAAAAAATAAAAATAAGGTCTACACTAAATAATAAAAATGAAGGAAAATGTCTATTCAGTTCAAAGATATTTAAAGTTTATTGCGAATTGGAACAGTCACTTTTCTGCCACTTCTTGTTCGCACCACTGGATCATTAGATAGTTCTTTTGGGATCTCTAAATTATACAGTTTTTGCACAGGTCTTAAAAGTTCACCACTTTCAGTTTTTATCCGTGCAACTCTTGGATGACCATCTTTTCCAGCAATAAGTTCTTGCACACGGGCTAAAGTCCAATATGCACGTTTTTTATCAGATTCTATGAGTACTACATCACCAATGGTTAGTTGCTTGATTGACTCATTCTTTTGTATAGAACTTTGTTGGCGTAATTGCCCTAAGTACTCAATACGGAATCGTTTTCGAAGGTGTTCTCGAACGTTTTGCCTATACTTAACTCTTTTATTTAATTCTTGTGCGTCAATTGCATCAAAATCTACCACATCTGAAGATCTTATTTCCTGTAGGAACATTGATGGTGTTAACGGTGCTAGATCGTTCACATCTTCTGTAACATACGTTAATGGTCTAGCATTCACAACTTGTTCACAATCACAAAGAATAGTGATCAGTTCTTCATAAGATAATGAAGCTCTACCTAGGACTTTTCTCAAGATGCGTTTCACCATTTGTATCAATCGCTCCCACCAACCACCCCACCAGGCAGCGGTAGGCGGGTTGAATTTCCAGCGAATCTTTTGTGTTGCTGCTACGGCAGAGATTTGCTCCCAATCTATTTCTGAAAAGGCTTTGTCTGCATCGACGAAATTTCGGCCGTTGTCAGAATACACTGTGGTTGGTCTTCCTCTTCGGGCTATAAAACGCCTGAAAGACTGTAGAAAAGCATCAGTTGACAATGATGTCACTAATTCTAAGTGTATGGCCCTATACACCGCACAAGTGTACAGCACAATCCATGCTTTTTTCTCATTCCTTAGATATAACGGGCCGGCTAAATCAACTCCAGTTATTTGGAACACTGCAGCGTCTTGAACTCTATCGGCTGGTAATGCAATAGGAATTGACTCTGTCTTCTGAGCACTAAATCTTCTGCATCGCACACATTTCTGAACTACTGCTCGAATAGTTTTCCTGGCTTTCAGGATCCAGTAGTCTTCTCGTAACGATGTCATCAAAAGAGCCACTCCAGCATGTAAAAGCTCTTGGTGTTTCCAGGAGATCAGTCGGTGGACTACAGGATGGTCAGAAGGCAAAAGAACTGGATACTTAAACTTGATAGTATCTTCTCTATAAATAACTTGCGTCTTCACTCTTATGATACCATCTTCATCTAGAATTGGTCTTAAACTACGAATCTTCTGATTACTCTTCTCATCGAATCTGTCTCTCTGGATCAAAATCACCAATCTTCTTTCAGCTTGTTCTAGTTCAAAACACGTAAGTTCAGACACTTCTTTTGAATTCGGTTTTCTTGCATTGTTTATGAATCTTAGGATCCAAGCGATCAATCTTATGATTTTCTTGTATGATGAAAACCGTCGATAATACCAATCATCAGATTTTATGTTCTTGTTCATTGCTGAAATGACACTCTTCCGTTTTTCAGCATTAATAACTTCTTCATCTGGAGCTTCGACACTTTGAGGCCAAGTAAATTCTGGTTCAGCCAACCAGGCTGGTCCCTCCCACCATCTTAGCTGTAAGAATTGTTCTACGGAACAACCTCTAGAAGGGAGATCAGCCGGGTTAAATTTTCCTGAAATGTGTCGCCATTGGTCCTTTTGAGTTAAGGATCTGATTTCTTCTACACGGTTCCAAACGAATGTTCCCCATCTTTCGTCTCGTTTTATCCAGCTTAAAGCGGTGGTTGCATCAGACCAATAAAATATCTTCAAATTTGGAATTCGTAAATCAGATATGACCCGACTTCCCAACCTGGCCCCAATGCAACATGCTAACAGCTCTAAACGTGGTACAGTTAGGTTCTTAAGGGGTGCTACTCTTGCGCGTGACTGTATAAAAGTCACCAGAATTTTATCTTTGGTCTTTACTCTCAGAAAAATGCAAGTAGCGTATGCATGTTTACTGCCGTCACAAAATATGTGAAGACCTACATCATCACGTTCATAATTATCAAAATTCATCCAGCGCTGTAATTTGATGTCAGAAATCAGTTTCATTCCCTGCACCCACTTTAAAAATTGTTTAGCTAAATTTGCTGGCATTAACTCATCCCACTTAATTTTTAACTTCCAGCATTCTTGTAGAATAAGTTTAGGGAGCAAAGTCACAGGTGAGGTAAATCCAAGAGGATCAAAAACCTTCTGGGCCAATGAGAGTAGAGCTCGTTTTGTAGGAACAATTTGTTCTTCCTCAATAGGGCCGATTTTGCAAGATAGGGTATCGTTTTCCAGATCCCAGTTTAAACCTAATACTGGTGTCATCTTTACTATTGAAGTTTCAGAAATAATTGGAATGGGATAATTTGACAGCCATCCCCTTAGATTAAATTTTGCAGAGGACAGTAACATTTGAGACTCAAATATAAACTTGTTTAATTCTTCAACTGTATTGAAACTGTAAACACAATTGTCCACATACATAGATTCATTCAAAGTCTCTGCTGTAGAAGCAAAGTCATCAGGCGCACTTTCTAAGTGATGTTTCAATGTAGCCGCTAGTAAAAACGGGCTGCAATTGATCCCAAAAACTACACGTTTATGTCTATAAATTATATCATTTTCCCATAGAAATCGCAGAAAGTCTCTATCCTTTTCTTTAATACCAATTTGTAGAAATGCCTTCTCTATATCAGATACTGCACCAATAGGAAATTTCCGAAAACGGTGCAAAATTGAAGGAATCATTTCAATCATATTTAATCCCTTATCCAGGCAATCATTTAGAGAGGGGGAGCCTTTAACATGAGCCGAAGCGTCAAAAACTGGTCTAACTTTAGTAGTTTCACTCGATTCTTTAAATACAGGCCTGTGTGGCAAATAATGTACTTTAGTTTGTTTATTATCAACCACCCTTTCAATTATTCCTGCATTTATCCATGAATCAAATACTTCGCTATAAACCTCAGTTTTATTCAAATTTGATAACTTTTTCTTTGTTGTGGCAAGCCGTTTTTCGGCCAATTCTCTGTTACTAGGTAAGTGAGCATTATCTAGCACCCAAGGCAATGCTACTTCGTACCTCCCTTCTGAATCTCTTCTTATGTTATTCTTAAAATGCTGCATAGTTTCTTCATGAATCTCAGATTTAGTTTTAGATTCTACTGGATCAGTTATACCGATAATATCCAGTTTCCACAAATCAGCAACGGAACTATCGTTCCAAAGTGATGAAATAACCATAAGAGAATCATTTGTTTCAGATTTAACACCTGGAATTTTTCCCATTAGAGTCCATCCCAAATGGGTTTTTACAGCAACCGGACCACTTTTCAAAATTTTAATATTTCCGGTGAGTAATTTTCCCGCCACATCAGAACCAATTAATAATTTAATTTCATTTTCGGTTTTACATACACTATTTTCTACATCAGAAATCTTAATAGCACATTTATTCAGTTCTGATAACCAAGGCCCATTTGGCACTTTTTTTATTTTAGAAAAAATAACAGGAACACCTAAAACATGTATATCACATTTATAACTATTATCCATACTACTCAAGTGAATTCTATATTTACTATGCTTTGTTTCATTTGTTTCAACTCCACCAAATAATTTGTGAATTAAATTAATTTCACCAATACTTTTATAATTCAAATACTTAATTACATCTTCTGATAAATACGAACGTTCTGATCCAGTGTCGATAACTCCACGCACTATTTTCTCTTTACCATCGTGCTTTACACGTACATTCAAAGTTTGGAGTAACACAGTTGGATCCGAACCTTGAGTAGTTAAAACAGTATTACTACTCCCTGACTCATGTTTGCGACTTTCAAACGCCGCATTACCTTCTTCATTAAAAACATTTTGACATAATATAAAATTATGTTTTTTCCCACAATTTGTACATTTAATTTTAGCTCTACAGCTGCGTGAAATGTGATTCTTCTTCAAGCAAAGGAAACAAGCCCCCTTTTTCAAAATTAAACTACGTTTTTCATCAAAAGAAAGCGAATTAGCTTTAAAACATTTTTCTGATAAGTGACACTTGTCACAAAATATACATGTGTCCTCACACTTTTTGACTAAATTTTTATCCTTAGACTTATCACTTATAAACAAATCATTAGCAGTTGGCACAGAATTGCTTTCATTGTTTAATTTATTAAATTTCTTAGTGTTATCAAAGCCAAGACTAGAACGCGCTAAAAGAACACGTTCTTCTGAAATTACTTCGTTTTTCAAAAAGTCAAGAATAGAATTTAATTCACTCTTACCTTGAGCCGTCTTCTCACGCTGTCTTTCCCATATACGCAACACATCATGAGGCAAGCAGGATTCCACAAGGGGAAAAAGAATACTGGCGTACTTGTCTTCTGTAACGCCTAGAGATTCCAAAGACCTAAGTTTTGTCTCTAGGTTATCATATAAAGATGATAAATTAAATTCTCTTTTTGATGCTCTGTTATTGGTCAACACTAGTTGTAATAAGTCTCTCACGTATATTTGGATTAGTGTGTCTTCTCTTCCAAATCGTTCTTTAAGATGCTGAATTACTTTCGGATAGTTGTCCGCGGAAACCGGATAACTATTCACGATTTGTGAGGCTTTAGATTTCGGCGTTATCGCCTGTAGAAGATAAACAAACTTTGAATGGTCATCTAAAACGTTATCCTCATGGATTTTTCTAAAAGAGTTCCAAAAATTCAACCATAGTCTTGCATCGCCATCAAACGGCTGTAGGTTTATTTCGGGTAGGCGAAGAGGTTGGGACGTCGTTCTTTCACCATCTATAAAATTCTGTAAACGCTGTTCTTCGATAGGCTTAGTAAAAATTTGCTTCACCTTTTGCTTTATTGCAATCAATTTTTCCGTATACTCTTCACAAGCTTCAAATTCTTTAGAGTAATCTTTTTCAACAGCATTGTTATTTAACATAAAATTTGATATTTCTTCATCCACCGCACGCAGTCTAACACTTTTGTCTTCTAGCTGATTTAAAGCTTGCTCAATCAAATTTATATCAGGGCTTGAATTATTTAAAGCATCATTTAATGCATTATGAGTCTTCGTAAATGCGCTTCTAAGAGGAGTTCTCTTTATTTTTAACGCATCCATAATTTGTGTTTTAAAAAGTTCCGGTTTGAATCAAAACTAATTAATTACTTCACGCGTCCCTGTTCGGGCGCCAAATGTCGCTTACAAGTAGCGACTCGATAAAATGATATCTACCCGATAAAACTTTACCGTCATAAAAATCAGCGCGTGAAAATAATTTCTTTACTTAGAAGGAAAACGAAAATCATTTTAGGTAAAAATCAACAACATTTTATTTCCGCTTTCGTGCCGAGAAGTATTTCGACACATCTTCAACGCACGCTCATAATTTACAGACTGCCACAGAGAGAAGGCGCGGGGGGGAAACATATTCTCTTTTCATTTAATCATGTACATCTCTGCATTGTGCCGCCCTCTGTCCGTGAATATTAATAAACATTAATCAAATTCACGACACAAGATATACTTTTCTCTTTTCTTTCTCTCAAAATCAACAAGCACCCCATAATACTTCCTCCACCCCATATTTCAGAATGAGATCTTTTTCTTATAATAATTAATGTATTTAGGTATAATTTTTTAATATTGTTTGTCGAAAATATTTAAAATCATATTTTGTTTTGATTTTCTGGAACATATCTAATCAAATATCTTAAAATATTCTGCCAAATATGCCACTATTCGGCTACAGGTATTCGGTCAAATGTCCCACTATTCGGCCACAGGTATTCGGCCGAATATCTGTTCAATATTCGGCTGGCCAAATATTCGGCAAAAGGGCCGAATACCGAATAGTGGCCGAATATTCATTACATCCCTAATTTCAACTTTCATTAACAAATGTTATTTTTCACAAAAATATAATAAAATTCACAAAAAAAAAACCTTTTACTTTTTCATAAAATGAGCCCCAAGAATAAAAACCTGCATCGACCCCTGTAGGCAGTTAATTGTTGATGCATGCATTTTGTTAGCAAACAGCAACTTTAAGTTTATTCCCTGAACAAAAATTTTACTGTTACAGATCTACTATGAGATCTACCATCACTATAGTTTGAAGCCTTTATCTGAAGAAATAACTTATGTAGCATGGAATATCATGTTTTTGGCCCACTTTTTATCAATAATGTATACCATACCGCATGCCATATGAGAAATTTCCTCAGATGAAGTTTCAAAGTACAGTAGTTTTAAACCTTTTTCTGCTACAATAGTGGTAGTATTTTTTATTTAGGCAACAAACTTAAAGTTGCTGCTCAGTAACAAGTGCATGTATCAACAATTCGTCACAATGAAAGTAATGCGCACCTGTAATGATTTACCTCGCTCCTACCTAGAACCTCCCCACTCTTCTAAGATTTTTTTTTTTTCAAAAATTAAACTCTGGGTCAACCTGTATATACAAATGTTTTGAGAACATGTCATTAAATTGGATTAATTCAGAGCTATAAAGAACTAGCTCACTTGACTAACACAGAGTTCTTTCTTGTCCTTATAAAATATTTATATGTCCTTATATTTACTTTTTAGTTTCTAAAGGCTCTTATAAGTACTTGATTTTCACCAATAGTCTGTTCTTTTCTTCCCATTAAAAATTTAATGTAGCTTTCTTCTGATATTTTACCTATCTACTTATTCACAATAATTTAAGAACAGGCTTGTCTGAATGACAAACCTTAATGTGCAAAATGAAAAGAGAGAAGTAAACATGTACAGTTTTTTTTATTTTGAAAAAGGCTGAGAACCAGGCTAACAAACTCTATAGGTAGCATTCCAAAGATACATTGCTGTTTAACTTGTAATAGGTATGGCATCGGTGCAGAAATGGTCTTGATGCTCTTATACAATAAAGAGTGATTGATACTGTTTTCCAAATTTTCCCTTGAAGTTTCAGTGACTTTTTTTGTTGCTTTTTCTAGTTCTGCAGTTCTCATTAGTTATACTGAAACTTGCTTATGTCCTCTTTATTTTTTGTTGTGTTCAGATAATAATTTTTTTAAATCTTTGATAGGTTGTGAAAGCATATGACCACGATGAAAGTTGCCATGTTGCTATAAAGATTATCAAAAATAAAAAACCTTTTCTAAATCAAGCCCAAATAGAAGTTAAGTTGCTTGAGATGATGAATAGTCATGAGAGTGACAGTGCTTTTGAACTGTTAGGACAAGATAAAATTGGTAAAGTTTTCTAATTTTGTTATGTTTTATATTTTAACATAAATCTTATATATTTTTCTTTGATTTCAGAATTCTATTTTTATTATGCTACCCATATTTTTTTTACCTACTAATATTTTTTAATATTTTGCTATTATTTTTATATCTTGTCTTTTCAAAGAACGATTTTTGTTATGTGTTTTATAAAATTATCACATTTCTTTGCTTTATTTGTTAATTTTAACGCTTATACTAAAATAATTTTACTATTACTGGTTTTACCTAAATCTAAAGTATCTAGGATAATTAAAGTTTTGATAACCCAGCATTCTATCTTTAATTTGGGCTGAGTAAAAAAAAAAAAAAATCATTTGCTTAGTTTGTCTGCAGTCTTATGTTCATAAGAGTATGCTTTTATTAATTTTAAAACAGTTATAATTGAATGGGTACGAGGATTTAAAACTAGCTGCAGTGTTTGATGTATAAAAAGTATTTGCTATAACTTTGGCGGGGGGGGGGGGGGGGGGGAGCTTTGAAAAGCTCTTTAAGCAGCTCTTTAGAGAAAATAAAAATTTTGTATAGACAGAAAATTTCTTTTTAAGAATGTGCTTCTATTATGTATCTGCAACTTCAATTAGCAACATATTTTTAAAATATCTTTACTGTAATTTCCAGCCTATAATCTGTGTATTATCTGTTAAAAAACCTCAAAAATTTTAAGTGTGGATTATCTGCTGAATTTTTTTTAAAGCAGAAGTTCATGACAAATACCCAGTTTTTAGTTTAAAATAAAAATGTAAACAGCTATCATACGATTGTCTGCTATCGACCATTCGCAGAGTTGCTCGTGATTGGTTCACATATGATGTGTACATGTTAGTGGGAGTGACTTCAGATTTTGTTATATTTTTTTTATATTTTGACAACATGTTTCTATGAAGAACAAAGTGTTTCTCAACTCATCTCTTTCAGAAAAACGCTTATAATCTGTGTCTGAGACTAAGAGAAAATGTGTTATTTAACACTGCAGAATTTAAACTGAATGTTATTATAAAAGCGGAAAATGATTTTAAAACAGCAATTATTATAGAATTATCAGTATTCACAAGATATTCTATGTTTTAGATATAAGATTTAATGAAAAAAAAAGTTTTGTATTTTTTCACTTGTAATTATTTTTAGGGTTCCGTACTTAAAAAGTGAAAACGGAACCATTATAAGATCACTTTTGTTTGTGTCTGTCTGTCACAGCCATTTTACTCGTAAACTATGGAACGTGGAAAGTTCAAATTCGGGGAAGTAATAAAGACTGTTGACCCACACATTTTCAGATTATTAAACATTTATAAGTATATTTAGTAAAAATGTATAGGGGCAAATTCAGTTACTTGAAAAAAAAAAAAAAAATCTTCTTTGTATATCATGTGGGGTATCGTGTGAAAGCTTTCGTAACGCTGAATTCAAAAATACATTTCTTTTAATTTTAGGTATTATATTTTCAAAGATATAGTCGAAAATGTAGCGCAAAAATATGTTCCCCCCCCCATCTAATTCCGAATCTACTTAAGCTAAAATTATGAAAAACTTAGAGGGAGTAGATGTTAATTTAAACCTTGCAGGAAAATTTTAGCGATTATCCTAGGTCACTAGTTTTTGAGAAAATTGCATTTTTCCGTTACACACAAATTTCAATTTACGGGCATTCGGCAAAACTGTTGAACAACGCTGGAGGTACTTATCGTAGCAGAAATATAAAAGCATTGTTGATCATGATTTTCGAAAAAAATCATCAGTAATTAGCCGAGATATAAACCCTTAAAGATATGGACGGTTTGGACACACATAATGACAGGGGCGACGTACTCTATGTACCATTGGCTTTTAAAGCCTAGATAACAGCTTTTAATGATATATGTGTGTAATGCAATGGCCAGTAACAGTATAAAATAATAAACATCAAATTGTTAAAAACAGACTAATCCAAGGAGTCTCAGGACTCTTAAAGCTTCAAAATAAATTTTATTTTAATTTTTTTTAGATGTTAATCTTCCATCTTTTCTGAACATTTTAATATAATCGTATCCTTCAAATTCTCATTATAACAGAATTTATGGCTTTTAGAATTATACCCGCTCCATAGCTTAAGTGGCCTTTTGGAAACTTTTAAGTCATTTTTCTCCAATTGACTTTTTTTGGCATAACGCGCACGCTATCTCAAAAACTTTTGAATATTTTTTCATGAAATTTTCAAAACATACGTTTTATATTAATCTGTGTAAACTGAACCTAAAATTTCCTTTTTATTGTTAAAAAAAATATTTTTTAAGTAATTATTTTGTTCAGATTTTCAAAATTTTCTATTAGCTAAATACAACTTTGTATTAAAAATATAAATTGCTTTAAATACAAATTTATTTAGGTTCAGGGTAATTATTATAATCTGAAGTATATGTAGGCGCCAATTTTTTTTTTCTAGTTACAATATTTATTTTCTAATCATGCGCGTAAGCTGTTATACCAATATTCTGCTTATCAAATGTCTGACTGTTTGGAGCACCCTGTAAATGCTAGTTCTTCATCTTGCAAATTTTTAAATACATAAAATGAAAGATCGTACTTATCTTTCATCTCAATAAAAATTGTATTTTAAAATCATATACATTTTAAGATATTAAATGTTGAATATGGTCTCTTTTTTTTCATTTTTTCCAATTTTTGATATCCCTGAGCTGCTTAACCCTTACTGGCACGGTGTAATTCTGTTTATAAACTGATCAAATAATGGACTGGCACCGCAATTTATAAACGAATTTATTAGAAAATACGAACTTGCTTATTTTCATATTCACTATAATAGGAAAATTTTAGTTAAATATTCTTGGTGCTGTTTGTCAGTTTTGGAATTAAAATTAGGTGTCCTTTTTTAAGGACACTGTGCCGGAAAGGGTTAATTAGAATGAATTACATAAATACTATGGGATTCGTGACATTTTCATTGAATGGCTCTTTCAATACGCCTCAGGTAGCTTTAAAAGTTACGTAAAAACCTATCTGGATAACACAGCAAGGGCCAAGGCGGCATTGCAAATTTGTGACTTCCTATCTAAGCGCACTTAGCACAATGCCAAATGTGAACTTTGAATTAATGTTTTGTTTTAGCTGCACTTTAGAAAGAAAGGTTATTATGATGATGAATTAAGTTTTATGAAATGACAAATTAAGTTTAAATGTGCATTTCTTTTATTGTCAGTACCGAATTAAGTTCATTATAAAGAGATTAAAATAATATTAAACTAGTTGGATGTGTCAATCCCAAAACTTTCTTCTATCTCATACATGTCAATACTTCCTGATAAATGCAGCACCAGGATCAGTTCATATCCGGGACTAACTGAATCTAAAGTTTGAAAATTCATGCATTAGTTCTTTAGATACAGCTATTGCGGAAATCTGGAAAATTGCAGCATAGTAGCGCTACCTGTTGGGCGATTTACACCAAAAAGTAATCAGCACCAATTTATATCGGAGACTAAATCAATCTAAAGTTTTATTAAATTCCGTTCAATAGTTCTTAAGACAGAGCGCCCACAATATTTGTGTCACACACAGATAGACAGACTCACAGACAGACATTTTGTAAAAACATGTTTTTCATTACCTCTGTGCCCTAAAAAGTATACATCCGTCGAAAACCGGAATTTGAAAAATTTCACAAATCCAATACTTTGTTTTTGTAAAGATAGAAGAAAGTAAAAATGAGTTATACAGAATAGCTGTATTTGATATTTTTTAGGTTCCATATCTCTTTGAACTTTCATGGTATGTCCATTTACATTTTTCTAGTATATACTGTTATACCGAACCCTACTTTGCATAATTTTTTACAAAGTGTTAGTATTATTTTAGCAGCGGTTTTTTTAATAATACAATTACTAATTCATGTATTTATTGTACGGAACCCTCTGTGCACGAGTAATACTCGCACTTGACCGTTTATTTATGTACATCGTTTTCATCTTTGACAACAGCGTTTACAAAAAATTAGCATTATATATAGTCTTTCAATGTAAGTATTTATATATGTATGTATTTTTTCAAACCAATTACAGCAGTTTTAAAATTCTATAAGTGTCCCTATAAAATATGAAACTTTTTTTTAATTAAGTTTAATTCCAAGAAAAATGTTTTCTAGCAGTCAGAGTTATGACAAAAAGTAAAATAAATAAATAACTCTACCGCACCTGCATGTAGCATTAACATGCTCTTTAATACACATTCAAAAAAGACTTTTTCTCACCTTGAAATATACCCAACCACTAACTTACAAATTAAAACCTTTTCTCCCCTCTTGTAAATATAAAATTCTCTTTGATTCTAACATTACCAGCTTAGATAAACAATGCGTTCAACACGTAATTTTTTTCAACACATCGAAAGTGGAAGAACAATAGATCTCATGTTGGAGTGAACATAATTGGGACATTTAACAGTTGGCATAGAATAATTGATGCTGACAGATAATTTTTATTCCTATCAACAGAAACAAAACCAAGAGATTTCTGTGTTTTCCCAGAGAAAGATTACGAGACATCCAATCAGTAATGAGAGGAAATCTGCTTGGACCTGTCAGTTTAGGATATTATTATTCACAGGGGTGAAGGGTGATTGAGTAATGAAGGATATAAAAATAATTTACACTGCTGTTTTTTCCCCCATTCATAGAAGGGTTGAAAGTTTTTCGGGGTTGTTTTTTTTTTTTCCACTAAAGTAGAGATTTAGGGTTTACTTGGCTCTTTTGCGATAGTGGAATATTTTTTTTTTTCACTTTTTATTAGAAAGTTATTAAAAGCCAGGAAGATTTTTCATTTTCATATTCATTGCAATATAAAGTTAAAATAATTTTTTCCCATTGACTGTAATGTAACGGAAAACTTTTGACTGTCCCTGTAATTAAACTATATATCCGATTTTCATAAAATTTGAAATGAATCAACAAAATTTTGCAGCTATTATATATTTAAAATTTCAGACCATTCAGTTGGGTAGCTTTCGCTCTGTTACATGCAGACAGACGGACCGAACGATGACTATAGGCGTTACGTATTTATATAATTATGAATGCACCTAAGAAGAGAGCATGTTTGTGCGAGATTCATAGTCCGTACGGTGTTTACTTTTAAAATTGATTTTTATAATCAAAGATGTTTAAAACCTGGAACTCTTCCCAATATGAAACTATTTTTTATATCACCTACCTATTTTTTTTATTTACATGTATTGATGACTTTTAATTGTTAATTCCTATCTATAAACACTGTTTTGATGAGGCCTGTAGATGCCTACGAAGTTAAGAGTTGCAATAAAGCAACTACCTACCTACTACATGTACTACACAGGTTGTGTAAGATTTAAACAGAGCTTCTGACTGTAAAATAGTCAATAAAACATAGTCTTTGTTTTGAAAGACCTATCCAATGATATGCTACTTAGTATGGTGCATAATTTTTTTCTTTCATCTCTACCACCATTTTGTATTTTACAGCCACCATTTTAAATTTATAAAAACAAAATCTAGCCTATAACCATCAGACAGGAAAGACAAATTGATAGAGACCTCATTCATTAAAATCCATCCAGCTGTTGGGATGTTTCGAAGGTATAAAGAAATCCACATACCCAGATATGCGCGAAACACATAACCCTTCTTGGCAGTCGGGTAATAAAACTTTTTCATTTGGATTTTTATAAAATTACTGATCATGGAGAAATGATTCTTTTAGTTAATTTTTACTATGTAATTTTTGTTCACACATGTGACCTACCTTCAACGATATATTTATAACCACAAAAAATGCATTTTGAAAAATAACTTTAAAATAAAAAATTCATATCAGAGTCGTCATGTCAAATCAACACAGTTTCAGACCAAAATCTCCCTTGACCCCTCGGATTTTGATGAAACATGGTTTATCAGGTGTCTTTATACAGTTATGAAAGAAAACACTAAAATTATTTTTGTAATAAATTTAGTTTTAATTTTATTAATAATTAAATACAGCATTTTTCTCCTTAAAATTTGCTACTTTTTGAATCACTTAGTTGCCATTTACTTAAAAACTAAATGTGATACAAACTTGGTTTATGCATCATTTTAAAGCTATTTTTATTAGCTTTAATTTGATATGCAACATGACCAAATTTATTAAAATTTATTTTTTTTGAAAATTTAAATTTTAAAATTCTCAAATTTACTTCATATTGTGTTCTTACATTTCCCCAAGTTTCACAATGGCATCTTTATGGGATTAAAAGATATAGGAAATTTAATTTTATATGTACAGTGATAATTTTAAATTACTTTTCATGTTAGTTTTACCATGTTAGTTTTTTAGAAAATATTTTCTATAATTTGTTAGATACAATTTAGTATCCAATTATACATATATATATATTAAATAAACTTTTGGAATTGTAAATTATCACATAAATTAACATATTGATCCCTTATTTGGTTTTAATAAAGCACATCAAATTATTTCTTTTAGAATTAACATAATAAATTTTAAATGTTCTAGAAAGTACTTCAAAAGAGTGTTTGTGGGTGTACACTATGCTTGTGGGTGGATCCTTTAGATTGATTGGATAAAATGCATATAGGGGTGGATCTTAGTAGGTATTACTTGGCCATATCTGCATCTTTGTATTGTAAGAGTTCATTGTCACATATTTTTGTTGTTGTTCTGGTACTTAAATATTCATAATAGTAATTTTGTCTGAACAATCTGCAAATTGTATTTTTAATGCAGTATAAGGTTGTTAATTACAAAGCTTATTTGTTGTTAGCATAGTATTTAATATTCACAATGGGTTCTAGAAGAGTTGGGACTTTAAATTGTTTTAATCCTTTCAAAAACCTCATCAATCCCATGTAAGAAAAGGACTAAGAACTGTTACGCCATGGAAGTGTGCATTAATTCCAGAAATGCCTGCAAACTCAAAAGTATGTGCTAACTGCAGGAAGAACTTGTCAGAATGAAAGAATGATAGCAGTGCAAATGATCTTCCCAGTACCAGCTACTGTAATTTGAAACCTAAAAGTAATATATCTGAAGACAGTGATCCTGAAACTTTAAATGAATCTTTGAATGTATTTAATTCGTCACTTGTGGAACTAGGTGAATCACCAGTTAATAGAAAAGAGGGAAGTATAGGAAGTATTCTAGTCAAAAAAAAGAAAAATATAACATTAGCAGTCAAAGGAAAATTTCTAAGAAATGCGACTTCATCTGATGAAGATCAAAACAGTGATTCAAAAAATGAAATATTGAATCATTTAAAGAATGTGTACCAAAACTGCAAAAGCAGGGAAAAGAAAGTTATGATACTTACTTTGTTGCCAGAAAATTGGAGCATAAGAAAAATTATGAAAGAATTCAAAGCTTCAGGTTTTCAGGTTAGGCAAGCCAAAAAAACTCTTGCAGCAGAAGGGTATTTTGTCTGCAACAAATCAAAAACCAGGAAAAAACTTGCCAAAAGAGACTTGGAATAAAATTATGAGTTTTATGAGAATGATGTAGTGAGTCAACCAATGCCAGGTATTAAAGACTGTGTTTCAGTGATAAAAAGATTAATGCTCTGCAATTTGAAAAAAGCATACAAGCTCTATCAAGAAAAATTTCTAAACATCACAGTTGGATTTTCAAAATTTGCTGAGCTGCGTCCCAAAAACTGTGTTCTAGCTGGTCAAAGTGGAACACATGCCGTCTGTATATGCACTATCCACCGGAACATAAAGCTAATGATAGAAAACTGCAAGATAAATTCCATCACAAAAGGTCAGATTAAAAGCTATAAAGATTGTTTAACGAAAATGGTATGCAATCCAACATCTATCGATTGCTATTTTTCAAACTGTGTCTCTTGTCCTGGTGTTAATGGCATTAGAAAAATCTTAGAAGATGGATTTCAAGAAAATTTGATTGAAACACTAACTTTTCGCCAATGGATTTCGGTTGATCTCTGCAACTTAGAAACAGTTCATAAGCCTGTGCAAGAATTTATTAACATATTCTGTGAAAAACTCCAGGTTCTTCTTCATCATGATTTCATTAGTAAGCAACAAAGTGCTTTTAAAAGTTACATTAAGGAAAATTTATTTAACTTCTGAAATGGCTGTAGTTTGTGACTTTTCTGAAAATTATAGCTTTATCTTACAGGACGAAGCACAGTCGTACCACTGGAACAAATCGCAAGCCACTATACATCCATTTGTATATTTAAAAGAATAAATGTGATTAAGCATTGTAGTTTTATCATTATCTCAGAATATCTTGAACATAATACCATATCTGTATACACATTTCAGAAAATACTTATTCGGTTTTTAAAATCTAAATTTAATGATGTGAAGAAACTTTACTATTTTTCAGATGGCAATCATTATCTCAGAATATCTTGAACATAATACCATATCTGTATACACATTTCAGAAAATACTTATTCGGTTTTTAAAATCTAAATTTAATGATGTGAAGAAACTTTACTATTTTTCAGATGGCAGTGCAGCCCAGTACAAGAATAAAAAAAAAAATCTTTGCTATCACAAAACAGATTTTGGAATTGAAGGCACTGATTGGCACTTTTCTGCTACAGCACACGGCAAAGGACCGTGTGATGGACTAGGAGGTACAGTGAAAAGGAAGCAGCAAGAGCAAGTCTACAAAGCCCTTACCAAGACCAAATAACTATGCCATTTCAGTTATATGAGTGGTTAAATTTTCATTTACCTAACATAATGGAATTTTGTTATATTACCCAGGAGGAGTATATAAAAACTGAGCAGCACCTTGAACACAGACTCAGCCAGGCAGTGACAGTACCTAATACTAGATATTTTCATGCTTTTATCCTTTCAACATGTGGGACAAAAATGAAAACAAAGTTATTTTCATTTGCACAATTATTAGAAACCCATGCAATTATTCCTGTTGGAGAAAAATTTGATTTTGAGAAATTAGCTGGCTACCTTGTTTCTTACTACAATGATGAATGGAGGCTGTGTTATATTTTAGATAAAAATGCAGATGAAAATGAAATAAAGGTTACGTTTCTTCATCCTCCCGGACCAGTGCATTCTTTCTTTTACCCTTACATACCCGATGTTCTATAGATTTCATCAGCTGATGTCATTTGCAAAGTAAACCCTACTACACCAACTGGTCATACATATACTCTGCTACCGGATGAAGCAAACAAGATTGGAAAATAGTTTACAGATTTCTTGCAGTCAAGAAAAGATCAAGTCTAATTTATTTTTGAATAAATGAATTGAAAACTTATTTTACATTGTGAGATGGACACAAATATCTTTCTATAAATCAGAGAATCATTTTGCATAAAATGTGATTTGGATATGTATGTAAAAATGACATTTCAATGTAACTTAACTTTTTCATACCATATTTTCATGTTCTATATTTACATTAAATTATTACATAAATTATTGCAAACAAAGTATAATATTTATATTTTATCTGCATCTAAAAAGTATCTATATTAAGTATTTTTAAAGTGATATTAGTAGAAATATCAAGTATATATAAAGTGTTAAGTATATATGAGAAAGATTAAACATGTATAATATAAATGTGGCCATCTGGAATCAAAAATGATCCGGTTCATGTATGAGATGTTTTTGTCAGATATACCTCACAAAGTAAAATAAATTTTCAATTTATACAATAAAATAAATTATAAAATCTTATTATATAAAAGGATCTATAGTGTTTTTAAGGTATATATATTTGTGAATTATCAAATAATAATATCCAACTTTTCATTTCTTATTGTTTATGTTCTAATATATTTAGAAAATGGAAATATTTATTTAAAATGAGAAAAATTTTAGTTTATGGCATTTATATATTTTTTTCCTTACTTATCATCAGTTGAAAATTAAGATATTGAAATATGTTAAAATTTTCACTTTACATGTGAACTTCAACTTCATGTATCTTCTGATCCCATACAGATCCCATCGTAAAAGTTGGGCAAATGTACAAGGGCAATATGAAGTCAATTTGAGAATTTTTTGAAAATTTTAAAAATGTCGCTTTTTGAGAATTTTAAGTTTTAATTTTTTTATCATGTTGCATACCAAATTAAAGGTCATAAAAAGAGCATTAAAATGATATATAAACCAAGATTGTATCACATTTAGTTATTGAGAAAATGGCAATTAAGTAATTCAAGATGTAGCAAATTTTAATGAAAAGTGCTTTAATTAAATGTTAATAAAATTAAAATGAAATACATTTAAAAAATAATTTTAGTGTTTTCTTTCTAAGGACAGTTAATAAACTAAGTTTCATTAAAATCTGAGGGGTCAAGGGAGAAAAGGTGTGTGTTATGTGACATGGAATGACTCATCATTAAGTTATGTTGTACTCATTACCATCTTACTATACATTTGTTTTGAATGAGCTTTCTAGTCAATTTTGTTTACTATTTGCTTGCAAGAAATGAAAATATTGATTATGATGAATTATACAATGACAAATTTCCAATATTTAGGAAAATATTATTGGCAGATTTAATATAAAAATTATCACAGAAAAAATGTTTGCAATCTATTAAAAAATATATATATTTGAAAAAATTTGAGGTTGAAGTATTATTATATATTGTTTTTAAATAGATTTTAAATATGATGATGCTATTCTATTTCTCTAAAGTTGATATATGAAAACTTATTTAATTTCATTTTCAGTTATTGATGTTTTTTCTTTTCAGTTGAACTCAAAGGTCATTTTATGTGGAGAAATCATCTATGCTTAGTGTTCGAACTTCTTTCATACAATTTGTATGATCTTTTAAGGAACACTGATTTCCGAGGTGTTTCGTTAAATTTAACTAGAAAGTTTGCACAGCAAATGTGCACAGCGTTGCTGTTTTTATCTAGTTCTAACCTCAATATAATTCATTGTGACTTAAAGCCTGAGAACATACTTCTATGCAATCCAAAAAGAAGTGCAATTAAGATTGTGGACTTTGGTAGCTCCTGCCAGCTGGGTCAAAGAGTATGTAAACTTTATGTATATATCTATAAGTAAAAGATTTACTTATTTTGGGTTTGTTTTGTTTATGTATAACTGTTTTAATTTTATAACCGTCTCAGTTCTGGGACCAACATTACCTGAAACAACAAAATCCATTCTCAACTTAATGCTTATAATATGCTCCCATCTACTGACAAGATCTAAAAGTAAAATAAAGTCAAGAAACATTTGAATTGACATGGTGGGCATTTTTTAAATAGTGTTTTTCAGTATCAAACCAGAGGTAGCATCAGAACTGAGGAGGCTATAAACAAATAATATTTCTCCCTTAGAAAGTAAAAAAAAATAAGTAATACTATGTTCACACTACGATACTTAAGATATCTTAGGCCGCCGAACTCTCTGAGAGAGTTCCACAAACTCTCTCAGTGAGTTTCGACTTACTTCGGCTAGATACAGGAACGACCACTCACTCTCATTGGCTATGAAGCTTCGCTGTTACTGATTGGCTGTTGCGGCCATTTCTATTTTAAGCGCATGCACATACTTTACTTTTGATCAGATCACAGACACAGTGACACTACTGAGATATCTTAAGGGAAGTTTCTCTGTGTGAACAGGCATCCAATTCCGGGAGGGTACCACTTCAAAACTGGCGATCTAAGATATCTTAAGTTTCTAGTGTGAACAGAGTATAAGGATTTCAATATAATATTGAAATAAAGAAGAATTTGCTGTTTAACTAATGAAATATTTTGGATCAAAATTTGTTTTCTTGCTATGGTTAAAACAGAAGATTTGTTTGACTAATATTGAAAGTTTAAATATATTGACTAGTTTAGCAATTATAGTAAGGCTATAATCTTGTAAAAACACTGTTTACATTCATAATGTAGTAATATTATGTTATTCTGTTGAAAAATGAGAATTTTGCAAATTACCAAGCAATACACTGTTCCTGCCAAAGTCCAAAACATACGTTAATATGTCAATATTTTTTATATTTTCATTTATCATATTTGGAGACTAGCAACTTAATCATTTAGTTGATGCAGACAAATTCATAGAAAATAACTACTAAGCATTTTAATTATAAAATTAAAGTTATTCTTCATTTAGCCTCTCTTCTTTCAACCTCCATTTTTAAACTTGTTGTTAATTTTTTTCTTTAACATTATTAAACATCTTAAACTTTGTGTGTTCAATATATAGTGAAAATACTAAGTAATACTAAAACTAACAATACAGTTATTTAATGCAACAAAGAATCAAGTTTCTTATTAATTTAACCATTATGCAGCAAAACTCAAGAAACCCATCTTGGTGTGTGTGTTTTTATACTTTTCTTTTATGCCCCATTCCCATTTTTTTTAAATGTTTATATTTTTCTTGTATACCCCATTCCCATTTTTAAATAATGTTTATATTTTTCCCTTTCTTTAATATCGGATGAAAAAGATAGGAAGTTCATCAAAATTTCTTTATGATTGCACAAAATGTCAAACCTAATTTTTGAATCTGCAGATCATGAATGTTCTTATAATTAGAAATTTATTCAGTAATGCATTGTATATTTGTTATACAGTAGATGCTTGATTTTACGAACCTCTTTTTTATGAATTATTCATTTTTATGAACTGATGTACTGGTCCTGACCAGCACCCTATTGAACTAATGTTTTTCCCATTTGCAAACTTTTGATTTTATGACCACATTATATGAGTCCCACTGAGTTCGTAAAATCAAGCATCTACTGTATACATTTTATTTTTTTCTTAGTTGTGTTATGGAGGAACATTTTTTTTTGTATCCAGTATGATTTTATTAATCAGATTGTTACCAGTTTTGCTTTCTATGATTAAATTAGTTTTATAGCAATCCCTCATTACTTTGCACATGTTGCGAGGGAAAAAAGTGCAATACAACAGAGGATGTTTAAAATTTTAAGATATTGAAGATCTGTATTTAAATATTTTATATTTGTTTCTAGAATGTTAGCTTATATAATAGGGTTCATACTCATCAGGGGATTATGGGATTCAGGGGATAAATTTTGGTCCTAAAAAATCAGGGAAATCTCAGGGAATAATGACAAAATTTCTCCAAACCTGAGAAAACCTGGCAAAATGGTTGGCTCTCTGGGAAATGAGGGTAATCGTTGCTATTCATGTGCTTTATGAAATCGTAATGAAATCAAACTAAGATCCTCTTTCTAACATCATGATATATAGAATTGGAAACTAGCGGGTCCTTCTTACAGATTAACTATAGCGTATGCTATATTTTATCTGTTCTCCGTCTAATATCTGGTGACATCCAATTCAGCCACTAGACACACCTTCTAACATTGTGAGTTTTGAAAACTGTTAAAGAGGAACTTCAAAAAATGAAGGACATTTTATAATTATATTGGCACTTTGTATCCTTTATATTGCTCATAATGCTTTTCAAAGAGGTAATAAAAACAAAAAGTGGAAATTAAATTCTTACAGCAATCTACCAAATTTTTAAGCTGTACACAAATTGATGTTTTTTCTTTAAAGCTCTGTTCATATTGCTAATATATGTGATGTATAAACTTTATTTTTGAGATTACCTTGTTTGTATTTTATTTTTATTTTGAATTGAGAAGGAGGGGGGGGGGGGGTCATTCATGATACTTGTTTTAAAAATGTCATTAATTGTTGGCATGAAAAAAATTGTGCATCCTGGAAAATACATCAGGGGATTCTCAGGGGATTTTTTCTTGGAATATGAGTATGAACCCTGAATAATTTTTAAATTTTGCTATTAGAATTAACAATAGAGAATGACTTTTAACGTTACTTTAAAAGGTGGAATATTTAAAAAGTATTGGATATTTTCTAGTGTGTGGGCTGTTACAACTTTAACAAAATACTTGCATGATATTTTATAAAATTAAAATATAAAATTCTTATTAAATATTTTATTTGTAAATATAAAATTTAATTAAATGATTTTGAATATTAGAGGCTGATTTTGCAAAGGTTACGAGTGATAGTTATCATGCGCTGAAGGAAGTGAAAGTCAATTGTTGTCTTTCATGCCCTAAGAGGCTGAACGTTTGCTATCCATTTGAGGTTAATAACCAAAAATACACAACTAACAGCGCACTTATGTTATCAGATTTTGATGTTTTATATGCAGTTTGTGGGCTTTTTTAACAAATTGCTTCTTCAATGCTTAAGGGGACTTATCTGGTGGGGAAGAAAAAAAGTGGAATCCCATGTTATCCTATAGGAAAATATACTTATCCTTCTTGTTCATTCAAATTTGGAAATTTCAAGAATATAAATTTTTTTTCAGTACGTAGATAGGTAGGTTGTTTATCCGTCTGTAAGCTCCAAATTTTATATCTTTTTCCAGTCATAAGTTAGAAACGAGTAAAGAATATTTTTTATACCTTTTGGGATTTTTTGAAACTTTAACACATTTTAAAATAAATACTCTTAATAATCTTTAAAATATTTTAAGCTTACAGAGGGATAAAGAATCTTCCTATCTACATGCTGAAAAAAAATATTGTTGAAATTTCCAAATTTGAATAAACAAGAAGGATAAGTATTTTTTCCCATAGGATAACATAGGATTCTACTTTTTTTCTTCCTCACCAGATAAGTCCCCTTAAGAAAGAATAGTGTTGGAAGAGACAATAGGGAGTTTTAAGTAACTTATACATTAAATTTTCTCTCCTGCTTTTAACTGAATTTTACCTGTATTGAAAAATGTCATTTTTAACTCTCATTACTTTCTATTTTTTGTAAAGACATTGTTTTGTTTTTAAGTCATTAATTCCATTGATCCTTTAAAAAGAAGAGAATTCATTTTAATGCCATTACAAAAATTGTTAAAAAACAAAAATGTTTCATGACACATTACCATCATTCAAAAAACAATAAAAAGTAGTGAACATTGCAAAACAGATTTTCAGATTTACTATGTTACTGAAAAATGAATTGAAATGCAATATTGTTTTTTCAATAGTTTAAAAAAAGAAGACATACTATTTGAGTTGATTTTTAATAAAAGTGCAGAGATTGTTTTCACATTTTTTTAAAATCATTTTGTTGAAGTGTAAAATTCAAGAGTCTGTTTCAAGTTTCCCCCTCCCCATATATTTTTTTTTGTGTGTGCTGTTCATGTCATGTATAAAATGAACAACTTTTATGGGTCTTATTTTAGTCATAACTTCAGTTTTTATAAAAGAAATATGTTAAGTTTATAAAGCTTCATAGGCTTATTAAGCACAATGAAATTAAAAGAAATAATTAAGTATTTTTGAAATGGATAAAATTATTATTCATGTTGTACATAATTCATTCTTGATTTTGTGGTGATTGAATGCAAGGAGGCCCTGTTGACTAGTTTGAACCAAGAAACATGAGTTTAGAAAGAAACTAATGATTATAAAATTAAGCATTCTCTGTGTAAAAATGTGTTTATTGGCCTTTGTTTTTTTATGATAGATTTTTGCAGCTGGCTGGTAAAAGACTGGGCATGAGAACATTGGCTAGAATACTTTTACAAGCTGGAATAAGTTATAACTTTAGTTTATAAACTCGTTATCTCCTTTTCACAACTTAAACTGTCAGTTTTACTTTCTCCAGATTAAACATAACCCATTCCTTTTTAAAAATATGTATGAGCTGGTTAAGCAATTAAAATTTGAGTTATGGTAGTATTACATTTACTGAAATATTCAAAAACAAAGGAATTATTAGAAGCTTGCAGTGGAATTCTAAGAGGTTGAATATCTTCTGATGCAGACAGTTTTATGAAACGATGACATACTGTTCTTTCTGTGAATAGTTTGCTAAGTCTAGATATCCTCTATGCACTTAGCTTTATGAAGTAGGATTTATGTTTAACTATATTTCCAGTCGCTTAGAATTATGTTTTTTCCTCCTAAAATATTCTAATGTAAGTTTTTTTATTCTGTCAATGTATTTAAATATATATATATATATATATTATTTTGTTTTCAGTAAAAAAAAAAAGTTTCTTTTTCTCCTCATATATACTGAAATTTTACACATGTCCATTTCAGATATATCAGTACATACAAAGCAGGTTCTACAGATCTCCAGAAGTCCTTCTGGGTATAGCTTACGACATGGCTATAGATATGTGGAGTTTAGGCTGCATACTGGTAGAAATGCATACAGGAGAGCCACTATTTAGTGGTGCAAATGAAGTAAATGACATTCTGATTCTTTAATTTTCCTTTTGTATTTATTTCCACACTTTCAATGGGTTTAATAAATACATATATAACATTAACTCAGGGACAAGATTCTTCCGCCGGTTTTCAGCTTTTTTTGTTATTTATGAATTTCCGTTTTTTTTTTTTTTTTTTTTTTTTTTTTTTTTTCCAATTGTCCAATTTTTTTCAAATTTTCGATTTTTTGCCTTTTTTTAAATTTCTCATTTTTCAAGAATTTATTTTGTACAGACGTCCGTTTTTTATTCATTTAAATAAAATAGAATCATAAAATGATTTTAACCTGCATCAAAATATGCCTATATTTCAACTACAAGAAGTCATTTATCGCGCGTGGTGGCTATCCTATTTCATCGTGATCGCTGAACCAGGGATGATTCTGTTCCAAAAAGTCATAAGAATTACAGCAGTCATTTCCGAAAATTTAAAAAAAAAATCGATCATAAATCTGAAAATTTGGACATAAATGTATTGTGAATTTCGACAAATGATTACCAAAAAAATCATTTTCAATCAATTGTTTCAAAGAAAAATATGCCTTTG